>QEPC01008216.1:5871175-5891494 GCA_003113815.1 Sphenodon punctatus
GGGGGGGGGGTGCCACTCCAACCCCCCTGAACCCCAGCATGGAGCACAAACCTGCCCCTCAGTGGGTGGGTGCCACTCCAACCCCCCCAAACCCCGGCACGGAGCACAAACCTGCCCCTCAGTGGGGGGGTGCCACTCCAACCCCCCCGAACCCCAGCACGGAGCACAAACCTGTCCTTCAGTGGGGGGGTGCCACTCCAATCGCCCTGAACCCCAGTACAGAGCACAACCCTGTCCCTCAGTGTGTGGGGGGGTGCCACTCCAATCCCCCCAAACCCCAGCACGGAGCACAAACCTGTCCTTCAGTGGGGGGGTGCCACTCCAATCACCCTGAACCCCAGTACAGAGCACAACCCTGTCCCTCATTGTGTGGGGGGGTGCCACTCCAACCCCCCGAACCCCAGCATGGAGCACAACCCTGTCCCTCAGTGTGTGTGTGTGTGGGGGGGTGCCACTCCAATCCCCCCAGACCCCGGCGCGGAGCACAAGCCACTCTAACCCCTCCTCCCCACAAGCCCCAGGACAGATCCCAACATACCTGACCCACCAGAACACAAACACAGCTGTGACCTGTTCAAACCAAATCTCCTCTCTCTGATTCAGGTGCACATAATTTCCAGCTGCTTCCGTTACCAATGGCCATTACCAATGCCACTGTCGCTGCCATTACCAATGTCACTGCTATTGCCATTACCAATGCCGCTGCCATTGCCATTACCAGTGCTGCTGCTGCTACCATCACAGCCTAGGCCCTGCTTATCTGTGGGACTGCCTCACTCCCCATGTGCCTGTGCGACCCTTGAGATTGTCCATGGGAGCCTTTTTGGAGGTTCCCCGGGCGAGGTGGGTGGCCACTGATTAGATCTTTTTCGGTGGTCGCCCCTGAGCTGGTCTCCAGTCAGCAGAGCTGTATGGCTCAAGACTGCTATTACACATGGTTCCTGGGGGGCTGGGTACGGACCCAGCCCTTCACGGCCTAGGCCCTGCTTATCTGCGGGACCGCCTCACTCCTCCTGTGCCCGTGCGACCTTTGAGATCATCCAGGGGAGCCTTCTTGGAGGTTCCCCGGGCGAGGTGGGTGGCCACTGGTTAGACCTTTTTCAGTGGTTGCCCCTGTGCTGTGGAATTTGCTCCCGGAGGAGGCTCGGCTGGCTCCCACTCTCCTGCTGTTTCAGCATATATGTAAGACCTGGCTTTTCCACCAGGCTTTTGGCGAGGGGTAGGGGTAGGGGTGGGGTGGGGGCGGGGGCTTTCCCCACATATTGTATTTTAAATTGTTTTAAAATTTTATATTGTTTTAAATGAATGTTGTTTGCCACCCCGGGCTGCCCTGTGGGCAGGAGAGGTGGGATATAAATTTTAAATAAATAAATTACCAATGCTGCTGTCGCTGCCGTTGCCACTGGTGAGTTTTTGCGGGTGGAAATTTCAGAGAAAAACATGGAATTCTATTTTTTTTTCCTGGGAAAACTGGGATTCTGTGTTTCTCTCTCAAACCCCAGAAATTCTGCCATTTCCCCAGGGGTTTCTGTGCTAAACAGAAAACCAGGACCCCTCCTCATGATGTTCTAACCCTCTATCCTATCCCCTCTCCATTGTCTCTTCTCCAGGCTGGAGGGAGAATACGCGTGTGTGGGGGGGGAGTTGGGGTAGACATGAGAGCTTTTGAAAAGGGCTGTTTGGGAGACGGCAGCAGACATGAGTGTTGGTGCAACCAAGCCTAGGGGTGTCAGAGCATGGAGCCCATATATTAGCAAGACGTTAGCAGGGGAGCAGGCCACAAGGGAACCCAGGAAATCAGGCTGCTGGGTGGAAGAGGTGACCAAGGGACTGGGCTGAGTCTTCAGGGCAGGAATTGTCCCTTAAGGCTTGCTCACTTGGAACAGCTGAGCTCCCCACAAGGCAACTGATCCTAAACTCCCTTGCTACCTGCCCAGGCTCTAGTTCTGACTTGTTACTAGCCTGGGGGCAGACCCTGTCTGGCCTCAAAGTTTGCACACGTTCTCCAACAGAAATCAGTCCCATAAGAGAGATTATCAAGACCATGGGGTCTCCGTTTAATGCAAATTCCCCCCAACCTTCCTTCTCCCCAGGGAAGAGATCCCACTGCGAGGGAGCAGGGGACGCTTTCCTTGGGGTCATCACCATGCTGCCGGCTTTGCCCCCCTCCTAACTGCTCTTGCTGGGCACGCCCATCATGCCTAGGGCAGCAGAGCCCAAGGTGCCGAGGGAAACCTGGTGGGGATCATAGAGCCGACTTGGAGAGCCGTCTTGGAGAGGACACAGTGGCAGCAGCTGTCGGTGAATAAGTTCAGGACAGAGAGTGGGTGTGATTAGAACAGCAGCGTAATGTACACTGGGCTACCGGCACCTGCTGGAAGAAGCCAAGAGGCCATTGTTCTTGGGATCACGTTAGGAATTTTAGCTCACAATACAGAAACCACCTAATCCCAGGTAGCCCCACTGAGCCTTGCAGCCTTAACTCCGAGGCGGGGTCCTTTCAGACGTTCTCATCCTCCTTAGCACCGTCCTGATTTTCCCATCAACACCTTCCCCAATGGAATGTAAGCCAAGCAACCTCCTGCCTTCCTGAAGGCGGCCTCGTCTCTCCCTCTGTTGCCCCCACCCCTCGCCTCCCCTCCCGTCTCTCTCAGATTGTAATCCCTCTGGGGCAGGGACCTGGTCTACTTTCTTTCTTTAAACAATTTAATACCCCGCCCAACTCCACCACAGGTGGCTCGGGGTGACTTACAATAAAATCATATAAATATAAAACAGCATTCCCACCCAACTTAAAAATATAACAAAACACAAACCCTCCCATAACTCCCTCACCCAAACACCTGGCGAAGCAGCCAGGTCTTACACAAGCGACAAAAGGTCAGCAGGTCCGGGGCCAGGTGAGCCTCCTCCAGGAGGGAGTTCCACAGCCGGGGTGCGGCCACCGAGAACGGCCTCTCTATAGTGGCCCCTCGATTAACTCGGGGGGACTCCAGGAAGGTGCCCCCAGTGGCCCGCAGGGGTCGAGCCAGGACCTGGGGAGTGAGGCGATTTCACAGATAAGTCAGGCTGAGGCCGCATAGGGCTTTAAAGGCAAGAACCAACACTTTTAATTGAGTCTGGAATAGGCAGCCAGCGCAGAAGACGGAGCGGCAGCGTCATGTGCTCCGTAAGGAGCCGGGCCGCCACGTTCTGCACCAGCTATAACCAAGGGGAGCCCCATGCAGAGCGCGTTGGAATAGTCCAGCCTCGAGGTAACAGAAGCACGAATGATGGTGGCCAGGTCAGAGTCCGAGTTGTAAAGTCCCAGGTACATCGCTGTCACTAGATAAATACTGAAATAATCATTCATAAATAAATAATTGTGATGGAACCATCACTCAATGGGGTTATGCTCTGTATATTAGGGGGTCCTTTCCCTGGTGGGAACCCGCCCTGTATCCCACAACTCAGAACCATGCTATCTGCTATTCACATCAGAGACAATACCACCGGGGGCGGGGCTTGCATGCCCCAGGGCAGGGCAGGATGGGCCTGGGCAGGCACCTCAAGTACCGGGAAGCGGGTGTGGCATGGCCATCTGCCCTGCCCGGCCAGCAGTGAAGCAGGCAGCCCATCAGCCCCTACCTACATACAAAGGAAGGTGACTCTTAGAGGAGCCCCAAGGAACCAGACCTGGACACTGAAGTGGAGAAAGGGGTTCAGTCCGTCCGTCCCCACCAAGACTGGAGTCGCCATCTGGAAAGCTGCAACACGGGTCTAGAGCATCGCAGTGAGGGAGCAGCACCTGGCTCTTTGGGGCATTTCTTGTGTGTTTGCTCTTTGCTGACGTTACTCTGAACCAGACGATAAAACTCTTTTTGCTTTCTCTAAAGAGAACGTGTTCGCTGCACTGGGGGGAGCTCACAGCCTTCCCTGAGAGCAAACCAGTTTTGTGTCACTCAGGTGGGGGGATGCTACTAGGGAAACGGGGGCTTCGGCGAGTGTGGCAGCGAGGTCTAGTGCCTCCTACGGGTGGAGGACTGGCACTTCCCGTCAATAATTGTACAAGTTTCCCTTCCACGCCTTCCCTGCTCCCCTAAGCGCCTTCGTCCCTTCTCACTTGCTGCCCCCCATGCCTGGAACTCCCTCCCTGTCCACATCCGCCTTGCCCCCTCCCTTCAAATCTCTCCTTAAAACTCACCTCTTTCGCTCTGCTCTGTCTGACTCTTTATCCTGCTGAGCCACTATTTCCTACACCTACGATCGGTTTACCCTTATCCTTGCAACATGGACCTGCCTGCTGTCATTCTCATCGTAACCAAGCCAAGTACGTGCACTTGAGACCTCGCATCTTCATGAATGTTAGACCCCTTGTCTCTCCCTCTGTTCCCCTTCCTAAGTCTCTCCCCCAGCTCCTGTCTCTCAGATTGTAAGCCCTAGGGGCAGGGACCTTGTCTATTTTATTACTTTGTAAAGTGCCAGGTACACTGCTGGCACTATATAAATGTTTGTTAATAATAATAATAATAATAATAATAATGTTTCCTTTCAGAAGGATTACGAGATCAGCAATGGATGGGTTGCTAGAGATTGTCACATGCAGGGACAGTAAATGGCAGCTACCTGGAAGAGCAGATCTCTAGACTGAACCAAAGCCAGGGCCGCTCAATTTTTTAAAAATGAAAACTAAAATTTAACATTTTTAGCATGTCAAAAGAAAATCCACAAAAAAACAACGGCCAGTTTTTTAAACTAGTGTTTCCCTTTTGAGAGCACTGAAGGCTGTGGGGTACGGCCCCAGCATTGCTGCAGTCTGGCTACCTGGGGACAGATGGTTTCAACTCACCCATTTGAGTCACTACTTGCAGGTCTCTTGTCAGATGGAGCCTTGTTGCAGGTGGCGTCCAGGTCCCTACTCCCAGCTCCATCCCAGACCCAGGGGGGAGGGGAGGGGAGGGGATCAGCGTTTGAAAAGGCCAGCTCTTTGCCAGACCTGCCTCTAGGCTTGTCACACCGGCCGAGGCCCCAGCTGCCCCGAAACAGTCTCCCCTTCCCCCGATCACCGCACGCCAGCCGTTCCTTGGGATGCAGAAGCCCCATCGTCTAGGGTCTGAGCCCCAAAGCACCCTTTGGGTTAGGGCCAGCGTCAGCTAGGACCACGGACGCAGGCTTATCTCGTGTATTCATGAAAGCATTTTAAAATAAATTAATCAAATAAAAGAATGTTTATTACTATGGGACTCAGCCAGCATAACATGACTGCATTCAATGGGGCCCAAGGGCCATGACTTTGCCTAGGTCCCTGGTGGGGCTCGAGAGATCCCTGGATCAGCAAGACAGGATGATGAAGCAAAGCCCCTTTGATGACCCATTCAGAGACAGAGGTTTGGGGAATCTGTCTGTTTCTCCCAATGGATTATCCACGAACATGATTTATTCAGGAGTTTTTAAATATGATTTGCATGTGAGCTGAGTGCTCCTTTTGCCTCATTGGTTCCTCCTTTACAGGGGCGGGTTCTTGATGGGAGCGGTGCTGCTGTTTCCATTGCACTCGAAGCTGCAGAATCTGGCCTCATCAAAGCAATATGGGTGGGTGAACATTGCACCCGTGCAGAGTGGGACCTAGTGCTGATGGCACTCGCTCTGTGCTTGGGACAGTGCAACCAATTTCCCAGCATTTCTTTTGCCTCTCCCTGCTCCTCCTTTTCCTTGTGTAATCTTTAGGGGCAGATAAAAGTCGTGCTGGACGGGGTCAGAGCAATGGTCCATCCAGCCCAGCGTCCTGTCTCCGACAGTGTCACAGTCAGTGCCAGACTGGGTCAGAGCAATGGTCCATCCAGCCCAGCGTCCTGTCTCCGACAGTGTCACAGTCAGTGCCAGACTGGGTCAGAGCAATGGTCCATCCAGCCCAGCGTCCTGTCTCCGACAGTGTCACAGTCAGTGCCAGACTGGGTCAGAGCAATGGTCCATCCAGCCCAGCGTCCTGTCTCCGACAGTGTCACAGTCAGTGCCAGACTGGGTCAGAGCAATGGTCCATCCAGCCCAGCGTCCTGTCTCCGACAGCATCACAGTCAGTGCCAGACTGGGTCAGAGCAATGGTCCATCCAGTCCAGCGTCCTGTCTCCGACAGTGTCACAGTCAGTGCCAGACTGGGTCAGAGCAATGGTCAATCCAGCCCAGCATCCTGTCTCTGACAGCATCACAGTCAGTGCCAGACTGGGTCAGAGCAATGCTCCATCCAGCCCAGCGTCCTGTCTCCGACAGTGTCACAGTCAGTGCCAGCCTGGGTCAGAGAAATGGTCCATCAAGCCCAACATCCTGTCTCTGACAGCATCACAGTCAGTGCCAGACTAGGGCCACTTTCAGACATGGTCTCCCTGCGCATATTTGGGTTGCGGGGTGTGTGTGTGTGCGCAGCCCAAATATGTGCGTGGATCGGCCGGTCTGAAAGGCAAAGCCGCGTGGGACGCAGGGCTCCATTTCCTGCTCTGCATTCTGCGTGGCTTTGCCAGCAAAACCGCCCGGGGGATGGTGGCTTTCAGACCGGCCGATCCCCGTGCATATTCCGGCTGCGCATTGCCCCCTGCAGCCCAATTATGCACATGTGTGTGTGTGTGTCCATGTCTGAAAGTGGCCTCGGTCAGACCAATGATCCACCCAGCCCAGCTGGATTTTTGAGATGTGCAGTTCTGGTTGCCCCATAAGTGTAGTCGTACCATAGACTTATATCGAGGCATTACGGTATTCTCAGTTTTATTCTCTATCCCTTTCCAAATAATTCCTGACATTCTGTTTTTGCCGCTGCTCACTGAGCTGAGGATTTCAATGTATTGTCCACAAAGACTCCAAGGTCCTTTTCCTGAGTGGTGACTCCTAATTTAGAACCCAGCGTTGTGTACACATGGGTTATTAGTCCCTAGGTGCATCACTTGGCACTTGTCCACATTCAATTTCATCTGCTGTTTAGATGCCCGGTCACCCACTCATGTAAGATCCTCCTGCGATTCTTCACAGTCCGCTTGGGTTTTAACTACTTAGAATAACTTGGTGTCATCTGCAAATCTGATCCCCTCCCTCTTTACTCCCTTTCCCAGATCCTTAATGAATACATTAAACACCGGTCCCAGTACAGACCCCTGGGGCGCTCCACTAGTTGCCGCTCCACGAGAGGACACTGCCTCTTATCCCATGGCTCTTTAATTGCCTCAAGAGACTCTCATGCGGGACCTTATCAAATGTCTTCTGAAGGCACACTCAACCAGTAGATGTGTTAGTGGAACGCACACGCATGTTCACTCTCATGGGCTCAGCATTTGCAGCGGTGCCCTTTGCTTTCTGCTACATTTGATTGTGGTTTTGGGCGCTGTGTGTAAGCGCTTGGTGTTCCACAATAACTTCCTTTCTGCATTTAGTACCGCCACGTGGCCCTGATTATATATGTAAATCGCAGCTATCCGTTAAACCTCACAGCTTCCTCTCTGGGAACAGACGCCCATAGTTACTGTCCAGATGGGAACTGCCCACCTGAGGGCTCAGGATCTAATCTGCGCAGCGTCACGCTGGAATGTAGGTCCAGGAAGCTGCTGCCTGGGGGGCGGGGGGGTCTGTATTCTGATCTGCCCCAATGCAGCACAGCGCACCCCACTCTCAGAGGCTGCCGCACGTGCACTCCCCAGAGAGGCCTCGTGCAAACCACTACAGTCCACAGGGCAACAAACCAAACAGCCTGGACCCAGTGGCTTGCACCTTCCAAGAGACAGTCACTTCCACCCGCCATTGTGCAGCTAAGGGGGCAGCAAAGGAGCAACCTTTACTCACTGCTCCCCACAGCATTAGGCATACGCCTATACAGCCAGTGCCAGACTGGGTCCATCCAGCCCAGCGTCCTGTCTCCGACAGCATCACAGCCAGACTGGGTCAACTCTGAGCAATGGTCCCTCCAGCCCAGCGTCCTGTCTCCGACAGCATCACAGCCAGACTGGGTCAACTCTGAGCAATGGTCCCTCCAGCCCAGCGTCCTGTCTCCGACAGCATCACAGCCAGACTGGGTCAACTCTGAGCAATGGTCCCTCCAGCCCAGCGTCCTGTCTCCGACAGCATCACAGCCAGACTGGGTCAACTCTGAGCAATGGTCCCTCCAGCCCAGCGTCCTGTCTCCGACAGCATCACAGCCAGTGCCAGACTGGGTCAACTCTGAGCAATGGTCCCTCCAGCCCAGTGTCCTGTCTCCAACAGCGTCGCAGCCAGTGCCAGACTGGGTCAACTCTGAGCAATGGTCCATCCAGCCCAGCGTCCTGTCTCCGACAGCGTCACAGCCAGACTGGGTCAACTCTGAGCAATGGTCCCTCCAGCCCAGCGTCCTGTCTCCGACAGCGTCACAGCCAGTGCCAGACTGGGTCAACTCTGAGCAATGGTCCCTCCAGCCCAGCTTCCGGTCTCCAACAGCGTCACAGCCAGTGCCAGACTGGGTCAACTCTGAGCAATGGTCCCTCCAGTCCAGCGTCCTGTCTCCGACAGCATCACAGCTAGTGCCAGACTGGATCAGAGCAATGCTCTGTTCAGCCCAGCTTCCTGTCTCTGACAATGTCATAGGCAGGGCCAGACTGGGTCAGAGCAATGTTCTGTTCAGCCCAGCTTCCTGTCTCCGACAGCGTCACAGCCAGTGCCAGACTGGGTCAACTCTGAGCAATGGTCCCTCCAGCCCAGTGTCCTGTCTCCGACAGCGTCACAGCCAGTGCCAGACTGGGTCAACTCTGAGCAATGGTCCGTCCAGCCCAGCGTCCTGTCTCCGACAATGTTACAGGCAGGGCCAGACTGGGTCAGAGCAATGTTCTGTTCAGCCCAGCTTCCTGTCTCTGACAGCGTCACAGTCAGAGCCAGACTGGATAAGAGCAGTGGTTCATGCAGCCCAGCATGCCAGACTGGGCCAGAGCAATGGTCCATCCAGTCCAGTATCATGTTTCCGACAATGTCACAGTCCGCATCAGACTGGGTCAGAGCAACGGCAATGTTCTGTCCAGCCCAGCATCCTGTCTCCAACAGTGTCACAGTCCGTGCCAGACTAAGTCAGAGCAATGATGATCCATCCAGCCTAGCATCCTGTTTTCGACAGTGGCCACAGTGCACAATGTCTTTTCCGGTGGGGCTTGCTCCCTCAGCCAAACTTGAGCACTCAGTCCTCCCCACCTAGGCCAGAGTAGTGGGGTGTTCCCCTCAGTGTAGGCCGCAGTGCTGGCAAGGGTGTTGCTATCCGGGACAGGCAGTGCAATAGCACCGCCGCAACCCATGAGCCTGGAGGACCCGTTCTCCCTGGAGCCGCAGTATCCACCGCCACGGAGGTGGGGAGGCCTCTTCCAACCTAGCTAATATGCCCATGGCATCAGGCAACGCAGCCAAGGGGCAGGCACCAGTCTCCAAGGGTCTGGGAGATGGGGCTTCCAGTTGCAAAACCCGGCTCCATCGCTGTCCAGCCGGCACCCGGCACTGTGTGGGGAAGAGCCGAACTCTGCGTCCAGACACCTTGATATGGGAGGGCTCGGACTCATCAGTTAATGGGGATCTGGAATAAGGAAGGACCCAGATCAGAGAGGTTGAGCTTTTACTGGATTTCACATGCTCCTGCCTTGCTGGGAGGTGGGGCTGGACCCATGGTCGTCACGGTGGACTAGTTTCCAGGCCCTGGTGCTCACATCGCTCTGGCTTCTGCTCCCACAAGCACCATCAGCGGAAGGGCTTTCTTTACATTTAGTCCTGCCTCTGACAGCCCTGGGCAGCGAACAACAAATATAGAGATTTAAATTTATTTAAAACTTATATCCCACCCCTCCTGCCCAAAGGCAGCCCGGGGCAGCAAACAACATAAAATAAATCTACAAATTTTAAAACAAATCATAAAAACTCACCCTCAAATATAAAATACAATTCCAGAAAATCAATAAAAAAGCTGGTGTCTGCACAGCACAGGATCCCTCCTGGCCACCCCTGTATCTTTGAAAATAATGGCTTCCCCCGTCCCCGAAGCCGAGGCTGGTGCTGCACAGAGCGCCCAGCTGGGACAGGACAAGCTCGGCCAATATCAGCCCCAACTCAGCGTCCAGCCAGGTCTCCGTGACGCACACGGGATTGGCTGCCCAATCCGGGATTACCGCCTCGATGGGAGAGGTTTTATTTACAACTGACCTCGCATTCAACAGCACCAATTCCAGGCCAGGGGACCCCCCTGCCCACCTGCTGAGGGGGCCGAGAGGGGGACCAGCACCAAGTGCTGCTCCCTAACCTCCGATCTTATCAGCCCCCCCTTGGGCCATATCTACCCCGGCCCATCATGACGCCAATGGCTGCGGGCTCCCCCAGCCCGAGAGATCTGCCCCAAGCCACAACCCGGACCACTCTGCATCCCCTGCGGATGGCACAGGGCTGCCGCTGCCGCCCTGCGCCAGTCCAGCGGTCACCTCCTTATCGATGGGCACGATGCCAACAGTCCAGGGGTGAGACATGCAACTCTGCCCAGGGCAGCAGCAGCAACAGGTGGGGGCAGTGGGACCCCTGGTTCGCGGAGAGGAGACTGTGTCGCTGGGGGGAGGAAGCAGAGAGTAATGCCCAAGAGCATACAAAGGAATCAGACTTAAGGGCCAGCAGGTTCAGACAAGACACTCCAGTTCTAAGCTCCAAAGGGGTCACTGAGACCATCCATCCTGTCCTCCGGGAGAAAGAATCCGTGTTTGCATCCAGCGAGAGAAGGTGCAAAGCGTCAGCAGGGAAAGGCATTAACTGCCAGTGTGTGTGGGGGTGGCTTGGAGTCTTTACATCCAGATTGGAAATCTCTTCTGAAGAAACCCTAGCTCCACCAGGCCCCCCAGGAACGGCCCGGGTGATGCAGGAGGCCAGGCCAAGGAGACCCTTCCTGAGAGAACTCTGCCCAGAGCCCTGAGGGGGTGGCCAGGAAGATGCAGGAGAAGCCGGGGGGGGGGGCGGGGGCAGGGGGCTGCACGTGGCTCCAGCCTGGAGGAAGCAGGGAGGCAGCCTCTCAGTTGTCTCCCCTGCCCTAGTGTCCCAAGGGCAGACCCAGGCAGGTGCCGTGTCTCTCCCAGCCCTGCACCTCAAACCCACCCCCCCAGCTCACGAAGCCGCCTTGTTCTCACTGCCCCCTCCTCCTGATTCTGCTAAAGGACCCCCCCTCCCAAGATGAGATCACTGGGAGACCGGGTCTGACTGAGACACTTCATCCCACATTTCTGGGATGAAATCCCAGAAGCTGGCACTGCCCTCTGTGGCTCTCCCAGCCTGACCCTCCTTCACGGGCACAGGAATGGAGACGCTAGCAAGAAGCTGCCTTTGGCTCCACCTGCCCATCGCGTCCTGGCTCCTGGGCACTGTGGCACCGCGGACAGCATGGCCAGTTCCCGAGCCGCAAGCCCCGCCAGCACGGAGCCCTAGGAGAACGGCTAGCACGGCCTAACCCTAACCCCAGCGTGGAGCCCTAGGAGAACGGCTAGCACGGCCCAACCCTAACCCCAGCGTGGAGCCCTAGGAGAACGGCTAGCACGGCCTAACCCTAACCCAGCGCGGAGCCCTAGGAGAACGGCTAGCACGGCCCAACCCTAACCCCAGCGCGGAGCCCTAGGAGAACGGCTAGCACGGCCCAACCCTAACCCCAGCGCGGAGCCCTAGGAGAACGGCTAGCACGGCCTAATCCTAACCCCAGCGTGGAGCCCTAGGAGAATGGCTAGCACGGCCCAACCCTAACCCCAGCGCGGAGCCCTAGGAGAACGGCTAGCACGGCCTAACCCTAACCCAGCGTGGAGCCCTAGGAGAACGGCTAGCACGGTCTAACCCTAACCCAGCGCGGAGCCCTAGGAGAACGGCTAGCACGGCCCTAACCCTAACCGAGCCACAAGCCCCGCCAGCGTGGAGCCCTAGGAGAACAGCTAGCATGGCCCTAACCCTAACCGAGCCACAAGCCCTGCCAGCGCGGAGCCCTGGGAGAACGGCTAGCTGGAGGCCCGGCTTGACTGCTCCCCCGCGGAGTCCCCAGAGCCCGATCCTGCCCCTGGGCGCTCCCAAGACACGGACCCCACCCCCCCGTGGGCAGGGGAAGCCAGCTGCTGCCATGGGAGGCCTCTGCTCCCACCTGGCCTGGCCAAAAGCCCGGGGAAGCCACCATTTCTGCAAAAGGAAATCAGCAAAAGCCAGTAACCAAGCGAACGTCACAGAAAATATGGGCTTTCAAGTGCTTCTTTGGCCTGGAAAGCTTCAGCCCCCAAAAGGATGATCCACTTGGAAAACAGAATGAAAGTCTATGGGGGTCACTGCACATTCACTACAGGGGTAGGATGATGGGTGAACAGCGCCACCTGGTGGCCCTTCAGGTTGTTACCCAATAGACCCCCTGTGGGGAGCAATGGAAGAAATGGGGCCAGGCAGGTGTTAATCAGATAACGTTCCCGCTAGCTCCACTTTGAAAGCATCAGTGCTCAGGACTGAGTGAAGCCCAATGCCCGAGTCCCACCGGCTCCCTCCACCCACCTGGGACCAGACCCCAAGCTCTGCTCCAGCCCCACTGACTGGATGGGCTCTCCGGTTCTCATTGGCTGCAACCCCAAGTGGGATCTGCGTGGCACAACGTGTTTTCGATGGAGCTATGCGTGGGCTGCACGTGGCACATGCAGGACATGGGATTGACCCCACTGTCTCCTGGTGCCGCCACGTGGCACAACGTGTTCTCAATGGAGCTATGTGTGTGCTGCACGTGGCACACGCAGGACACAGGATTGACCTGTCTCCTGGTGCCACCGCGTGGCACGTGTTCTCGATGGAGCTATGCGTGGGCTGCACGTGGCACATGCAGGACATGGGATTGACCCCACTGTCTCCTGGTGCCGCCGCCTGCATTGTGGGGCTTAGGGGGGGCTACAGAACACACGCGACGCTGCACTCTCCGCCTTTAGTGCTTAGGACAGTGGATCCAGATCTGTCTCCGTGCAGGAGAACCAGCCCCACAGATCCTACTAGCTGGCCGAGGCGCCTCAGAGGCACCGAACAAAACAAGGCTCTCTCATAGGAGAGGATGAGTCACGTGCGCCGCGGAGGCCGTCGAAATAGCAAACCGAACGTTAGGAATTATTCCTAAAGGGACAGAGAATCAAACTAAAACTATCATAATGCCTCTGACCGCACCCGGAGTATTGTGTGCAGTTCTGGTCGCCCCATCTGAAAAAAGATAGAGTTGAAACAGAAAAAGTGCAGAGAAGGGCAACAAAACCGATCCAGGGTTTGGAAGGGCTCCCGTCTGGGGAGAGGCTGCATCGGCCGGGGCTCTTTAGCCTGGAGAAGAGACGCCTGAGAGGGGGCAGGAGAGAAGTTTATAAAATCAAGAGTGTTCGGAACAAGTGAACAGGGAGCCCTGTGGGGGCCTCTTCCAAGCAACCGAGACCAGCCGCTGTTCAAGACAAGATGCTGGCTGGACCGTTGGCCTGACCCACTGAGGCACTATTTATGCTCTTAACGTTGATGAAATCTTAGCTCTTTGGGAGGCGTGAAGGGGACTGCAGCTCCAAATGCATCAGTGACCAGAGCAGTGAGTGTTGCTGACTCTGCCTCGGTGCTGGCCACCAAGGGCATTGGAGCTCATCCCCCGGTTTCTTCTCTGTGATTTGGAATCTAATTCGAAAACAAAGGAGAAATAGACTTTCCTTAGCTCGTGGGTGTCTAACTTGGGTTACCCGGGGAAACAGGCTCTCTGGTCACCAGGAGGAGTGAGAATATCCTCAGGGATGGAGCTTGCATTGAAACTTGGTGAGAACACAATTCTGTTTGTTACCTGAAGGTTGACTCCCTTCCAGTTACCAGAGGACACCCTGGTTTTCCTGCAGTGAAACTGTGGCGTCCCAGAGCATAGTCCATGCTCCTGAGCCAGACCGCTTACCTGGCCAGGGGCAGGGCAGTAGTGCGGCCCCACACTTGCACAGAGAGCGCTCCTGGCCACTACGCACCGGGATCGCTCTATCAGGTAACGAATGGGAGATTAATGAAGGTCCCCACATTATTAGCACAAGCAGTTGGTACCGGAGGGACTGTCCAACATGGGGCTGCAAGAATGATCTGAACTGGGGTCCCCTGAGACTCCGGCAAATTTCAGAATTCCAGCGTGACTGGTCCCAAGTTCCTTTCTGCAGGACCATGCTGTATAATCAAGGGGGCCAGCTGCAAGGATCCCCTCTACACACTCCTCCCAAGCAACGGCAAGAGACAGGGCATTCTCTTCCAGCTCATGTGGTGGCTACTTAGTGAATGCTGCTACCTGCTTTAACAGCTCGGTTCCAATCATTCTGTAGATGAGACACTGACTCTAGCTCCCTTCCGTAGAGCAGTAAAGCGTCCCCCAGGTTAGAAGGGTTGAGAGAAGTCCAGCCGCTTGGCACCAGGCCACTGGACTAGCCTGTTGAGTGTCACGTTTCTGGATGGATCCAACGTGGGCCAAACTGGGCTGCGTCCTAGCTCAGAGGGCTTGCTTTGGAGGCAGGGGGTTCCATCCTGCTCTCACACATTAACAAAAGGCCGTCGTGGAATCCCTCCACTGCGCTGGCTGTTCCTGAAGAACCAGAAAGAGCTGCCTACTTTTCCTGCCTTGTGGCATTAACTCTTTGCCCTCCGGCTCGGTACCCGGGTTTTAAAGGATCCCAGGAGGCAGTCAGGAGGATTTTCTTGCACCAGCCAAATCTGAATTCCACACTTTTTAAGAAGCAGGAGGCCTGGACTTTCATTGTAGACCCACTGCTGGTCTCTCTCGGCCAGGTGAGTTAGATACACGGAACCCCCAGCTTGTGGCAGGGATAAGTCCCATTGGGAGCAAGACCCAGAGAGGCCCGGGCAGGGAAATGCTCTATAGCCTGCAGCGCTGGGATTAGAGCAGGATCTGTATCTTCCATCAGTGGCAGAGGGCAAGGGGACCCATGCCTAGCAACAGCAGCAGAACGCTGGGTGCGAACGGTGCCTTGGGGTCCTAGAAGGGGGTGGGAGCCGCAGGAGGAGGCAACAGATTCTCAAGCCGTTTGCATTTCTCCTCTAGGAGTTCTCTGCCACCCTTCTTGATCAGGGGGGGCATGGTTTTCAGTCCTGTCACTGGAGCCCTGATTCTGGTAGGAATCCTGACAGCTGCAGCAGCGGCCACGGCTAGACCCTGCCGCCTGGGGGCCAGATGCTCTCTCTCTCTCTCTCAAAGAGCTTAGCCTCATAGCTACTCTGGGTCCAACAATCATTAGCACGAGAACCGTCTCTTCCATGTCCATAGGACCTGGGGGGTGAACTCTGAAGTATGGTCTCTGCACGCCTTCAGGAGAGAGTACAGAAATGCCTCTCTCTGAGCGACGTCACCCCAATTAAGGTTCTGACCCTGAGCAGTTTGCAAATTCCACCAGTCAAAAATCCTGCCTGCCAGCTGAAGACCAAACTCGGGGATCAGGCGTGTCTGCCACTACAGAGCAAACTTCAAAGAGGGTTTTACACATCTCAGCTGCCACAGGTGAGTTACCCTGGCCGACGTACCTCCTGACAGCGTGCCCTAGGGAAAATTCTAGCACAGGACAGCTTGAGGCAATGGGAACAAAGGAAGAGAGGGGGAGTCAAGAATATTGATTAAATCTTAGCTCCTTGGGAGGTGTGAATGGGCCTCCAGCTGCAGAAAGACTAAACAATGGGAGCTCAAGCTAGGAAGGTGCCCATGGCTATTAGTGTTGATTAGGGAGACGCCCTTTCAGGCTCATTCAAGGACACCACAAAGCCTTTCTGCTGGTTTTAACCATTTAAGTAGCTACATGTCAGGGCATGTCAACATCAGGGAACAGCAGTCAGCCCTTCTGTGACCAAGGAATACCTCACCACACACACTCCAAGCTGCTCTCCCTTAATCCCCTAGAGTCACAGCTGGAGTAGGGGCCCGGGGCCCTCCCCCCTCCAGCACACGCACCCCCGTCACATGTCAACACTGACCACCCTACCTTTGCCGGACAGAACCTTTGTTTGTTTCTGCAGAAGCTACAGAGGAAGCATTGGGCTTCTCCTTGCAAGGAGGGGAGGGAAGAGACAGGAGGGACTGGTGATGGGGAAGGAAGCTCTCCATAAGTAAAGGGTCAGCTGAAAAAGCCCCTTGCTGCCCCCTATTGGAAACATGCAGTATTCAAACCCTGCCCCAGTGCCAATTCCAGACCCAGAGGGCTCTGCCAATGAGGTATATGGCTGGAGCAGGGAGGCTGGATTGAGCCGATTTAACGTTAGAGGTTGGTGTGAGAGAGGGAGGCCAGGTTTGAGGAAACCCCAGATGCTGGATTGTCTTAGCTCTCCGTTTTCAGAGCAGAAAGGATTAAGCAGGGAAGGCTCTTGTGACAACTCCCTGTGGGAAGGAAGGAGTTAACGTAAAAGAAAAATTAGAATAATTTCACTAAGACCAGAGCCGTTTGTGCCAGGCAACTATAGCGAACCACTGGAGAATGACGCCCCCCCCAGCGCCGAGCTGGAATACTCCCTAAAGTCTCCCTTCCCCTCTGACCCAGCTGGAATGCAGAGGAGGGTGCCTGGTTGTGAAGGACGTGCTAGAGCCTGTCCAGCTAACTGGTGCCCCCCCCCCGCCGCCAAGAATCAGCCCAGCTGGCAGGACCGGATCAGTTCTGACGCTGGGGTTTCCTGTCCCTGCTCCTAAGCGCACCCCCACGGTAACCCCTTTCATACAGCTCAACTTTGCTGAGAATACTGGAGTTTGATTGGTCTTAAAGCAATAAGGGAAGAGCTAGCTCCTACACCCCCCAAATTGGATGGATAACGTGGCTAAGTATTCACGGCACGGTCACTCCGAAATCCTTCGCTTTCCAACCCCCCTTTGACCATTCATGGCCAACTTGCTGCTCAACAAGAAAACAAGGCCTTGCCTGCCCGTTCTAGCCATCTCTTCTAGCATTCAGGAGCTGTGCGCCCATCAACACATTCGCATCCAGAGAGAGAGCCAACAGCTGTGAAAACCCTGAGCCTGCCCAATCCCCCACTCTATGGAGACCCTCAGGCTAGGAAGCTGCGCAGATCCACTCCCGGATTCTGGCCAGGCTGCACCCCAGACCCAGCTGAGATGTTGCTGAAACAGATCGAGAGAGCCGGGTTGATCACAAGCTGAACACGAGGCAGCGATGGGAGGTGGCTGCAAAGGCGGCGAATGCAGTTTTCGGCGCATTAAGAGCAGCCGTGTCTCCGTGTCGGCGGAGGTAACATCACTCTAATTAGCACTCAGCAGAGCTCAACTCGAGTGTTATGTCCAGTGTGGGGCGCCGCATTGTCAGGAGACGGATACATTGGAGCCGCTTCAGCGGAAGGGAACTAATATGATAAACTGTCTGGAAAGCAAGGCTTAGGAAGAAATGGTGAAGAACTGGGGATGTTTAGCCTAGCGAAAAGAGGATTAAGGGGAGACCCGCTAGCAGTCTTCAAATCTCTAAAGGGCTGCCCCAGGAAGCTGGCCCGGAACTGTTCTGCCAGGACTAGAAACAAGGGGCAGACAGGAAGGGAGACTCCAGGTAGAGATCAAGAAAACCTTCCTAGTGCTCCGAGCTGCGCGGGCAGCGATGGGACAAGTTGCCCAGGGAGGTCGTAGACTCTCCGTCGCTGTCGGGGATGTTTTAGCCGCCAGCATCCTGCATCCAAACAGGGGGTCAGACTAGATGACCTCGAGGCTCCCTTCCAATTCTGAAATACTGTGATTCTAAAATAGCCTGATCCTCAAAGCACTCGGCGAGGCACAACCCTTGAGCTGACGGGCCTGTGTGCGACAGCGATGCCAGTCCCAGCCCTGAAACCAGCCCGAAGGAGAGAGGCCTGAGGCAGCTCATTGCACCCCAAAGGCTGCAGAGACCCGTCTGCTTCTGCCCCAGCACTGACTGCCAGCGCTTAGGGGGTGGCCCCACGCAGCCCTCACGGCCATGGGGTTTGCCAGCAGGCTCAGCACCGCCCCGAGGCTGCCCGGCCCTCCCCTCCCATTCGGGCTGGCAGCCGCCCCGTCAACTCAGATGGGGCGGGCTCGCAAGCAGCCAAAGATGGTTCCTGCCTCTCCGACTCGGAGCCCGTGGCAGCTCCTAACCGTTCCATGCCCGGCCGGCGCCTGCTGCTGCCTCCCCGGGCCTAAGCGCCCAGCCCAGAGTCCCTGCTCGGAAGCTGCAGCTGCCGTGAGTCTTTGCAGACTCCAGTCCAAAAACCCACCCCCGAAACCCCCAAGCTGGGTTCTCCCGGCCTGAGCAGCCAGGGCCCCCGCAGGGCTCCGTGGCCTTGTCCCTCCCCCCCCAGGTAGCCTGCCCGCCCCGGCTTGGGCCGCTCCCCGCCTCGGGGGGAGAGTCGCGCCCGCCACGGAAACCCGGAGATTTCGCCTTTCCCCAGAGCCCGTCGGGGCGAAGAGGAACCCGCGGGGTTTGGCCGGGAGGAGGCGGTGGAGCGGGAGCCCCGAGTCCGGCGGGGGCGCTTGGCACCGGGGAGGAACCCGCGGGGTTTGGCCGGGAGAAGGCGGTGGAGAGGAGGCCCCGAGTCCGGCGGGGGCGCTTGGCACCGGGGAGGAACCCGCGGCTCCCGCCGCCGCAGCCGGGCCAGACGCCGGGGCAGGAGCGCTTTCTCTCCCCGGCCGGGAGGCACGTGGCCCCGTCGCCCGCCCCCCACGTGCCCCGCCGCCGCAGTCCCGGCCGCCGAGCGGGCAGGATGGCGGTGCTGCTGCTCCTGCTCTCGCCCCCCGGCGCGGCGGGCTGGCTGCTGGGGCTGCGCCCCGAGGACACGGCGCCCGGGCGGGTCTGGCTGGAGGGGGGCGCCCTGCGAGCCACCGAGGGCAGCCGCTTCGTGCTGCGGCTCTACTTCCAACCGGAGCCGGGCAACGCCAGCAGCCGCCGGCGGCAGCTGCTCTTCGTGGAGGAGGCGGCCGAGGCGGCGGCGGAGCCGGGGGCGGCGCGGTGCCGGGAGCGCAGCGCCTGGGCCCCCGAGGTGCAGGTGCTGGGCCCGCTGCGCCCCGGGCCCGGGCCCGGCTCGGCTCTGGCCGAGGTGCGGGTGCCGGAGCCCCGCAAGGGCCGCGCCGCCGCCGCCGGCCCGCGTCACTTCTCGCTCTGCGCCTGGGACGGGCGCGCCTGGCAGCACCGGCCCGAGAGCGGCGGCTTCGGGCTGCGGGTGGAGCCGGCGGCGGCGCGGGGGCCCTGGCTGGTGCCGCTGCCCGGCTCGGCCTGGCTCCGGGCGCTGGGCGCCGCGCTGCTGCTGGCGCTCTCGGCGCTGCTGGGCGGACTCCGCCTGGCGCTGCTCTCGCTCGACCCGGCCGAGCTGCGCGCCCTGGCGCAGAGCGGCTCCTCGGCGGCCGAGCGGGAGCAGGCGCGGCGGGTGGCGGCGCTGCGGGCCCGCGGCCGGGACAGCGACCTGCTCTGCGCGCTGCTGCTGGGCCAGGCGGGGGCCAACGCGGCGCTGGCGGCCTGGCTCTGCGCCTGCCTCCCGGGGAGCGGCGGCTCCGGCTCCGCCGCGCTGCCCTGGGCCCCCGTCCTCCTGGCCGCCGCCGCCGTCTTCCTGGGCGGCGAGCTGCTCCCCTACTCGGCGGCCTCGCGGCACGGGCTGCCCCTGGCGGCGCGCACGCTGGGGCTGAGCCGCCTGCTGCTGGCGGGGGCCGGGCCGCTCTGCTACCCGCTCGGTCGCCTGCTCGACTGGGCGCTGCGCGGTCGCGGCCTCAGCTCCTTCTCGCCCCGCGAGCGGCTGCTGGAGACGCTGCGGGCAGCCGAGGGGGCGGCGGGGGGCGCTGACCGGGAGCTGGCCATGGTGCAGGGCGCGCTGGAGCTGCGCACCAAGGCGGTGGCCGAGATCCTCACCCCGCTGGCCGACTGCTTCCTGCTCCGCGCCGACGCGCTCCTCGACTTCGCCACCGTCTCCGAGATCCTGCGCTCCGGCTACACCCGCATCCCGGTCTACGAGGGCGAGGCGCGCGGCAACATCGTCGACCTGCTCTTCGTCAAGGACCTGGCTTTCGTCGACCCCGACGACTGCACCCCGCTGCGGACTGTCACCCGCTTCTACCGCCGCCCGCTGCACCGCGTCTTCCACGACACGCGCCTCGACACGCTGCTCGAGGAGTTCAAGAAGGGTGAGCCTCGGGGATCGGGGCCCCCAGCCAGCCCCCCGCGGGGACCCGGGGATCGGACCCCCCCCAGCCCCTCGGGGATCGGGGCCCCGGCCAGCGCCCCTCGGGGACCTGGGGATCGGCCCAGCCCCTCTTGGGGACACAGGGATCGGCCCCCCCAGCCAGCCCCCCTCGGAACCCGGGATCGGCTCCCGCCAGCGCTCCTCGGGACC
>QEPC01008216.1:5892244-5903663 GCA_003113815.1 Sphenodon punctatus
GGGGGGGGGGGGGGCGGAGGAACCTGGGTCTCTGTGCTGCCCCCCCCAGTCCCCCTTGTAGATACCCTGAGTCTCCCCCTCACATCCCTGTTCCCCAAGTCGCGCTGCCCCTCAGGAATCAGGGTGCAGTGGCTGCCAGCCCCCTGGTCCATGGCACACCGGGGGATGCTCTGCCTCTGCGCACCCTGGAGCCACAGGGGAGGCTGTGTAGCTGACAGCTCCCGGGGTTATTGAGGAGCCCCCCATCAACCCTCTGCTGCAGGGCGCGCAATCCCCATCCCCGCAGGCCCTTCCCTTCTAGCTGTGGCGCCCTAGAGCCAGACGCCATGGGCCACGTCTCCCTTAACAATCATCACAGGGGAGGATGGGGGGCAGGGGGTCAACCCCAAGCACTAAACATGGGGCTGCCCCCCAAACTGGGAGGGGGTGGATGTCCCCCCTGTCCGTAGTAGGAGTAGACTCCTTGGAAAAGCCTGGGAACTGGGCTCTGGGGGAGCAGGCAGGGAGGGAGGAGAGAGAAGCAGCATCAATTGCACCTGCGCACACCCTGCTCCATGGAGTTGGAGGAGTGAGGAGTGCACCCCTTGTCCAGCCTGTGGCCCTGCCTCCATCACCCACTGAGTGAGATCAGGGCCCAGGGAGCCGCCCCCCCGCCCGTGGCCCTGCCTCCATCACCCACTGAGTGAGATCAGGGCCCAGGGAGCCCGCCCGTGGCCCTGCCTCCATCACCCACTGAGTGAGATCAGGGCCCAGGGAGCTGCCCCCGCCCTCCTTGTATTTCTGTGGCAAGTCGGGGTGGGTGGGTGGGGAAGCCCTTCCCTGCCCCCCTCAGATCTGGACTGTGGTTCCTCCACGAGTAGCATGGCGGCAGCAACAGCCTGTCATTTGCTTCCTTGTTCTTTAATGTCTTTTCTCCCGCCCTGGGGTTCGAGCTGGGCAGAGTAAGCGGAAACCTTAGGGGAACTCAGTATTCTTCCAGGGCTGCCCGTCCATCCGTCTCGCTGTTTGTATTGAGAGGCCCCGGGGGGTGGGGGGGTGTCTTGAAGCATGGGGACTTCCAGGATATTGGTGCCTCTTGCCTGGCTAGGGTTACCCCGGTGGGTGTAACAGGCCCTTAGCCCTTCCCTGTGGCTCCCCTAAGTGGTCTGGGCTCCACAGACCTGACAGCCTGTCCTCCCATGCGATTGGCTGGCAGCACCTCCCTGAGGGGACCGTCTGTTCATCTTGTTCCTATGACAAGAGCTCGCAGGGAAGTGTTCCTGGAGGCTGCCCTGGGGCTGTGGAACTCTCTCCCCCTGCAGGTTTGTTTGAGCCCAGGCCTAGGCATCTTCTGGAGGCGAGACAAGACCTTTCTGTTTGAAACGGCATTTGGTGGGTGGGTGGGGATAGGGGGGAGAGTTGTGGGGGGCAGTTAGAGTGTTTTCTGTATTGATTTTAATGTTTTTACGACTTGTGAGCCGCTCTGAGCCTCCGGGAAAGGGTGGCATATAAATGTAAAAAAATGAGATACATGCACGTTGAACACGGTGTATTTGCACAAATTAGTATATGCAAATTCTCCGTCCATCTGGCCCTTTAGCCATGGCTCGTCGCCCCAAGCAGGTTGGGGTCCCCTGTTCTAGGCGTGGAGTTGGGCAGCCAAGAGGTCACCTGCTGCTGGAGAGTTTCAGCAAAACGGTTCTGCTGGGCGCGTGTGAGTGTTGCAGGGCTGAGCAGGATTGTGTCAGGTGGTAGAGAGGGGGCTGCTGCCCAGGTCTCTCTGGCTGTGCTATTATGTTTGGGCTCAGCCCGAGGAAGGGTGCGGCTCCGGGCTGTATCGAATGGGCAGGACAGTTCCACTGTCACCAAACTGCGCTTGCCACGAAGCGGTGTCCCTTGTTGGAGCTCCGGGGTTGGCGTGGCAAACTCTGCCTGCAGTCCCCTTTCCTTCCCTGGTTCGTAGCATGACGTGGTGACTTGGGGTGAAACCAAATGAGACAATCACCCGCATTCACCTTCACCAGGCACGTCCCCACATCCCCATCTGTTAGGGCATCCAGCGTGGCCTCCACTCACGGCAGAGTTCAGGGACATTGTGGGCCCGCCCTGTGGGCCGATCAGGGCTAATGGGTGCCGGCATCCAGGTCCTCCAGCTTCATCAACTCCTGACTGGTGCGCCCAGCCAGCTGAGAGGTGGGAGCGGTAGCAATCTCCCTCCCCTGTGGCTTCCTCTCAGCTGAGAGGTGCGCTAGAGATCTCCTTCCCCTGCAGCCCCTCAGCTGGGAGGAAGACTGGTGGGGGGAGGGAGATCTCTAGCGCACCCCTCAGCTGAGAGGTGGCCCCAGGGCGGGAGATTGCGATCGCTACCAGTGGAAGCTGCCACAAACTCATGAAATATGGGCAAGGGCGGCCCGTTTAATAGGCTGGATGCGCTAAACATATGGTTGGGAGCTTCACGGACCGAACGCTGACTGCGGGCAATTGTCTCATTGGATTTCACCCTTAGTCAAAGGTTCACTAGCATGTGATGTGTCTCGCCTGAGAATTGCTCTCGGGGTGAAATAAAAGGTTGTGTTTTTTAAATACCAAAAAATAAGGTGGTCAAGCTTCATTTGATGGGCATGCCCAATGAGAAAAGTCTCCCTCCATATAAAACTTTCCACAACACAAAGAAACGCTGCAGAATTACATTAAAGCCTAAAGGAAGAAGCAGCAGTAAAATCCAGTAAAACCACCTCCCTACATAACTGGCCAAGCAGAAAGCTTTCACACACAGGCACACGAGCTTTACACCTTAGGCTAAACAGATACTAGAGCCACAAAGCCTAGAGAAAATCAAAGCAACACGCACCAACAGCATCTAGATCTGCATTTTCTAAACAGAAGAGCGCATGTGCCATTCAGGCAGCCAGCATTTTGCCCCGGACGTGCCCAGCCCAGTGAGGCTCAAGGCCAAGGCAGGGCAGCTGCTGCTAGATGGCGCCCGCCCCGCCCAGCCTCTCCCATACGATGGATTGAAGCGACTGGAGAATCTGCTTATGTGATTCTGTAGACTAGTTCCTTAGGCAGTTGCCTAATTTGAATCTGCTGCTGTGAGTTGATTCCTATTTTCTTTCTGGAACGCTGATGTAATACAGATTGCTCTTGGAATGGAGTCGTGTGTGTGTGTGTGTGTGTGTGAGTGAGAGCGAGCTCCTGGCTCTAAGCTGGAGTCCTCTATAACCAGCAACGCATTACACTTCCCTACAGCAGCCACAGCTGTAGTGGGGCAGAGCCCGTTTGTTCATAGGGAGGAGCCTCCGCTAGGGCAAAAGGTGGGAGCTAATGGGTTCCCTCAGTGGCTGAGCTCCCCTGGATGAAGGCAGCAGAGGAGCAGGCACCCAGACACGGAATCCAAGGCATCTGAGGGTTCAATTTGGCTCTCTCAGTCTCCAGGTGCACTCCACTGTGGCTGCTTAGCTCCATATGGAAACCGTTAAGAGGCACGAGTGCTAGTTCTCATGATTTTATTGCGAGTCTTGTGATTTCACGTCTGCCCCTGAACCCCAGCTGCTGAAATCATGAGGTTTTTTGAAGCAGCCAGTGTTGAACTCTCACGGTGAGGAGGTGACAGGCGATGCAGTATTTGTCAGGCTCTTCTTTGGAAAGAGAAATTGTGACTCCTAACTAAGCCAGTCCTGTCATCCGCCCCCTTGCCCCCCACGGGTCTGATTCACAATTTTTTGAGACTTGGGGTTGGCGACCCCAGAGTTTTAAAATAATTAGAAGCAAATAAAGCCTGAGACCCCCCCCCATCCCCCCCAAACACAGTAATGCTGCTGGGTGCCACGGGTGGGATTTGCCGGGGCAGCAAGAGAGTAACTTGGTTTCAGCAGTCGAGGCTTTGCTGCCGCAGCAGCGGCACCCCCTTGGTTTTGAACTCGCTCCTTCCAGACATTTGTCTCTGTTCCTCCCTCCTCAACTCGCTCCTTCCAGACATTTGTCTCTGTTCCTCCCTCCTCACCTGCAGATTGTTTTATTCTCCCGGTGCTTTTGGAGGCTCCACTTCTGGTTCCCCTGCCCCCCTTTACAATGGATTTTAGGTTTGTTTTATTGTATTAATCTTGTGAAGTGCTCGGAGCGTAGATAAATAAATCATTCATGAAGGGTTGCAGACGTGAGAGCTGGCAAAGCAGCTGCTAAAAGCAAGGAGGCGGCAAATGTGGGCAAACCCAACAATCCCTGGCAGTAACCGATACAGGCTGGACAGGAGAATGGCAGTCGACCTCGTCAAACCATTGGCAGAGACAGAGTCATCATGGCAGCGTCTTCGGTCGGTGGTGTGCCATGTTGCTGGTTGCACCCAGCTCCTAACCCGAAATAGCACTGAGGGGAAACCGTCTCTGCTTGGGGGGGGGGGGGGGGGGGGGGTCCGTTCAGCCAGACGATCCCTCTAGTTAGTCTATTTCCTCTTGTTATTAGGACAAGATGACAACTCCTAACAGTCTGATTCAAAGAACAAGAGACTTACCTTGTAGTGGTGCTGGCTCTGGCAGCCGGGAGCCCGCTCTCCTACCCCAGTGGCCTGCACGACCGGCTATTGACCACGAGGCTAATCAGCCCCAGATCTGGCTCAGGTTGAGCTCGTGTTGCTGCTTGAAGAAGAGCAGTGTCTCTGAGCAGACTGAAAGATCTGAAAAACACGGACGCACCCAAAATAGCTTCTGGTCTCTGTCACAGGGTTCTACTTACTGGTGGATAAGTGCGTGCAGGATCAAGGCCTTAGGAGGGCAGACATTCGAGGGTTAAAAGTCCCAAACTTATTCCCAACATAGGTACCAGACCTCTGGCCAGTCACTAGCAAGCACATACTCAGTTACATCCAGATTAGCTTAGCCACACAGTCCCAGGCTAGCTAACATTAGCACACCTTATCTCCTTGTATCAGACATCCTTCCCAGCACCCATCAAGTCAGCATCTTCTCCAACAGCCTCCCAGGAGATGTGTCCTCTCTGCTGGTCAGGAACAGACTGCCCTCAGCTGCCTGTGCTCTCTTCTTTTATACTGGTAGCCACGCCCACCAACTTCCACTTCCTGGCGGTGGCCATTTTAGGTGCTCTCTCCTCTAGGCATCATCTTACTAGCCTTCTTAAAGGTATATCACCTTATTGTGGCCCAACTCTGCCACAGTCTCATTTGAGACCAAGATGCATGCCCATAGCGTGCAAATAATTTCTTCCTCAAGAGGTTCACGCGCAGCTCTGTGCACTCGAAGTCCTAAACCAGAGGTTCCCAAACTCTGCATCACGCCCCCAAGGGGGATCATGTTGTCTGTGAGTTGGTCACAATCCCAAATAGTTGCTCTCTTTGCAGTCGGGGCTCACAGGGTTATAGTTGAGTCTTGAAATGGAATCTGGCAGCCAGAGTTTTGAAGCTGTTGACTTTAAATAGTAGGAGAGAAAGAGAAGTTGGGGGTTGCTCAGTTCTGGCCTTCCCAGAACGGGTCCCTGTGAGCAGCAGCCTGGCAGAGGGTGCATGAATGCCAAGAGGCAAGGCTGCAGACCAGACAAAGAACACCGGGCTTTTCTGAATGAATTCAGGGCTCCAGGGCTGGATGAGTTACACTCTAGGCAGCTCTCATGGGTCCCCACCCTAGGATCAGCCGCTGTCAGCTACCTCCGAACTCTTGGAAATCAGGCACGGTGCCAGAAAACTGGAGACAGGCAAAACAGAGGATCTGGGCAATTCCAGACCAGTCAGACCAACTTGGATACCTGAGAAGAGAACAGTTGCTTCGTCCACCCCTTGATGGGTGGTTTTTTGTAGCCAGCATGGATTTGTCAGCAACAAGTTGTCCCTGACTAATCTTGTCTAGTTTAGTGGCATTTCACAGGAGGTCCTCATTAACAAGCTTGCACAGTGTGGGCCGAGGGACCTGAAGCAGCAAGAGGATAAAGGATCCAAAAAGCAACCTGATGAGGCAAGGTTGTAGGAACTGGGTCTGTTTAGCCTAGCAAAGAGAAGACGTGATAGTAATCTTCTGATATCCGAGGGCTGCCCCCAGGAAGAAGGCAAGGAGGTGTTCTGCCGAGCTACAGCGGGCAGGACTAGAAACCATGGGCTCAAGTTACAGGAAAGGAGATTTCGGTTAAGGGATCAGGAAAAACGTCCGAGCTGGGCAGGAATGGAGCAAGCTGCCTAGGAGGGGTGTAGGCTCCGTTGCTGGAGGTTTTCAAACCGCCATCTGGCGGGATCGTCTGTGAAATGCTAAGGAAGTGTTTCCAGCCACAGGGTCTAGCCGTGGCGTTCTGTGGGGCTTGTGGTGGCAGAGGATGGGGCTGCTAGTCTCGTCGGTGACCCCCTGACTTCATGGCCCTTGGTTTCCTTTGGGGGGGCGAGGAGCGAGGCCCTTCTCTCACTCATTTCTCCCCGAGAGAAGAGCCGGTGCCACTAAGGCCCGTTCTGCTCCCAGAGGCTGCGCACCGGCCTTGGGGAGGAGCTAGAGCAGCACCTGCGCCTACCACTCTGGCATTTTAGGGGTCCTCCTTTGGGCTTCAAGCTGTGGGAATGACTGTTACGGGTGGGAGAGACACCCCCTTCCACAGAGAGAGGGGGGGTCCCCCTTCCTGGGAGACTGGGGATGTGGGGGGAAGGTTTAGAGAAGCAGTTTCTTACCATTGGGAAGGGCTGGTTCTGGAGCGCCCGGGGGGGGGGGGGGGAACGCTGCTCTCAGCAATCGCTGCCCAGCTAAACGCAGCTCAGGGCCGCAGTTTGGCTAAACTGGTTTCCACCCGGTGCTGCCAGTTTGACCCAGATTACTTGAAACATTCACATGAATTTGAATTTTCCACCAGCCTCATTAAGAATTCTGCACAGCTCCCCTCCAGTCTGACTGGGAAACACAACGTGCTGGCCATGCATCTGGTCCGTCAAGCTAAGCAGAATAGCAAAAGTGCCCTTGGGGAACAATAATGTTAACTCCAAAATAACGTTTATGAGGCATTTCTGTCCAAAATCCACTAATTTCCTAATCTGGAAACGTCTTCCTCCTTCCCCTGCCCCTGGGTAATTTTGAAAGAGTGGGAAGCCTGCGTGATGTGTGAGATCTTTGTGGGAGTGAATTGCCCCCAGAACCTTAGAAATGAGGATTTCTGTCGCCCCCATTGGCCTAGCTGGAGGCCGGCGTTCCAGTGAGCTCTTGCTTTGGACCTCCGTCTGTCCATCCGTCCCAAACAAAATCTCGCTTTCTCCAGCGATGTTTGAAGGAAGGAAATGTTTTCCGAGCCGATTGGAGCCGGGTGAGAAGGTGGGGATATTTAGTGTTCTGCTGCAGCAGCAGGAGGAAGTGATGGAGTCTGTAAAGCCAAGTGGGAAATGGGGCGATTGGCGAAGCCAGGGAGCCGCCTGCTGGCTTACGGGAGAGGGGGCAAAGGCGGGCAGTAATGGTGGGACTCTGGCAGGCAGTGGCTGCTGGAATGAGCTGGGGGGTGGCTCTGGGGGCAGACAGTGTCCCGCAAGGGGGGCTCAGAGCAGAGGCTGGGGCCACCCGGCAGCGCCATGGCGGCTCAGTGCAACCCGCTGAGTGGATTCCCGCTCCCGTCACCGCCACCAGGGAGATTGAAGGCTCTGGAGAGAAGCTAACATGAAGCGAGTGAACTGGGGGGCCGGAAGGGGCTCCTCAAGGTCTGCCCGTTCAGCCCTGGCCCCTCCTGTCGCCAGCCTGTTCTTGGAAACCCCCAAGGGAGGCGACTCGAATTCCTCCCCAGGCAGCCGGTTCATTGTCCAAGTGGGGGGGAGGCAGAGTTTGGCCCAGTCTTGGGGGGAGGGGGGGGCTCAGTCTCAGCAAGGTGCCTGTCTCTCCCGCCCTGCCCTGCCCTGCCCTGCCCTGCCTGCCCCTTCAGATAACGCTCCAACTCCCGAAGGAGAGTCTCCTCCCAGACCCTTTCGGTTTCTGCTGGCTGAGAGGAGTGGGGTCCCTAGGGATGGAGCTTTTTCTACCGTTGAAGTCAGTGGCAGCAAACCACAGTGCAAAAGCCGAAACAAAATCAGTGTAAAAGAACCGAAACACCAGAACCGAAATTTCAGATTAATCTGAAATGGTCATTTTCAGGCAGTTTCCGTTCTATCCAGAACCGAAATCCCCCTCCCTAACGCCACCCCTAGCTGCCGGAGCCCATTTCTCCCAGCAGCAACTCCTCAGCGTTGGCAGGGAAAGTCGGAGCCATAGCCTGGGACCCAACTGTTCTGGTAGGTGCAGCTTCTCCAAAGGTTGGACTCAGGCGTCCTTTTAGCTTCCTTCTCTCTGGCGTGGCTCCAGCTGCCGTTGGGAGAGCTGCCTGCCTGTGCCCCAGATAGGCCCCGTTGGCGGGTTCTCCATCTCTGGAGCCTTTGATCATGAGTCAGCATCGCCACACACATGAGTGCGCGGCGATTTCTGCTCCGAGACACTCTCCCCAGCCACGTGGCCGTGTGTCTGCCAGGGAAGGGTAGGATTGCTCGGCTCGACGCTGTCCTCGGGTGCTGGGTGTGGAAATCAGAGCTGCCTCCAAGCAGGAGGAGCTTTCAGGCAGCATCTAAGTGCAGAACTGCGGGGCTCTGCGCTGACCCTGTTTATTTCGAAATCAGCTGCTGTTTGAACGCGGAGTCAGAAATCCTGTTTCTCTGCGGCTGCTCCAGACGCTAAGTGCAGGTGTTTGGCTGGGGCAGCTGCTGCCGTGAATCTCCCACTACCTTTAAGTAGCACTGAGGCTTTTAGTGGCTTGGGGCTAATGGCCAGATTCCAGCCAAAAGCAACAGTGCGCTCGCCCAAGCCCTGGGTCGAGAGAGACCACATGGCCCCAGCCTTTGGCAGCAGGCCTTGGTAAGCCCAGCATGAACCTGGAATTTCAGAAAAGACTTGCTCTTAATGAAGCCAAGCCGCAAGGCTCTTTGCTGCTTTAAAATGCCCACGACTGGGTTTAATTAGTTGAGAAGTGTAAAGAGTCCCTGCCCCAGAGAGTTTGCTGAGTTTGGTCAATAGGAAGATATTAAATTTTGTAGCGACACGGCTTGCTGAGATCTTACCATCTTTCTCTTTGATCCTGGAAGTGTGGGAGGTGACAGCTCTGTCATCTGAAATCCTCGGAGAGAGGCTCGTGGGGGCGAGAGGTGGCTGTCTTCGTCTTGGAAATGTACCCTATGTGAGATGCTCAGCTCCAGTGCTGCAAACGAGCAGCTCTCCCTGCTTTGGGACTTGAGTCCCTGCCAGGGAAAGAGCAGCAAGAGAGGTCCCTTCCAGCAGGATAAATCCACAGCTTGTGTGTGCCGGGGTCAAGGGGACCCCGGTTGGCCACACGAGCAAGGCTCAGCTAGAGAGTGCAGGAGACAGAACTTTTCACCACAAGCGGTTTCTGGCCCGCCTGGGTCCCAGCCTGTCCTGCTCCGTTGGTGGCGGAGGAACTGGTTCTTCCTTTTGGCAAAAGAAAAAAAAAGCAAAACTATCCCTTGAGCTAAATCCGACTCCGAATCTCTGTCTCCCCCCAACCCACCCACGGCCTGAGAATCCCCTACCCCACTCCCAGGTCTTTGGGCCAGGCCTGGAAGCTAGTGCCACCCTTGCAGGATGGAGCCTTCTCCCACACCAGGAAAAGGATTTAGCCACGTCAGCGCCCAGTGGGAGGAGGGTTTGGGGGAACGGGTCCCAGCCTCCTGGAAAGTCATGTCCTGGTTCCAGGGGCAGCAGCAGGCCCTGCTGGGATTGGGGTGCATCTGAGGTGTCGTCTGGCTGCTCGGAGGGGCTGCTTGCTGTAGCTGGGCACTCTGGGCCCATCCCCTGCTCAGGCCTCTCAGGCAACCAGAGCAAGAGAGTTCTTCGGCCAAACGGGCTCTTGCAAGGAAGCAGCCCAATGTCACTGGTGGGGGAGGAGTTTGGGGTCTGCCCAGTGTCTTCCACCACATGCTGCTGTGCCACCACCACCACCCCCCGCTCCGCCTGCTGCTCACTTTCTTACCTTTGGGGGGGGGGGGGTTTCGGCCTTTGGGCTGCAGATGCCATCACCGACCCGAGTCTGTGCCCCCCCCAACCCCCCCCGTGCTGCCTGCCCCATTGTCCCGTCCAGCCGCACCCCCTGGGCGTGGGAAGGGACGTGGCAGCCCCATTGTCCCGTCCAGCTGCCCCCCCCGGGTGTGGGCAGGGCCATGGCAGCGTCCAGCAGCAATGGGAGATGCCTCTCAACGGGAAGCCGCTCTGTCTGCTGCTCCGGGAACTAGTAATGAGCCAGGGCCGTGGTGTCCAGCGGGGATGGGGCTGCCGCCTGCTGGGGGTTGTGTGTATGGCCCAGGAGACCCCAACTCTGCTCTCACCCCACCCCCCAGGCAAGTCCCACCTGGCCATTGTGCAGCGGGTGAATAACGAAGGGGAAGGGGACCCGTTCTACGAGGTGATGGGGATTGTCACCCTGGAGGACGTGATCGAGGAGATCATCAAGTCTGAGATCCTGGATGAGACCGACCTGTACAGTGAGTGTCTGAGACCACGGGGATGGGCACAAACCAGGGAGAGGCCACTCCAGCCAGAGAGAGCGAAGCGCACGTACCCCCCCCCACCCCGCCCCCCCGTGTTGTGTGTGGTACAGAGTGCTGGGGCTGCAGATCACTGAATAGGAGATTGACAAGTATCCCGAGACCCCCCCCCCTCTTCCCTGCCCCCCCAACTGGGACTAGAGGAAGAGATCCTTAAATTGCAGCCCTAGGGACTGGGAGTGTAGCACATCCCTCCTTGCACGTCACGGGCTTTGCACACTCAGAGCTTCCATGGCGCGTGGCAAGTGGTGACCATTGGTTTGGGCGTAGACAGTACGCACACGCACACACTCTGGCGCCCCCCACCCTGCCTAGGCTTGTATCTGAAGTGCACTGTCTGTCAGAGACAAACTCCACACTTCACGCGCTTTGCCTGTAACAAGGGCACGGCGGGGGTGTGCACCAGATTGCCGGTCCGGCCATTCGCAGCAGGTGGTTGGCTGGGCTGGGCTCCTGCAGGCAGACCTGGAAGATGCAGCTGGGTCACAGATCAGCCCTTAGGAACAGAGCCAGTGCCAGACAGGATCAGCGCAACAGTCCGTCCACCCAGCATCCTGTCTCCGACAGTGCCCAGTCTCAGCCACTTCAGAGAAGTCCCCGGCCGGTCCCAGTGAAGCGATTCATTCCCTGCTGTTCGCTCCTAGCTCCCGACAGAGGTTATGTCCCCTAAACCTGCTTGGCTAATAGCTATTTATAGACGTAGCCTCCAAGAACTTAACCAATCCCTTTTAAAACCTAGCTCTACTATTGGCCTTGACGGCATTCTCTGTCTGCCCCCGGCAGCGCTGCACCCCTCCCCCGTCTGCCCCCGCCGGCAGCGCTGCACCCCTCCCCCATCTGCCCCCGCCGGCAGCGCTGCACCCCTCCCCCATCTGCCGCTGGCATCGCTGCACCCCTCCC
>QEPC01008216.1:5911961-5954291 GCA_003113815.1 Sphenodon punctatus
GGGGGGGCATTGTACAGGGGAGCGGTGGGGAGGGCCAATAGGGCCTGCACCGTCTGGGGGGGGGGGCATTGTACAGGTGCGACTGACATTCACCCCCAGCTGAGGAGGGGGCTGACTCTGCCCCACTCCAGCTGGAGATGCAGGATGCCCTCGCTCCCTATGCCCAGATCACCCGGCAGCAGTACCAGAACGCCCTGGCCGCCAGCCGCATGGACAGCTCGCCCCAGACCCCCGACCTGGAGGCCTTCAACGATGGCTACTCCACCAAGCCTCCTACAGCCCGGGGCACCCCCCAGACGCCCAAGGATGTCCCTGCCGCCCTCCTGAATGAGAGGAGCAGCATTGTATGTAAGTGTGGCCCGATGTGTTCACACGGCTGTGGCACAATCACACAGCCCTCAGCCTGTCGCAGCTGCACATTCAGACTTGGCCCTCTTGCACATTCGCAGGGGTGTGTCGGTGTGCTGCCGAGCCCTGTCCTCGCACACCTGCCACGTACACACTCCCCCAGCACCACAGCCACACATGGTCACGTCCCAAGCCCATGACCGTGCTCCCTTTGACACGCTTGCCTCATTGGCGCCTGCTCACTCATTCCGCCACCGCCGCTCACATTCAAACTGGCACATGCGCTAACGCCTCCCCCCCTGTACCTGGCAGACAGCCGGTCGGACGGGCTGCGCAGCCCCAGCAGCTCCATCGTCCTGCGCATGGAGGGAATCCCCGACATCCGGGAAGAGCTGGCCGGTGCTGAGGAGCCCAGGAAGCAGCCCTGCGAGTGTGTGGGGCTGGATGCCTGGCCGCCAGCCCCCCACAGAGCTCTGCCCCCTTCAGAGCAGCCCCAGCCTGATGCCAGTGGCCCCGCAGTCAGCGAGTGCTGCAACATCATCGTGGAGCCGGGGACCCCAACCCAAGCGTCTGCGGCAGCCAGCCCCTCCCCGAGCGGCTCCGAGGGGGTGCTGGGCAGGAGCCTCAGTGAGTGGCCCCCAGTGCTTTGGTGGGGGGTGGCTCGGACTCCACCCGCTAGGTGACCCCTCACCTCCACTCCCTTTGGCAACCGTCTCCCCTACCTGCAGGTGACAGGGCAACTGTCTGGGCCTGGCGCACCTGGGGCCAGTGCAGCAGGGAGCCCGCCCTCCAGGAGGCCAGGCCTGAGCCCTGGCCCCACTCTGCAATGGGGCTTTGAAGGGGCCTGGATTCTCCCCTCACCCCCTTGGTGGGCACTGGCCCCAGGGGAGGGTGGCAAAGGGTTTCTCGGGCTGGTAGAGGGCCCCCTGACCCCAGGCTGCTTGGCAATTGCAGGTGGGCAGAGAAGGATGCCATCTGCTGAGGGAAAGGCGGCATCCGAGGAGAAGTCCACCATGACGCCTCTCATCACGTGAGCGCGTCATCCCCCCCGGCTGGCCGGAGCGCGGAGCTGGAGCCCCGCAAGGGCTGGAGGTGGGAACGTAACGCAGACTGCTGCTCCCCTGGCAGCCAGGCCCCGTTCTCTGCCCCGGGCGCTCCTCTCCCCCCTGGGGCCGGGCTCAGGCTCCTGCAGCTGCAAGGGGTCACTCAGCCCCGGCGTCTGGGAAAGGCCCTGCCCTCCCCACCCGCTGCTTCGAGGGCTGTGCAGGAGGGAGGCTGGCCGGCCTCCAGGGAAGAGGGTACTGAGCAGCGGCTTCTCTCTTGCAGGTCTGAAGCATGGCAGCCTCCTCCAGTGAGCGGTGTGCGCGATGGTGCCTGCCCCTCCTCACACACACCCCTACTCCATTCCCCAAGCACCAGGGAGCAGAGGAGCGGCCGAGCACGGACCGGGGGGAGCTGGGCCACCAGGCACTGGCGCTCAGCTGGCAGAGAAGCAGCGGGGGTCGTCTCGGTCCCTGCAGGCAGCAGCCTTTCCCCCAGGCTGCTCTGGAGCAATGCTGCATGGACCCGGTGCCAAGGAGACCATCTGGAGCGGGCAGGCCGAGCTCCGGCCTCGGTGCATGTTCATGCAGAGACAGCACGGACCCTCGCCATCAGCTCACCCACGACTGGACAAGCCTTCACTGCCCCCCAAAGCTGGGTATCCACCTCCTCCTCCCTGTGGGGCAGAGCAGCTCCGAGCTGGGCACGCAGCCCCTCCCCCTTCCAGCGTGGGGTCATGGGCGTAAAGGCAGGTCCCCGTGCGGGCGAGGCGCAATGTAGATCCGTTCCATTAAAGCGATCCCTCCCCGAGTGGCTCTGGGTCTCTGTCGGGGGCAGCGGGGGCGAGGCTTTGCGTCCCTCACCAGAACTCCTGCTGCATTGGCCTACGGTCCCCTTTGCCCCAGCTTCGCTGCAGCCTCACAACAAAACAGGGGGGCAGCAGCCCAAGAAGCAGAGCCCCCTCCCCCAGCTGAGAGAGGCTGCAGTTGGATTTTGCCCACTTCAAGGAGGATTCAGACAAATTGGAGCAGGTGGAAGAGAGTGGCTAAGAGAACCAAGGAGCTGGAGGGCAAGGCCTAGGGCAGGGTGGGGAATCTCAGGGTGGCCCTGTTCTACTGTCAGGATCTGGCCCCTGCATCCTTTCTCTACCCCCAAGCACTGAAAAACTGAGCTTAGGCTAATGGGGCAGAGAGGAGGGCCTGCCCCCCAGGGTAGGGGACAGATCCATGAGCCGGGCCCTCATTTTTTTCAATAAACCCCCTCCCCCAGCCTCGATGTGGCCCTGGGAACTCATACTAATACGCAGTGTGACCCCCCCAGGGCAGAAAAGCTTCTCGCGGAAAGGCTGGAGGAACTGGTTGTGTTTCGCCAGGACTGAAGGGCTGGGGGTGGGACGGGACAGGAGAGCTGTTTTCAGATTTCTAGGAGGCAGCAGCCGTAAGGAAGAATGACCATTTGTTCCCTGCTGCCACCGGAGGCAGAACAAGGGAATGGGCTGACATTGCAGCCTAGGAGAACGGAGCGCTGCCCCGGGAGGTTGGGGGGAGGAAAAGTCCTTCCTGGGGTGTCACCGATGCCAAGAGCATCGTGCTTTGGAGCAGATGAGGTTTTTTCCCACACCCGAGTTACTAGGATTTGCCTCAGCTCCTCTCCAATTGCTCCTAGTTCAGTGCCACGCCCCCCTGGCTCCTCCAATCATCAGAGCCTCACCCAGCAAACCCCACCCCCGTCCCATTCATGGACACCCCCCATCCCCCCCCACCAGGGGTGCTGTATGCAGGCGCAATCCCACACAGCACCTGCAGGGGGCGTTCTTACATAAGATAAGCCCTAGGACTCTTGGGAAAGCTGCATTTGTGAGACCCCACCCCACCCCCATGCTGTTCTGGGGAGGGGCAGGGGGGTGATTGGCCGAGCCAAGCTCTTCCCAGCTCTGGAACGCTGCTGCAACTCCACTTGCCCTGGGCAAGAGAGGAAACTTCTATCCCCCTTGGATTCCACAACAGTGAATTTGGCATATCGGGTGTCAAGCCGCCTCTCAAGGGGCCTGCTCACCCCTGGGAGCTCCCAGGCAATTCACCAACACCCAAGCCAGGCTGGAAACAACTGAACAATTGGTGCTGGGGCCACAAACAGGGGAAGCAGCATCAACTGCCAGGCGCCTTGCCACCTCCTGCTCCACATCACTCCTAGCTGCCAGGGCTGCAGCCTGGGCCTCCCACCCACCCCACAGTGAATGGGAACAGCCCCTTCTAAGTAAAGGCCTAGTCCCTCAAAGCTGCATCCTTGAGCTCAGCAAGATCCCAAGCCTTGTGCCGATGATCCCAGCGAGCCACGGTTAACCTGGCCCCGTGCAGGGCAGGAAGCTGCTGTCGCTGGTGGAGGGGACAGACGCCCCTAGCTCCTCGGCATTCCCTGCCGGGGGGGGCATGGGGCACGCCGTCACCCCCCTGGGCAGGTGAGTGAAGGCTGCTTCCCCTCCATACCCACTCGTTTCAGCAGCAGTGCTCCGAGTGCACGGGAATCAGTAGAGCCATGGCTACTCTTGAATGGCGCCAACGGCCCCTCGGCCGTGCCACGCTGGGAAGAGTCGCTAGCACGGCCTCGCCCAGAGTCCAGATGGGGAGAAAACCCAGCAGCCCCCTGTCAGTACCGGGGAGCCCCTCCCACCATCTGTCCTGAGACCAGCCCCACAGCTCCCCCCACCCCCAGGAGCTGCCCGGTCGCTACCCTGGCCATTGTTTCTCCAGTCCTGGGCCAGGGAGGCAGAGAAACATGGGACACAGGGTGACCGCCCTGCTATCTGCATCCTGTCCTGGACGAGGCTCAGGGCTTCCATATCCTCCCACCCCAAGGGGGCCTGGCTCTACCGTGCTGGCATTAGAGGCCAATCCAGTAGCGGGGTGGAGGCAGCCCTCCCCCCCCCCCCCCCCTACACACCAGAGCAGGGGACTATGCACTGGGCTTGCACAAGGCAGTTAGCGTAGGGGGTGGAGCTGCCTCAGCCCAGCTATGGGGCAGAGTCCGTCCTGCAAGGCCAGGCACCAGCCCCCCCGCCCCTCGCACTTCCCCCACAAGGAGCAGGGCAGTAGCACAGGGAATTAACATTTATTTGTCAGCAACATGAAGGAGCAGTTACATCACAATGTGAGGCGGAGAGTGGGGGCGGGGACCATCACCAGCCTCACCCCCTGAAATATTCCACATGCCCCCAAACCTGAGAAGAGGAGTTTGGTATCTACCACCACCCCTGCTGCCTCCAATGTGCCTGCCCTAGGACGGCAGGCAGGCAGGCCTCCCTGCAGAGGGGGACGCTGGCCTCAAGTGCAAATGGGGTGAAGCAGGGACAGACACGACACAACACGGCTTTGGGGCCCAGAACGGGGTTTGGTTGGTTTAACTAGATCGTGGTGACAGCCTCGTGGATAGAATTGGCCACGTAATCCAGGTTCTTGGTGGTCAGGCCGCACATGTTGATACGCCCGCTAGCCATCAGGTAAATGTGCTTCTCCTTGATCATGTATTCCACTTGCTTAGCTGGGGGGGGGGAAACAGCATGAGTTAACCCAGGCAACAAACCCCCCCGCCCAGGCCTTGGGTCGTACCAGGGAAAGCAGCCAACCCGGCCAGCAGGGGGCACTGCAGCCTCTTGCCCCAGCAGAGGGTGCTGTAGGGAGTAGGACAGCAGCACAGCAACCCCCTCCCCGGCTTGGCTCCCCACCCCCCCGTACTCACGATTCAGTCCGGTGAAGCTGAACATGCCAATCTGTTCCGTGATGTGGTTCCAGGTGCCCGGGGTGCCCAGGGCCTGGAGCCGGGACTTGAGCTCTGCCCGCATCAGCAAGACCCGGTTGGCCATCGTCTTGACATTCTCCTTCCTGCAACGGGAGGGAGGAGTGAGCCCAGTGCAGCCTCCGCCGAGTGCGAGGAGGGACCCTGCAGCCCGGCCTAGTCTTACCACTCGGCAAAGAGCTGCGGGCAGGCAAGGGTGGCGGCCACGATGCGGGCGCCCAGCGAGGGTGGGTTGGACCAGGTGGTGCGGACGATCTTCTCCATCTGGGACAGGACACGCTGCACGTTCTCCACATCCTTCCCCACCACCGTCAGGTTCCCCACCCGCTCGTCTGCGGACAGAGACAGACAGGAGGTGAGCCCCAGCTCCGCCGCGCTAGAGCCCACCGCCCCCTGTGCCTGCCGGACACTCACTGTACAGCCCAAAGTTCTTGGAGAAGGACTGGGCACAGAAGAGTTCGAAGCCCTCGGACACAAAGTACCGCACGGCCCAGGCGTCTCGGTCCAGGCAGCCCGAGGCAAAGCCCTGGTAGGCTGAGTCAAAGAACGGGAACAGGAACCGGCGCTGCAGGGAGGGGAAGAGTTACAGGGGAACCGGGACTGGTACGTACAGGCTGCACTTCCAAGGCTTCCATGCAGGGTGGCCCGGAGACCTCTGGCCGGCAGCGTCTGCCACGGACTAGGCCCTTCTGATCCCTGTCTCCACTGTCTCGGAGCCAAACCCCACCCACCCCAGCTTCCCCAGAGGCCCCAACGCCCCGATTCTCTACTGGGGCAGATGCCAGGCTCATGCTGTCTGACTTGCAGCCAGCCAGCCCATACCTTCATGACAGCAGCAATCTGCTTCCACTGCTCCGGTGTGGGGTCTGTGCCGGTCGGGTTGTGGGCGCAGGCGTGGAGGATGAAAATGGAGAACTCGGGTGCGTTCTGGGGGGGGAGGGGGGAAGAGAGCTAGGCTCAGAGCCAGGGCACAAGAGCAGGACCCTGCCCCAGTCCCATCCCAGGGCCTCCTCCCCACTCACTTCCAGGTCTTCCAGGAACCCCTTGAGCTCCAGGCCTCTGTTCGCAGCATCCCAGTAGCGATATGCCCGGATATCCTTGAAGCCGGCGTCCCCAAAGACCGAGTTGTGGTTCTCTGGGGAGACACACCCAGCCTGGCTAAAGCCACTTAGAGCCAGCAGGGGAGAGGACCCCTAGGCTGAACCCCACTCACTCACCCCAGGAAGGAGAGGAGATGTAGACAGGGGTCGCAGTGTTGTTGGTGCCGTTGTACCAGCGTCTCAGGAACTCGGCTCCGATGCGCAGAGCGCCTGTGCCCCCCAAGGACTGGACACCCCCTACCTGGAACAGACGGACAGGCACACCGACCCACATCAGTGCAGGCTCCCTGGCCTTCAGCCACCCCAGTGCAGAGCTGGGACCCAACACTGCCCCTCCAGCTAGAGGGCACCAAAGCCTGGCTCCAGCCTAGCTGCCCCTACCATCACGCACCCAGGAACTCACTTCCAGGTCAGCTGGTCCTGGACACATTAGCATCTCGAGAGCCAGTCCTGCCCCTCTCCCACCGAGCCGCGTTCAGCCTGGCTGCTCCCAGCACCCGTCCCTCCCACCAGGGATCCTGCCAGCTCCGACATGCTGCCCGGGCTGTGCCAGTCTGGCTAGCATTCAGCTTCAGGGTAGACTCTGGGTGCTCAAAGAAGCCTCCCCCCCAGCAGCCCCCCTGCCATCCTACCCGATTCTCCTTGATGGCTGGGCTGTCCTCCCCAAGGGCGATTCTGGAGGCGTTGGCCCGGAACTCCGGCAGGCCCAGGATGGGCAGGTACTCATGGTTCAAACTGGTATCACTGGCAATCTTCTGCTCCACCTTGCGCACCACCGGCAGGACCCACGGCTGCCCCTCATCTGTGCGATAGGCTGCAGGAGAAGGGGAGGGGGTCACTGCAGAGACCCTGTTGCCTAATTTAACTCTTAGGCTGGATTCAGACGTGCGTTTAAATCGCACAGCCACGCCGGCGGCATCGGGCAATTTAAAGCACCACGCACTTCCGGGTTGGTCTGAATGCGGTGAGCGCGCACATTTCAGCCTAACCCGAACTGCTCGGAGCAGCTTTTCAAACCGCACTCCAATAGTTCGGGTTAGGCTGAAATGTTGCATTCAGACCAACCCGGAGGTGCGCGGTGCTTTCAATCGCACGCTGCCGCGGCGGCGGCTATGCGATTTCAACGCACGTCTGACTGCACCCTTAGGCCAAGTCTCCCTCCCGTTCTCATCACTGGGATGGGGAGGCCACCAATGCACCCCAAGAGCCGCCTCCTGCGGACGGGACCCTCCCACCAGACTCGCCAAACCCCTTGTTCACAGCGACTCCCTCTCGCCCCGAGCCTTAGAGCATGTCTCAGCCCCCCAGAGATCAGAGCTCGCTGCTGGGACGGTCTCGTTAACCCTTGCTGCCCCCCACGGCCAGCAGCTCCCTCAGTGCGAGCCCCACATCCCGCGTGCCCCCTAGTGCCAGTTAAGATGCCCAGTGTTACAGCTTGCACTCCCATGCCAGCCCCAGGCACCGGTCAAAGGGAATGCTGGGGGCGGGGGGCACCATGGCGCCTGGTGAAAGGGCCGTGGATTACGCAGTGTGCCCCACACGTCCCCAGCCACGGGGAGCTTCCTCCACGTGAGAGATGACACCGAGTGACCAGGACGGAATGCACAGCACGGGGGGCAGGAGCAGCCCAGGCTCAGCTTCACCCTTTAAGGAAAGTCTTCCAAGGTTCAGGGCCTAGAAGTGTCCCGCTGACAATCCTGGCCAGGTCTCTGCCCCGGTCCTTGGGGGTATTGCTCATCCCGTGGGCAAGGCCCCAGGGCCAGGGCTCCCTGGCCGCACACAACAGGCTGGGGAGCAGTTCCAGATTCTCTTACCAAGCAACCAGTCTCGTCTTTTGCCGCGGCTGTGCCAGGGCACAAGGGCAGGGATCGGACAGTGCTCCCAACGCAGATGACGGGGACAGAGGCCCAGGGAGGGAGAGACCTGGCCAAGGTCACAGGGATTCTAGACTGGAGCCCAGACCTGCCGACGGCCAGATGGGCGGCTGCCTCCCGGGAGCATCCCGCACCCCTGCCAGGCAGCCCTGCAGCTCAGACCAGCAGGAGAGGGGGGCAGAGCCTGGCCCTGGGGGACAAGTATGAGGCAGGGAATGGGGGGCACAGCTCCGGGGGGAGGCAGCCACAACGCCATGGCTCCCCAGTATCCCATTTAGCTCAGAGCAGACACTGCATATGGGGGGAGGGCACCAATCCCCCTGCCCCATCATTACTCCACGACCTCTCACCCCCTTGCCCTTGGCCCGACCTCCCCAAACCCCGGTCATTCACCCCCACCCCATCACTCACTCCCCCCACCCCCAGGTCGGTGGGTGGGCCGGTCGGTCGGTCACTCACTCCCCCCCCGGGTCAGTGGGTGGGTGGGTCGGTCGGTCACTCACTCCCCCCCCGGGTCGGTCGGTGGGTCGGTCACTCACTCCCCCCCCCGGTCGGTCGGTGGGTCGGTCACTCACTCCCCCACCCGAGTCGGTCGGTGGGTCGATCACTCATTCCCCCCCCCTCCGGGTGGGTCAGTCACTCCCCCCCGGGCCGGCCGGTCAGTCACTCACCCCCCACCCCCAGGTTGACTTTGCGCGGGTCCCCGTCGGCTCGGAAGTCGGCGCTTAGCTTGAAGACGGCTACGGGGGCAGCGAGCGGGACGGAGGCGAAGATGGAGCCGGAGCCGGGGGGCGCCATGACGGGGCCGGACGAAGCTCGCTCCCCGAAGCCGCTGGCGCTGGAGGAGACTCTCACCTTCACCGGGGGCGGCTCCGGCGCAGCCAATCCCAGCGCCCCGCTACGTCACACACCCTCCGCTAAGCAGCCAGTCGCAAAGGCCGGGGGCGGGCGGTCTCTAGAGGAACACCAATCAGCATTGGCCATAGCAGAGTGCCATGACATCTGGCCAATAGCGAGGCGCCGTGGAGCCCAGTGGCTGCTGTGATTGGAGAAAGGGGCGGGACTTCAGTGAGGATCGCTCGCTCGTGGAGGCGGGGCTCGGAGCTCCGGGATTCTAGCCCTCTCCCCGGGTCACGCAGTGTCCGCCCCCGAGTCCCCGGAGCAAATCCCCCCAACCCTCTCTACGGCGGCATGGGGGGGTCTGGTCTATGGGGCTGTGTGGAGTTGGGGGTCTGGTCTATGGGGCTGTGTGGAGCTGGGGGTCCGGTCTATGGGGCGGGGGGTGATCTGGTCTATGGGGCTGTGTGGAGCTGCAGGTTCTGAAATCGGGCATCTCTTAAACTTTTGACTGCTGAGAACCGTAACCCGGCGGGGAGATGAACCACAGCCCCTTCCCGTTCCTTGGGGGGGGCAAGCAGCAGTCACAGGGCAGAGCCGGACAGGTGGGCACACCTGGCCAGGCAGGGGGAGGACAAGGGGGCGGTGCACTCGTTGATTGGCCGGCCGGGGTGGGTAGTAGCGTCGGATTGGAGAGCCGGCTTGGTGGTTAGTCAGGTGATGTGGCAGTGGGTAAGGAAGGCGGCCTGGGGGCGGGGCGTTGAGCCGTGGTGACATCAGGCTTGTCCAGCTGGGGGCGCTGGGGTTTGGGGACGGGAGGCCCAGCTCGGCTGGGGGTTGAACCCTGATTGAGCCTGGGGACAAAGGAGGCACAGCTCAGTGGGCCTCCTGGCTAGGGGTTGGGCCTCTCCTAGTGCTGCTTCCTCGCCCCTCAACCCCAAGGGTTTGGTTGGGCCGAATGGCCCCCCTGCCGTTCTGTAAGGCCCTTGGGGCAGGGGGCTGCTGGCTGTTGCTGATGGGCAGGCTCGCCGACCCTAAGGAAGCTCATGGCCCTGGATGCTAAGAGTGGGCGGGGAGGCCCCATGGCGGTGGCTGAAGCATGTTGGATTAACTCATAAGGCCGTCGCCCGGGGGTCGCCCGTGTCAGTCGCCCTCCTGCAGGCTGCTGGGGTCAGATCACCCTTGGTGGCTGTGGGCTCGGGGAGCGGGCTGGCCCCTGCTAGGAGCCCAGCCCGCCTCTCCCCAGCTCGCCCCCCTTGCCCGGCCTGCAGGCCCGCCCGCCCATGAGAGGAAGCTGGATGCAAAGGCTGGGGAGGCTCCAGGGGCAGGTGCGTTAGCACCCAGCTCCAAGGAAGGGCTCATGGGGCCGCCTGTCCCCACCTGCTGCCTGGGCTGCCCTGGGCACAGGAGCCCCGGCCTCAAGGCGGTCTCGGCTCCCTGGAGGGGAGGGCGAGTCTGCGATCAGACCCAAGGCAGGGGCTCCTGGGCCCACCGAGGAGGCTGCGTGTGGCGGCCGCCCCCATCCCCCATCACACAAAGGCTGGCTACGGTGGGTGGCAAACCCAAGGGATAATGGAGGCCGCCGCGGCGTCCCTGAGGCGCCTGCCCTTCATCTCCTGCCGGTGATTGACGGGAAGCAATGGGCTGCCACTCAGCGTGAATGCCGGCGCACCTGAGCCGGGCCGAGAGGAGGCCCCTCCAAGGAATCCCAGCTTCTGTTCCCTCCCGAGCGAGTGACGGCACAGGCAGCAGCCGGGGGATGGGTCCCAAGGCTCGGGGCTGCTCTTCGGGAGGCCCCAGCCAAGCACCCCAAGGGGGAGAGCCCCCTCTCCTGGGGCTGCAGCAGCCAGAGCGCGCTGCCGGCCTGAGCCAGCCCGTGAGTTCGGCTGAGGCATCTTGCTGGATCGGCCCAGGCAACGAACTCTGGAGCCCCCCATGCCCCGGCAGCTGTTTCTGGGCTGGCGGCCGCCTGGCCCTCTCCCCCAGCACCCGCTAGCTCGGGATCCAGCTGGGGTCGTCCGGCCGGGCCGCACCACAGGAACTTCCCAGCATTCCGCCCGATCCAGCTGGATCCAGGCAAGGAAAGTAGGATGTTTTCATTCCAAGCCCCGGGGTCAGGTCATGGTTTGTCTAAACGGCTTTTGTTGCTGTAATTATCAGCTTAGCGGATCTCTGGCAGTGGGTTTAGGGGCAGCAGGGGGACCCTTGATTGGCCCCACACCCACCCCTGCCCCTGCAGGGGGGGGGGGGGGGGTCGGCGACAAAGCCAGGATTCGCTCCTGAACATCTGCTCCCCAGAGGCGCTGGGTTGTTTAGCTCAAGGCTGGAGTTGTGTAAGAGCCTTCGAAAGTCACCTGGGCTCTAGATGCCTCTGCCCTACCCCCCAAGCCTTGTGAACTGTTGTCTGACCCCAATCATGGATGCAAAGGCCTCCCTCTAATGACTGCTCCTCCTCTTCTGACAGACCTTCTGCAGGGGGAGGTGAAATCTCAGTTAGCCATGGACTCACTGGGGGGCCTTGGACAAGTTGCTCTCTCTCTGCCCCAGTTCCCCCATCTGTAAAATGGGAACAGCAGCAACCTACCTGTAAGGGCTGTTGTGAGGGGGAACTAGATAAGAATTGTAAAGCACTATTAGCACTGAATGCGCCAGCACAGCTATAAGGGGTGTGTGTGTGTGTGTGTGTGTTATAATGGAGACACCAGAGAATCCTGAGCTCCCAGCAAGAGCAGAGGAGCGGGTGAAGCTCCATAAACTCTCCCATTCTCTCAGAATCATGTCGCCAGCTTCTAAGGCTAGCTGGGTGCGTGCTTGCTCCGCTGATCCAAGGGTCCTGTGCCGGTTTCAGCAGGGAGAGTGAGTGACAGACAGTGGGATTCCCTGCGTGCTGCTTTGTGTAGCTCTGCTGCAGACCCTAAAGGCCCAGGAAGGGTTCCAGGCTGACGTAGTGTACCCCCATCCCCCTGCCTGCCCCCCAGAGCCCCACAGGAGGGGTCTGTGACTAACAGACCAGCCTGGACCCAGAGAAAGGGGGGGAGCAAACCCAACAGCTTTCCCAATTCCCTGAGATGCCAGCTCTGACACCCACTGATTTACTAGACTCCTGGGACCAAGGGTGTAGCATTTCCCATGCACGACTCCCCTGCCAGGTAAACCCGGGGATGGGGTGGCAGTACCTTGTGGGGTGTATGTGGGTGGAGGGCTGGCTGGCTACATCCTCCTCCCCCCCAGCAACCTACACAGGATCCGGGTGTGACACAGACATTAACTGGAACCTCCCCGTATTTCCTAGCTATCCAGTGGTCTATTAACATGGCCTCGAATGGAGATTAAGGGGTGTGTGTAAAGGTAACATAGAGGAAAATAAAAACGACAATAGATTGTTAGTCCCAGACCTGACAAATGGGATGTGGGATAGAAAGGTAGGGATTCAGACATAAAAAGCAAATGTGAATTGAGGGAAAGAGGAAGAAAGCGAGACAGAGGGACCGACCGACGCCCCTGGACGGTTCCGGGAAAAGCCATCAAGGAGTTTTAAAAAGATTGACAGAGAAAGGGATTTTCATGCCTTGGAGAGGGACGATGGGGGCGGGGGGAGGGGGGGGACTCCAAGAGGAAAGAGGCCGGGCCCAGACTGAGACAATCCCGCCTAAGCCAGACCCACGTCTAGGGGAAGCGTCGAAGCCACAGGGCGTTGGCAGTGAGGGGACAGTGTAGGACTTTGTTCCTACAGGCCCCCCCCCCCACGAGCAGTGGGAGATCCCAGCCTCCAGGCACCCCCTGGGGGAGCCCCCCTCCGCCCCATCTCTGTGACCTTTGGGGAATCTTCCTAGCCAGGCTTGTCATTGGGGTGCCCCACACAGGGCACCTGGGCAATGCTGGGCTCCCTTGGGTCCCTCCCTGCAGCAGTGCGTGTCTCTCTCCAGGAGGCCCAGGGGATGGGTGGGATTGGGAATGGATGGCCGTGGCCAAGGGTGTAGCTAGGACCGGGGGCCCCAAGTCGGGGAGGGGGAGCATTCTCCCTGGTGCAGCTGTGGCCGCTGACCCTGGCAGGCGCTGGGGGAGGGGGCACCATTCCAAACTAGCTGTATCCCTGCTGGTGCTGAGCACCCCTTCCCTCCCACCAGCACCCCAATATCACCCCCCCACCCCCGAGATGGCACAGAATCAGAGGGGACAGGAGCTCCCCCCCACCTCCTTGTGCAGCCCCAGCTGGCCCCACCGAGCATGTACTGGGCTGAGAGCCGGGGGGGGGGGGGGGAGGCATGAGGGTCGATGTGGGGCTTTGGGGAAAGGCAGGCACCCCCAGTTCCAGCCCAGAGAGTGGAGGAGGGGACCCCACTGGCCGGGGGTTCAGCACTCACACCCGCCTGCTCCAAGACAAGAACCAGAGGCCAGGGGGGAGCAAGGCTCTGTGGCCAACATGTTTACATTCCATGCCTGCGAGTGCTCCGCGCCCCCCCAGCCGACGAGGCAGAAATTCCTTCTCCTGTCACCAGTCATCATTTCTGAAGAGCATGACTCATCTGGTGCCTCCTCAACTCGATGGCAGCAAAGGCTGCTTCCTCCAGAGGAGCGCGCAGGACTCTGAACCAGAGATAACCACTGAGATCATCTAGTCTGACCCCATCTATCCATCCCTGCAGGCAGCACTGGGCTAAAGCCTCTTTCCAAGAAGGGCATCGATCTCATATTGGCGACTCCCCACCCTACCCTGGGCAGGGCACTGTGCTGCTGGGAACGCTTCCACGGCGGGCTGCTGCCTCCCTCTGCTCCTGCCCAGCCCTTGCCCCCAAAGGTGTTTCTACCCAGCCGGATGGACTTGGCCCTAGTGGAGCACATGGGGGTGGGGCAGCCCCCGCCCTGCAACAACTTGCTTTGGCTAGTCATGTGGACCAGCTGCTCCATGGCACGTTCCGGCTTGACTGGCCACCGAGCGAGCTGCCATGGAGCTTCTGGGCTCTCCCTGACCAGAGAGTCTCCAGCCAAGAGCCTTTGCACAGCTGAGACAGTCACTCAGGCTGGGAAGTCCTGCTGCCTGGCTCCAGACTCCCCCTCCATGAGGCCAGGCCCTGCAGCATGGAGCTAGCTTGGGCTGAATGCGACAGCCAGTCCAAGCGCCTGGCCTGCCTAGAGGGGAGAGAGAAGGGGAGTTAGGCAGAGGGCCCAGGGGAAGGCAGCAGCCGCAGCAGCCGCAGGGAGGTGGCGAGTGAGTGTCCTGGGACATCGTTCATGAGAGCCAAGGGAGAGGAGCAGATAAGGAGGAACTAGGCCTGACCGGCTGACACCCCTAGCTCACAGGGACCGCAAGGGCCCACTGAAGAGTCTAGGGGGGGGGGGAGAGACAATGAGGAGCCCCAATCACGTTCCCAGAGGCTGGTTTGGCTCCTCTCTGCTGCAAGGACTCACCCCGGCCCGGCCACTGCTGCCTCCTCATACGTCCCCATGCGCCCTGGTTGGTCTGGTTCCTGCAAGAAAAGCCAGGTTCCCCAGGGTGGCACAAGAAGAGGTGCCAGCTCCAAAGCCAAGCGAGGTTTCTCCTGAACTCAGCCCGCTCCTGACCCTCGTCCGAGCTCTCCTGGGGGGGTGGGGGGGGCTGCACTGAGCCCCATGAGCTGGGAGAGCCACGTTCCCTGATGCAGGGGGGACAGGGAGTATGTGCCCTTGGATGCCGGCGTTCATGGCTTGGGGGTCAGCCCCCTTCTAGGGCCTGGCAAAGGGAGAGGCAGTGCCGCCCCCGCCGCCACCCCCTTCACAGCTCAGCCTGAGCCGGGGGACCGACTAGTGCATGGTCCTGATGCCCCGCAGGGACCCACATCCCAGCACTGAGTCAACACGGTGGCAAAGGGGGGGTTCTGGCAGATTTATTTAATATTAAAAGCCATTTCCCCTATTTTGCTGGCGTCAGCCCGAGCGCTTACTCATCCGGGAATTCAAACAAAGGCAGGACTGGCCCTTGGCCAGGGGGTTGGGCGCTGGGTGGTCGTGTCCATCCTACGCCCACACCCGCCTCTGGGTCACTCTCGGGCTTTGTGACACGGCGGCTCCATTTATTTATTGGAAATTCTGGAACAGGAAATGCTAATGGCTTGGGTTTGTGGAGCCAGCTGGCTGGACCGGCTGGCGGGCGGGCGGGGTTGGGGAGGGAGGAGCTGGGGCAGGGTTCTCCAGCTGCCCCCTCCCCTGCAGTAAGGCAGAGGGGGCCCAGTCGCCATCTTGTGCCAGCCACGTGCACGGGTCATGCAGATGGAAGTCCAGCCTGGCCGAGAGGAACGTTGCCTGCTTGGTCTGGCTATTGCCAGGCTATTGCTCTGGGGCAAACCCAACTTGCTAAACTGCCCTGGCGCAGCGAGCGAGCCAGCCTGGGCTGTTGCCCCAGATTGATGGGGGCGCAACAAGACGTTGACATGGCACTTACCCCAGAGCCTGGCTGTGACGGGCCAGGGAGAGTGGAGTAGCACTGGCTGGGAATGGGGCAGGGCGGGGGGGGCGTGCACCCAGGGGCTGAGTGAATGACGGGAGAGGAAATGGGGTGCAGGGGGCGTGAGACCAGCGTGTCCTCCCTGGGGCTCCATGATGGTGGATCAGGGGGAGCCAGGCTGGGGCGGAGGGGGGAGAAACCAGTCTGAGGGTGTAAACAAAGGTGGCATTAACCACGCACGCCCCCCCCCCCGCTGCCACATTCCCACCGGCCTTGGGGGAAAGGGGAGTCCAGCGCCGCCCCCCCCCCCCAGTCCTGGAGCTGGGTCCTGGCCCCCAAACTCCCCAGGCGAGGGGGGGGGAAAGTGTTGCTTACATGCCCCTGGCAGGCCCAGCCCGGCCCAGCCCAAGCACTAGGAAATGGCAGACTGGCGGGCAGCCCCCGGCATCATCCAACCCCTCCTATTGTGTGGTGGCAGCCTTGACAAGGACTGTACCATCTGGGAACACCCCACCCACCCCATCGCTCTGCAACTGCAAATCCACAGCTGCCCAGGGATGCCAGGAACAGCGGCTAGGATCGCTCCCTTCCCCCCTGTGATTTAGTCTCCAGATTTGGGGGGCCCCAAGCAACCCCCACTCCCTGCACCAGAAGCACTAGCTGAACCCAAGAAGGTCCAACCCCTCCCTCTCTGCCTGGGTTAAATGTCCCTTGGCCGGTAGAGCAGACAGCCAGACAGGCTCAAACTGCTTGACCAGCAAATAAAACAAGATTCAGATTCCTGGGAAAAACAAAGTAAAACTCGCAGCAAGCTGAACTGCTACCAATTCCTGCACAGGACACGTGAGCTTTCCCCCCCCGCCCCCCCAGATACCTTTCCCTAGTGAAATGTGCAAAACAAAAACAGACTCTCCCCCAGTACAGAGCGGTTGACCACAATTCACAGGTGAAACTGGGGGCACAAAGGCACCCAAAGCTCAGGAAAGAGAGACTGTGCAACCAGGGCAGCACAGAGCGTTTGCAATAGAAACCCAATTCCTCCTCTAACATCCCAAATATGAGAAGTTACTGCCTCAGACTCCCAGGGTGGGATGATGCAAAGCATTACATCAATATGCAACAAGGAGAAACTGCCCCTGATCTGGGAAAGAAGAGAGATGGCGTCGGGCTCCAGAGCAACCTGCCACCAGCAGGTCAGGAAGAGTGAGGATGACCAATGGGCAGCGATCTGTCTGCCCCTCAATCTCCATCTCACTTGACTCCCAACCAGGTCTCTCTGAAGTGAAGTGAAGCACATTTCTCTGCTCCTGCCTGGTGGAACGGGACCACTCATGCTCTAAAAGGCAGATGCACGGCTCCACCTGCCCCCTCCTGCCACATGGCAGCTCAGGGCAGCGTACAACAAAATAAAAACACTCATAATAAAAACAATATAAATAGTTTAAAAAAATAACATTAAAAGAGGCCAAACAAACCCACCCCCCATAAGAAAACAAAAGCATTCCCCCGCCCACTCCCCATCTCCCTCACCGAACGCCTGGCGGAACAGCCAGGTCTTACAATGTTTGTGAAAGGAGGGGAGATCCGGAGAGGAGGGAGTTCCACAGCCGAGGGCGGCCATCGACAACGCCCTTGGAGGTCACCACCCAGCAAACCAGGGGACCCTTCGAGAGGACGCCCCCGGACGGCTTCAGGGACGGCTCCAGGACACGGAGGTTGAGGCGGTCCTGCAGATAAGCAGGGCCCAGGCTGTATAGGGCCTTAAAAGTAATCACTAACAGCTTGCCTCGGGCCTGGGAGACTCTAGGCAGCCAGTGCAGAGAACGGCGCACCGGTGACCCGTCCCCGTAAGGAGGCAAGCCGCTGCATTCTGCCCCCACTGCACCCTCCGGGACGTCACCAGCGATCGCCCCACGTAGTGCGTTGCAAGGTGATAAATGCACAGATGACGGTGGTGTGCAGCGGTGACGATTTGGGGGCTGGCCCTTTGGATGGGAGCTGATTGGGCACAAACATGTTTGCTTTGGTTTTAAGATGAATTTCACTTCACCTCCGTCGCAGGCAATCCACACTTTGTTCTCGCCTTGGGCATGCCAGACACCAACAAGCCAAGCTGCCGGTGTTCTCTGGGAACAAGCCTGGGTTCTCTAATCTCCGCTCACAGAGACCCTCTTTGAATAGAGAGCTGCTGGCAATTACAGGGTGGCTGTGCCATCCACAGGAAACCATTTTTAGGGAAAACAAAACAGGCCGTGACACATCCAGCTGAGCCCTTCCCCTCAGCCACAGCCTGGCCAAAAATGTTCCAAATCCAGGTGCCTAAAGCCGAGAAGGGAAATCCAGCCAGGGGTGGGGGCGGGAGGCGCCTAAAGAAAAGCAGCTTGGTCTCCTCCAGGGCCTGCAGTGCAGGACGGCAGCAACGGAAAGGAGGCCTAAGCATGCGCCCCCGGCCCCTTCGCAAACACTGGCTGTAAAAGGGAAGAGGCGTCGGGCTGCTAGCACTCCCCAGGCCTTTAGCCTGCCTCACCACGGAGTCGTTGTGGGGGTTTGGGTTTTTTTAAAGGAAACTCCTCCTGTGTGAATTGATTAGGTCAGACCGCAAGTTCCTAGTCCTCATGGTTCTGGTTGTGGAGAAAAGATGTAAAATGGGACAGCAGTGTGATGAAGGATTCAAAACCTAAACTACAAAGTAAAGTAATATAAACTCAAAACCTGTCGCTAATTCTGTCTCATGATTTGGGGGGTGGGGATTAGCTCAAGATTTTCCACTGCTTGGGAAGGGCATTGGGGATGGGTCCAGGCCTGGAGTGTCGGAGCCAATGGGAGAGGTTCAGGCTTGGGGCGCCGGAGCCAATGGGAGAGGTCCAGGCCCGGGGCGCCGGAGCCAGTGGGGAAGGGTCCAGGCCCGGGGCGCCGGAGCCAGTGGGGAAGGGTCCAGGCCCGGGGTGCTGGAGCCAGTGGGGACGAGTCCAGACCTGGGGCGCCGGAGCCAGTGGGGACGAGTCCAGACCTGGGGCGCCGGAGCCAGTGGGTGGGTTCCTAGTATATCACCTGAGGTGGACGCCTGGATCAAGTGGGTCACCTGCCCCATAAGCCCAGCCCCCTGGGCTAGAGCGCAGACATTCTTTGCATGTGACAAAGACACACACACACACCCATTAAACCTCTCCAACGGCTAATCCGCTGTCAAGAATCTGGGCCTTAGTTCTCGGCTCCCAGCAGCCATCAGAACTTCTTGTGCCTTTGCCTGTTCGACTGAGGCACCCTTGGCCATCAGGAAGCTCCTCCCCGTGCCGTGATCAAGTCTCCTCTTCATCTTCTCTTTGATAGACTGATGTCTCCCTGCAAGGCCTGCATTGCAGCCCCCCAATTTACACAGGCTGCTAGCAAATGGGACTGTAGCCAATACCCGCCCCTACCGGACACACAGCCCCACGCTCACTGCAGGGTCCAGAGCATGTGGAATCCATCGTGTGGGCAAATCCAGGCTAATGTGCATCCCACATGACCTGTCAACTAGGTTGCAGGCAGCGCCTCTGCGTCTAGGTCCGCCAGCACCATAGAGCGGTGGCCGAAGAGGAGTCCCTCTCTCTGCTCTCACTGGTGAGAGCGCACGCCAGCTTGCCCTGGAAGCACAAGTGCCCAGCAGAACCAGGATGTGTGAGTCTGCAACCAGCGGCGCAGGGAGGATTTGGCGAAGGAGCTGCTCGGGGAGACCATGCGGCGGGCGGACGCTGTTAACAGCACGGCCTGGCAGCTGATGCAGCAGAACGCAAGCCCTTGGTTGCCGATGCCCACCTGGAGCACTGGCAGGAGGACAGGCACTGGCCTCGCCTCTGGCAGCAGTCGGAGCAGTCGGACGCTGTGATCGAACAGACCAGCAACGAGGTGAGTGAGAAAGCAGCAGCCGGTCGCAGCCCGTTCAGCTCCAGAGCTCCCTGCCGGAGCGTGTAGCTGCCGTGATCATTCTTGCTCTGGGGCAGGTGCCATTTCCTAACCCTCACTGGCTGTTCCCGGTTCCTGCCACCCCACCACATGGAACCCAACCCCCCAGCAACCCACCCCCCAAGCCCTCTCCGTGCTACACTAACACCTCTCAGCGGGTCTTGGGCCGAGGCATGCCGCCCCCTGGGAATCCTCCCCGCACGCCTCCTGCTACCAGGCCTCCACAGGAGCAACAGTACGACGGTGGGTCAAATGTCCCGCCACACAAGCCAGTGCACCCAGTGGCCCCCAAAAGCAGCAGATGGAAGGAAAAATAAAGAATTCTTATTACAAATGTAAAAAGTTACTTTGAAAGCTCTTTGTTAAATAAAGTTCTTTAATTTTTCATAAGCCACGGTTTCCATGTTACTTCTGGGAAAGGAGGGAAGTTGTGGGGGAGGGAGGCGCTTGGGGAATGGTGGTGAGGCATCGTGATAAGCTGCTTCGGGGTGGGGTGGGGAGTTCTCTGGCCATGCACTTGCACGTGGGGGGGTGGAGAATGCTGGAATGGCATCGTGATAAGCTGCTTTGGGGCCTGGGGTTTGGAAGTATTTGAGGAGGCGGCTTAGGAGCTGGCAGCAAACCTGTGCCTCTGTGCTTCCTCTTGCCATTCCCAGACCCGGCGAGCCTGGGAATGCCGATAGGGGACGCAGAGGTTCAGGCTGCAGCCAGATAGCCTGGGAATGCCAATAGGGGACGCAGAGGTTCAGGCTGCAGCCAGATAGCCTGGGAATGCCGATAGGGGACGCAGAGGTTCAGGCTGCAGCCAGATAGCCTGGGAATGCCAATAGGGGACGCAGAGGTTGAGGCTGCAGCCGGCTAGCCTGGGAAGGCCGATAGGGGACGCAGAGGATCAGGCTGCAGCCGGCTAGCCTGGGAATGCCAATAGGGGACGCAGAGGTTGAGGCTGCAGCCGGCTAGCCTGGGAAGGCCGATAGGGGACGCAGAGGATCAGGCTGCAGCCGGCTAGCCTGGGAATGCCAATAGGGGACGCAGAGGTTGAGGCTGCAGCCGGCTAGCCTGGGAAGGCCGATAGGGGACGCAGAGGATCAGGCTGCAGCCGGCTAGCCTGGGAATGCCAATAGGGGACGCAGAGGTTGAGGCTGCAGCCGGCTAGCCTGGGAAGGCCGATAGGGGACGCAGAGGATCAGGCTGCAGCCGGCTAGCCTGGGAATGCCAATAGGGGACGCAGAGGTTGAGGCTGCAGCCGGCTAGCCTGGGAAGGCCGATAGGGGACGCAGAGGATCAGGCTGCAGCCGGCTAGCCTGGGAATGCCGATAGGGGACGCAGAGGTTGAGGCTGCAGCCGGCTAGCCTGGGAAGGCCGATAGGGGATGCAGAGGTTCAGACCTGCGGCCGGCTAGCCTGGGAATGCCGATCGGGGACACAGAGGATCAGGCTGCAGCCGGCGAGCCTGGGAATGCCGATAGGGGACGCAGAGGTTCAGACCTGCGGCCGGCTAGCCTGGGAATGCCAATAGGGGATGCAGAGGATCAGGCTGCAGCCGGCTAGCCTGGGAATGCCTTCCCGGTGCTGGGATGGGACAGGGGGGCTGGATGGGCCAGAGAAAGACACAGTGACAGACAAGAAACATTTTAAAGGCTTTATTGATAACACAAAAACGTTGGCAACCAGTAACTGTTGATAGTGAAGAGGCACGAGAGTGGGGGCTCCTGAAAATCCGGGGGGACAGGTGCCTCCATCCACCCTCCCTCCCAAATCGTCTCTGCACAAACAGAAGTCATTAAGCTCTCACTGATGATGGGTGTTTTGGCCAGCATTGCGGCTGATTGGCCAGCACAAGGCATCCTGGAACTCTCCAGCCATGGGCTGCTTTGCTCTGTTCAACTGGTCCCAGAACAGGGGCACTGGTTCACCGGAGTTAACCGGTAGGGGGTCCTGCCGGTCTCGCAGATGTTTCAGAGAACACAGGTGGCAGTTGTTAGCAGGGAGCGGTCTCCATCTGGAAATCAATCCTAGCAGTTATTGATCTCCAGCGCTGCTTTGAAAGCCCCAGAGCCCTCTCTGCAACAGAATGGGTGGTGCTGAGCTGCCGGTTAAAGTACCTTTACTCTGTGGTGTGGGCAACACTGTAGCTTTCATGAGTCAGGGCTTCAGGAGGTCATGTCATGCGCACCCCCTCAATGCAGGTTTCAGGGTTGGGGCCAATGTCTCTGGTGTACGTGTGGCCAAAGAAGAGGAATTGATGGAAGATGCAGTCATCATGGTCCTTTCCAGTCTACTTCGCAGACAAGATCGCTCAGATTCAGAGCGACTTTGACACTGGATTGGGGCTGTAGGGGAGAGCGCGGGGGGACGGAGGCCGCGTCCGGTCCAGCTTTGTGGGGGGGAGTTTCAGGAAGTGACGCCGGCTGATGCGGCGGATGTCTTGGGGTCTGTTAGGGCCACCTGTTGTGAACTTGATCCATGCCCGTCCTGGTTGGTGAAAGCCTCCAGGGAGATGTTGGGGACGGTGTTGGCAAGAGTGGTGAACGTGTCCTTGCAGCAGGGGAGGTTGTCACCCAGCCTCAAGGAGGCCGTGGTGCACCCCCTGCTGAAAAAAACATCCCTGGACGTGGATGCGCTCGCCAGCTACCGACCTGTCTCTAACCTTCCCTTTTTAGGGAAGGTTATTGAATGGGCAGTGGCGCTCCAGCTCCAGGGGCATGTAAACAGCATCGGTTTCCTGGACCCTTTTCAATCTGGGTTCCGCCCCAGCTATGGCACTGAGACGGCGTTGGTGGCCTTGGTCAATGATCTCCGCCAGGCAATGGATGCAGGACGGTCAACATTTCTCATCCTGCTAGATCTCTGGGCTGCTTTTGATACCATGGACCGCTGTTGAGATGGCTGCGTGACCTGGGGGGTCTGGACGGGACTGTTCTTGAATGGTTCTGTTCATTCCTCTCAGGGAGAAGCCAGTGGGTGGTGTTGGGAGCTGAGACATCGTGCCCCCGCGCCTTATCATGCGGCGTTCCGCAGCAGGGTTCTATTCTGTCTCCTTTATTTAATGTTTATATGCAGCCCTTGGGGGAGGTCGTGAGAGGGTTTGGGGTGCGATGTCACCAATATGCTGACGATACTCAGCTGTACCTCTCTTTTTCAGCTGACCCAGACCCTGCTGTCTCGTTGCTATCCCAGTGTCTGGAGGCCGTGGCGGAATGGATGAGGCAGAGCAGACTGAAGCTCAACCCCGATAAGACTGAGGTGATGTTGGTGGGGAGAGCGAGGGAGATAGTGGCCCCCCTGATTGGGGGGGGGTCGCCATCCTATAGTTCAGCAGGTTCAGAGTCTGGGGTGGTGGTGCTGGACGTGGATCTCTGCCTGGAGCGGCAGGTGGAGGGAGTGGCGAAGGCTGCCTTCTGCCAGTTGTATCTGGTGCGGAGGCTGCGTCCGTTCATCTCCGGCCTGGATCTGGCCTCCCTCATCCACGCCCTGTCTCTTATACACATCTAGATGTGTATAAGAGACAGCTCTACATGGGGCTGCCCTTGTTCCTGGTTCGGAGGCTGCAGCTGGTGCAGAATGCGGCGGCTCGTCTCCTGACGGGGACGGGTCGCCGGGAGCACATTACACCGGTGCTCCGGACTCTGCACTGGCTGCCGATAGTGTGCCGAGCCAGGTTCAAGGTTCTGGTATTGATCTATAATGCCCTTCACGGTCTGGGCCCCTCTTACCTCAGGGACCGCCTCGCCCTCCGCGCCCCAGAGCGGCTCCTTCGGTCGGCCGGGGGTGCCTTCCCGGAGGTCCCCCGCGTTAATGGAGAGGGCATTCTCGGTGGCCGGGCCGGGCCGCGCCTTTGGAACTCACTTCCAGAGGAAGCTCGCCTGGCCCCGAGCCTTTTAACATTTCAGCGAAGTTGTAAAACCTGGCTGTTCGCCCAGGCCTTTGGGGAGAGGGGGAGGGAGGGAGAGGGTCTCATCTCCCCTACCCTATGTATTGTTTTTGAGTGAGCTCCAGGGCCCTGTTTTAATATTTGGAATTTATTGTATGTTTTAAATGGTTTTATATATATATTATATGTATTTTATTGTTGGAAGCCACCCTGAGCTGTTTTTAGGACGGGCGGGCTAAAAATCTATTAAATAAATAAATAAAATAAATAAAAAATAATATAAACTACCTGATCAGCACATCCATGAACTGGGTCCGGTGGTCCACGCCGGCCTGGAGAACCACAGAGAAGACCCCCTTGTGGTTCACGCCGTTATCCTTGCACTGGGCCGGGCAGATGATGGGGTTATGGCTCCCATTGATCAACTCTAGACAGGGCCGGCCCGAGGCATGTGCCACCAGTGCCCAGGCACATGGCCCCGCGGGCGGGGAGGGGCCCCGCACCACCGCGTGGCTAGAGACTGATAGACGCCGCCGGGTTTTGGCTTTTCCCCCGCTGGGCATCTCCGAGTCAGTCCTCATGGAGGGGGGAGGGGGGCATAAACTTCCTGTGAATCCCTGGCCAGTTCTACGCTGTGGAGCTGAGCTGACACAGTCAAGTTGCAGGTAAGTAACCAGCCACCCCTCATCCCCTGAAAATCCCACACACCCCAATTCTAGCAAGTGCCGGCCGGCCTTTGGGGCCCTGCAGCAAGCCTTGGCACATGGCCCCTGAAACCCTTGGGCCGACCCTGCCTCTAGACAGTTTAGAAAACCCACCCCCTCGCAGTGAAAGCCCTCCATCACCTCCATGAGGTCAGCCAAATGCACCCTCCAGTCAGTCCAGCACTCCCACATTTCCTCTGCCCAGAAATGGGCTCATCGAATGCCCACTGTGCCATTTTTATTAATTACTTTACAGACAAAAATCACTCGGACTCCCCACGACTTGGGGGCTGCCATTTCATCTGCAGAATTGGAGTTTGGGGTTATGGACGCTCAGTCTTGTCCTGTTTATTTGGATCAGTTTCAATTGGTTTCATCCACTGATGCAGGGGGAGGTGCTTGGGGCGGTGAGGACAACCAGTTGTGAGTTAGATCCTTGCCCGTCCTGACTGGCAAAAGCCAGCCAGGAGACACTGGGGCCATTGTTGGCTGGGGTTGTCAACACTTCCCTTTGGGAGGGTAAGGTGTTGGAGGTTCTTCAAACTGCAGTTGTCTGGCCCCTGCTTAAGAAGCCATCTTTGGATGCTGACTCCTTGGCCAGCTATTGGCCTGTCTCTAACTTCCCTTTTTAGAGAAGGAGGTTATTGAATGGGTGGTTGCCCGACAGCTCCAGGCACATCTCGGTATCATCTGATTCCTGGACCCATTTCAGGTGGTCTTTCATCCTGGGTATGGCACCAAGACTGCACTTGTGGCCTTGGTCAATGACCTATGCCTGGAGTTCTGCCTTGTTGATCCGGTTAGATACTTCGGTGGCCTTTGATACGGTTGATCATGATGTGTTGTTGATGCGACTGCAGGACCTGACGGGGGTGCAGAGGACCGCTCTCAAGTGGTTCTGCTCCTTCCTGTCAGGGAGGTCCCTGTTGGTGGACGATGGGTGATTTCTCATTGTCCTCTCAGGACCTCCCTTGTGGGGTCCCGCAGGGTTCGGTTCTGTCTCCCCTCTTGTTCAATGTGTAGCTAAGGCCTCTGGACAAGGTCATTTGGAGGTTTGTGGGTGCGGTGTCGTCAATACTCTGATGATACCCAGCTCTGCCTCTCTTTTTCATCTGACCCAGACCCTGCAATCTCGGTGCTTACTCGATGCCTGGCTGCTCTTGGGGGCTGGAGGAGCTGAATCAAGACTGAGGTGATGATGGTTGGCCGGCCTTGTGACCTGGAGGGGACTGGGACTCCGGTTATTGACGGAGTCCAGCCCCCTCTGGTCACTCAAGTCCTCAGTCTTCAAGTGTTTCTGGACCCCTTGCTGTGCCTGGATTGTCAGGTTTTCACGGCAGCCAGGAGCACTTTTCACCAACTCCATCTGGTGAGGAGACTGCGGCCTTTTCTTTCTGATTCGGATCTGGCCACCGGCATCCGTGCCTTCATCACCTTGAGGCTGGATTATTGTTTGGCGGGCAGCGATTGGGCCTCTACGCGGGGCTGCCCTTGACGACTGTTTGGAAGCTGCAGCTGGTGCAGAAAGCGGCGGTTCGGCTCCTTTCAGGGGGGAGGCACTGGGAGCACATGACACCGGTGCTCCGCTCTCTGCACTGGCTGCCTGGAGCTTTCCGGGCTCAATTCAAGGGGCTGGTTTTGAACTTTAAAGCCCTAAATGGTCTGCGCCCCACGTGTCTGAGAGACCGCCTGTCCTCCCATGGCCCATCACGGCCCTTGCAATCGGCCGGGAGCGCCTGCCTGTGGCTCCTATCAATCTTCACACAATGGGGGCTCGCTGCCCCGATGCTGGAAACTCCCTTCTCCTAGAGATTCGTTTGAGCCCGAGCATCTTCCAGAGGCAGCGGCGTAAGACCTTGTCAAGGCGTTTGGTGGGCAGGGACAGGGGGTTGGTGGCTGGGTTTGGGGTGGGTTGTGAGGGGAGGTTGGATGTGGGACATGGGGTGGCGGGACTGAGTGGATTTTGGGGGGGGGGGGTTGTTTTACTGTTTTAATATTTTTATTGTGAGATGCCCTGAGCCTTTGGGAAGGCGGCATATACAAGTCAAATAAAATAAGAGTCGATGTGCAGCTGGAGGGGAAGAGCCGAGGTGGGGGTGAGTAGTGAACACAGCAGAAGTACAAAGGGGGGATCAATCACTGACCGGGGGGGCGAGCGGGGCTGTCGGATACTTCCACTCCCAGTCATTGGGTTACTCTCTGTCCAATCCATCAATGTAGTCCCTTCTCCCTCGCTGCCCCACATGGCTGGAACGCCCTCCCTGCCCCCCCCCCCCCATCTCTCGGATTGTCAGCCCTAGGGCAGGGACTGTGTCTATTCCATTACTTTGTAGAGCACTAGGTGCATTGCTGGTGCTATATAAATGCTTAATAATAATAATAATAATAATAATGTGGGGGGCCCCCATCTCTGGGGGGCCCCAACAAGTCCTAGCACAAATGCCATGTACACAGGGAATGCCACCTCCCCCCCAAATCCTGCTCAGTGCTCTCCGAGAGCTAGTGTCCTGACCCTGGCCATGATGGAAAGAGCAGCTGCTGCTGATGAAAAAGAAAGCAGGTTCAAGGAAAAGCAGCCGGCTGGGGCTGGGGCGGTGCTGACGTTGGCTGAGCAGCTGTCTCTGCAGGTCCGGGAAGGCCATCGAGAGAGGATGAGCCAGACATGGGGGGGGGGGATCCCATCAAGAGAGGATGAGCCAGACATGGGGGGGGGGATCCCATCGAGAGAGGATGAGCCAGACATGGGGGGGGGGGGGGCTGGAGAACATCCCTTTGAGTCCCAGTAAAATAAGGACACAAATATCCACGAAAGATCTCTGTAAACATCTAGAGGGGAATGAAATCATGAACTATGAGCAGGATGGCGGTTGTAAATAACAGGCCATGCCAAAGCAAACAAGCGGCTGAGCCTGTTTGGGAGAGAATGACAAGACAAGTGAGTGATGGGGACACAGGATGTGGGGAGAGGAGACCTCAGCCCCCCACCCTGCCCCGCCTGCCCGCCAGGGCACTCTCCGCTTTGCCTGAGTCCTACAGGGGCTCTTTGGGGAGTGTCACAGGGCCCCTCATCATGCAGAGTTTGCGGGAACTTAGCTCTGGACCCTGGACAATAATTATGAGGCACCCTGCAGCACCCCACTTTATCCAAAGACTGGTACCTTAATTTAGTATCTGGCCTCCACACACACCCCTACAGCCAGTCCTGTACCCACCAACTGGAGGGCTCCTTCCATACAAAGGTGGGTCCCTCTAAATAAAGAGTTCTAAACATAACATAAATGATCCATAAAGATATTTATTTTATAGTTATTTATTCACTATTCTTTTACCCCGCACCCTCTCGCTCACAGAGCAGCTCAGGGTTGATCCCACCTGTTTAGTATAAGCCATCAACGTGTGAGGCCTGCTTTCCATCAAGAAGCCTCAGGGTCAAGTAGCTCCTGCCTGAGTTGATGCTCAGTCTCTTTGGGACCTTCAGTCTCTGGGCAGCCTGCTCCTAGGAGAGGTATGCTTCCTTCAGCCTCCTTCCACAGACTGCCCCTCTCTGGCTATAGCAGGGTCTTTATATAGGCCTGAGTCCAAGTCTCTGGGCTGGCTTAAAGGGCCAGTATCCTTTTTCTATATTTTCTTTCTTAGGGCGCTATTTATGGTCTATGTATTCAGGCCACCATTTTGTGACGCTCTCCTGCTCATGCGCCATCTTGTGGCTGGACTCTGCCACAGGGAGGTTTAATAGAGCCCACCAGCACCCACAGTGTCCCCCAAGTACACTCTGTCCCTTGCCCCACTGGGGCTCCGGACATCTCACCGCACTTTGTTCTCCCCTAACATCTTGGCAAAAGGAAGCAGTAGGTCCGCTGCTCGGTGAAGATGGTGAAATGTTAACAGGTGACAAAGAGAAGGCCGAGCTTCTCAACTCCTATTTTGCCTCCGTCTTCACTCAAATGGGAAACTGTCCAACCTGGCAAAAATAGCATGAATGATGAGGGGAAAGGACTGCAGCTATGGTCAGAGAATACCTAGCTACTCTAAACAAGTTCAAGTCTTTGGGGCCGGATGAATTACATCATAGGGGACTGAAGGAATTTGCTGATGTACTTTCAGAATTTCTGCCTATCATCTTTGAGAACTCGTGGAGACCAGGGGAGGTGTCAGAAGACTGGAGATGGGCAAACGTTGTCCCTGTCTTCAAAAAGGGGAGAAAGGAGGATCCGGGAAACTATAAACCAGTCAGCTTGACATCGATACCTGGAAAGATACTAGAATGGATTATAAAGCAGTCAATCTGTCAGCATCTAGAAAACAATGCTTCGATTCCTAGGAGTCCGCATGGGTTTGTCCTGCCAGACTAATCTTTTCTCCTTTTTTGAATTACTAGATTAGTGGATCCTGGGGAATGCCGTGGACGTAGTGTATCTTCATTTCAGCAAAGCATTTGACAAAGTCCCCCACGATATCCTTCTTGACAAGCTGGTTCAATATAGGCTAGATGATGTTACCATTAAGTGGATTTACAGCTGGTTAAAGAACTGTACTTCAAGAGTGCTCATCAATGGCTCCCCATCAATCTGGAGGGAGGGTTCGAATGGGCTGCCTCAGGCCTCGGTCCTGGGCCCAGTTCTGTTCAACATCTTTATTAATGACTTGGATGAGGGAGTAGAGGAGATGCTTATTAAATTTACAGATGACACAAAACTGGGAGGGATCACTAACTGTCATGAAGGAACATGAGGTCACATATGAGAGATACGTGACTAGAGGTCTAACAGATATGTAACATAAAAGGTTAAACATGTATGTAATGTTAAAACTGAAAACTGCAAAACTCGCCTCAGGTAATGTTAAAACAGAGAACTGCACAACTCAGTTCATGTAATGGAAGCTACCGCCAGGAAATGGAGAGAGATTTTAAAAATGTGTATTCGGGAAGCCAAGCCAGACAGAAACCAAATTAGATGCAAATGGACCTTCCTGTTTACCTCTCTGGTGACAATCCTCAGGTTTCCCCAAGGCGGGAAGAAAGAACAAAGACTTCGAAAAGGGTATTTAAGAAAGCGGACAAGACAAAGAGAGGCCAGTATTAAGCCATCTTCTGCTACCTCTTGCAGAGAACCCATCTCCATCTTGCCTGCCAGCAAGCGACTGCTGGAACTATGGACTGAGAGGAAAGACTTTGCTTTCTACCAACTAAGAGACCAGTGCCCAGTCATTCTACATCACAGACTGAGAAACCTCAAGCTCATGGACTATTTTATAGGCTGTCTCTTATACACATCTAGATGTGTATAAGAGACAGCGCCCAGAGAGAGAGAGTCTGTAACGGGAAGCCTTCTGGGAGTTGGGGGTGACAAAAGGATTCTCCCCTTTGCAGAACTGGACCAGCCAGAGAGAGAACGGGGTTCAGGTGAGCTGCAAGGAGGGAAATTGAGTCACCCAACCCAGAAAAGTGGGGTGTTGGACCTCAAACCCGTGACAGTGGCGCCCAATGAGAAGGGTTACGCTCACGCTAACACCTTAGGAGACAGAAATAAAATTCAAAATGATCATGATAAGTTGGAAAACTGGGCTGAACAAACAAAATGAAGTTCAGCAGCGATAAATGTAAAGTTCTGCATCTAGGTAAGAAAAATGAAATGTACAAATACAGGCTGGGGGATCCCTGGCTTGGCAGAAGTCCATGTGAAAAGGATCTAGGGGTTGTAGTTGATCACAAGCGGAACATGAGTGGGATGCAGCGGCAAAAAAGGCTAATGCAATTTTAGGCTGCGTTAACAGAAGCCTAGAGAGCAATCCAACGGCCAACATACACTGACCCCCACGTACGGCGCACAGCACATGGCGCACAGCCAGAATGCGCACGCTCACGTACAGATGAGGCTGAGCGCGCGCATTCTGGCCGGAGGCCAGCGCCTGTGATCGGCGTATGCAGGCCGTTGAATTGCTCCCATAATGGCCAACTCACGAGAAGGAATAGTTCCACTCTATTCTGTGTTGGTCGGACCTCATCTGGGGTCCTGTTCTATCTACCCATGTCCTCCTGGGCCCCAGCTCCTCCCATACTGTCACAGCAGGCAATGAGTGGATTCATAGACTCCAAGGTACTTTTGAAATTTCCCTTCAGGGTTTACTCCATTTATTAATTATTTGTTAATTATTATTTATTAGTGCGAGCAGTATACCTGGTGCTGTACAGTCAATAGTCAGAGACAGTTCCCTACCCCAAGGGGCTTACAATCTTATAAGAACATAAGAACATAAGAAGTGCCAGACTGGGTCAGACCAATGGTCCATCGAGCCCAGCATCCTGTCTCTGTCAGTGGCCAGTCACGGGGGGCCTGGGAGAAGTACCCAACAGGTCACCATGCTATCCATTCCCTGTGGGAATGACCCCCTGGGTCATCCCCAGGCTCCCGACAGTAAAGGGTTTTGTTCCCCAATCCTATCTGGCTAATAGCTGCTAATGGACCTATCCTCCAGAAACTTGTCCAAACCTCTTTTAAACTCAGCGATACTGCTGGCCTTGACCACCTCCCCTGGCAGTAGATTCCACAACCTAATTGTACGCTGAGTGAAAAAATACTTTCTTTGGTTTGTTTTTACTCTGCCACCTGTGAGTTTCATGGTGTGTCCCCTAGTTCTAGTACTAGTTGAGAGGGTAAATAACCGTTCCCTGTTTACAAGTTCCACCCCACTCATGATTTTATAGACCTCTATCCTATCTCCTCTCAGCCGTCTCTTTTCCAAGCTGAAGAGCCCCAACCTACCAAGCCTCTCCTCATACGGGTGCTGTTCCATACCCTGGATCATTTTTGTTGCCCTTCTCTGCACCTTTTCTAGTTCCGCTATGTCTTTTTTGAGATGGGGCGACCAGAACTGCACACAATATTCAAGGTGCGGTCGCACCATTGATTTGTATAGAGGCATTATGACATCCTCAGTTTTATTCTCTATTCCCTTGCGAATAATTCCTAACATTCTATTTGCTTTTTTGACCGCTGCGGCACACTGGGCTGAGGATTTCAGTGTATTATCCACAATCACTCCCAGATCCTTTTCCTGAGTGGTAACTCCTAGCTTAGTACCCAGCATTGTGTACTCATAATTTGGATTATTTTTCCCAATGTGCATCACTTTGCACTTGTCCACATTAAATCTCATCTGCCATTTAGATGCCCAGGCACCCAGTCTTGTAAGATCTTGCTGCAGCTCCTCACAGTCTGCTCGTGTTCTGACTACTCTGAATAACTTGGTGTCATCTGCAAATCTGATCACCTCACTCTTAACACCCTTTCCCAGATCATGAATGAATAAATTGAAAAGAACTGGTCCCAGACAGTACAGCTCCTTGGGGCACACCCCTTTTTATCCTAACTCAGCCAAGTCAGTCCAGTAATAGTTTAGGGGAACAATAAGTGAACCCCCTTTGCTGCTGATCTGGAAGGAGTCCCCAGAAGGGTGATGGGAGGAACAACATTGCCATGTGCTACACGGTGTGAGACAGAGCCGGAAAGGGTACGGAAGAGAGAGATTCTCCTGCTTACCATCTCCAGAAGGGAACCCTGGCAGGGCATCTCCCTGCTGCCCGCCCCCCCACCCCAGAGCACATCACATGATACACACAGTAGCCAGATGAACGACACCGATTCCTTCACAACTTGCCAGGGCCGAGACTCTGCCAGTGTTTCTGGCCCTGTGGAGCAGTGTGCGCCGCACAGAGAGGGGACTCTATTTTGTGGGCCTGTCCGGTTTGCTGGTTCCGGATGCCTCCACTGGAGTCACTAACTTCCCTGCACCAGGCCTGGGCCCACTCGCTGCTGGGAGGGAGTGACTCATTCCTGGTGGCTCACTCATCACACCTCAGCCTCCTTCCCAGGAAACACCCAGCTCTTCCCTTTGTCTGATCAGCAAAGACACTGCCGCATTTGCCCAAGGATTCGCACAGATTGACATGGAAATGTGCACGGGCCCGTCATGTCACTCAGCCATGGGGGAGAGATCTCGGAGGCAGGCGAGTGAGGGCATGTTCTCAGCCTGCTGTAGACTGGGAACAGTCGCAACTGAGGGCACCAGCAATAGCCCCCATGCTGGGCACAGTAGGTGTGGAGGGCAACAGTCCATGTCCTGGCAACAGTTGCTGACAAGGGAACACAAGAACCAGTGGGGTGGAGTGGAGAAGGTGCTGGACTGGGCCCTGGGAAGCCGGGGTTCGAATCCTGCCTTAGCTATGAACTCACTGGGTGACCTCGGGCAAGTCACAACCCCTCAGCCTCAGTTCCCCATCTGTGAAATGGGACTATCTGTGTGTGTGCCTGTTTGTCCCCGTGTTTCCCCTCACCCGTGTCCATCTTAGTTCGGAAGCCCACTAGGCAGGGACCTGTCTCCAAAATCTGTGACTGTAAAGTGGTGAGTGTGATAGCAAGGGGAGCGGATCAGGGTCTGGATTTGTGTAGCAGGCAGGCACTAGGGCTGCGAGCCTCCATCCGTTAAAGCCGCTGACTGCAGTGGAGGGAGGATCGCGTCCTGGGAATGGAAGGATATTTTGAGACTCTGTCAGGCTGCTCTCCAGAGAGTCACACAGTGTCCGTTACATTCTTTTGTTGTTTCTTTTCTTAAACTGTATCTTAAAGTGTTGCAGGCGGGGTGTGTGTGTGTGTGCCTGCCCCAATGAGATCCTGACCCCCGACCTAGTCCTCTAGCTGCCCCTGGAGTGTACCCCGACATTCATAGCGGGGGACAAGCAGTCTGGGGGACACTGAAGAACACGGCAGCTTTCCCCCGGTTGCAGAGGGGGTGGGGGGTTGATCACAGTGTGCTAGGAGCTCATGAAATCTGAGGGGGAAGATTTATCCAGGCAGACGTGCTGCAGGAAAGGGTCCCATGGACTGGAAGCCGGGTAAGACCCCAAAACAAAGCTGCTCAAATCCCCCAAACAAAAGTATTTTCCCGGGAACCAGCAGCCAGGTCTAACGCTGCCAGGAAATGACTCAGTCGGCTCCCCTGATGCAGGGGGGGGGGGGCTTGTTCTAGTTGGTACCAGGATCCCCCCCCCCATTTGAAAAGCAGAGCTCACTGCATGCACCAATCCCAGGGATCGGGCGAGATGGAATCAGGAGATGAGCTCACGGGTGAGTTGAAGCTGGGCCCAGGGAGCAGAAATCCAGGCAAAGCCAAAGAGTAACCAGTCTCGGTGTCACCAGGCAGCCGGGGCCGGTACCACAGAAACAGCGGGAAGGTTGTAGTAGCTAAACCGTGGACTTCAGGCAAAGCCGGGCTGGCCTGGGCAAGGCTGGGTTACAGGGTGAGGGGAGGTGAAGAGGCAGCAGGACTGGGTTTCCCTCCAGGCAGACCCTGCAGGGTTTATGGGGCGGTGCAAGAACTTCCATAAGGGCCAGGAGACTGATCTAGCCTGACCAATCAGGAGAGGATGCGGTTCCCTGTCCCCCCAGAGCTGCCCTCTGGCTGCAGGGACATTTACAGAGCGCCAGACCCAGGGGGGACCCAGCAGCAAGAGGAGGAGGAAGGTTTAGCCCTTTGGGGACGCCCTTGTGCCCAGCACACCTGGGACTTGCTTCTCCACACCGTGCTGTCAGAAGAGATGAGCTACAAAACAGACCTTGGGAGAGGAGAGAGCTAAATCCATCCGCCCAGCTCGGCGACTGCTGCTCCGAGGGGTTTGCCTCCAAGCAAGCGCCCTGCAGTGAGATGTACCTCCATCGGGGGCGGGGGGGGGGGCTCCTAGGAAGGACTGCGGACCCCTGCTACGTTCTGTAGACCAGGGATGATCCCAGCACTCTGGGATTTTATTTGTTGCCCCCTCCGGCCTAGGCAGCCCAGGGCAGCGTACAATATAAAAATAAAAACAGGTCATATAACAACCCTCCCACCTGTGACTGGGATTTTGGGGTTTCCCCCCTCTCTCTGGCAGCCCCCTAAAGCACCCCTGGACCAGCCACAACTGTTACCGCGCTTACAGCAACCACTGAGCCCCTCTCCCCCCAGAGTGGGCCAGCCCGTAAGGGGTTCATCTCAGGGCTCCGCCGGCATCAGACAAGTAAAGGGGTTGGGCCCGTCTTGGTGGCAGAGCAAGATCCCAGTCAGTACCTAGCGCCAGTCACCCCACGGACACACACTTTATAGTGAGAAAGTTTGAGATAAGAATGAAGACAGAGAATCTCGGTTCAGAGTAAATACAGAAGGTGCATCATGAAATGAAATCAGAGTGCACAATGCTAGCTTCATTTGGAGTCTCCTTCAGTAAGTGTCTCCCCCACCCCAATCCCCGGGTGCTCTAGGCCCCCTTTAAATACCCAAGAGGATTCTTTCCCTTGGTACCTGGCTGAGGTCATAGCGGGACCAGACTTATCGGGACTTGACTTAGCTTGATTCATTTTTCAAGCTTTACTCTAACTTTCATTCTAGCTTGTACAATCAATATTTCACACCATTTAATCTCCCCGCCACGTTGTTCTCTACATTACACTGCTCATGTAGACCTCAAACCCCCCACCCCCCAGGTGACATCCATTGGGCCTGCTGAGAACTCATGCAACATGACCTATCAGTAACTCAGAATAACCCCACTCAGATGCTCCGGCAGTGGGCACGGGAGCGGCGCTTCAGCAAGGGGTGTCACCTCAAAAGCCAAGCGAGAGAGCGAATCCTCCCTTCTTCGGGGGGGGCTGTAGGGTTGCCACCTTTGGTCGTTTGGTCTGAGGTGACAACCCCAGACTCTGGCTCCGGAGTGAACGACTGGTGCATTAGGCCCTTGGGCTGGAAGCCGCTTTGTGAGGGTGACTCATTCAGATGGGGGGACTGTGGACACGACCGCCTCATCTGTCCTGCGGCTCTCACCCTGACTGTGGAGTCAGCCAGAGAGATGCTGGAGGCGGGTGTGGGACCATGTGAATTTCCCTTCAGAGCAAATCCACCTTCCCGCTTCCTCGGCAGCTGAACTCTTTGTCCTGGATCCCAAGAGCCTGGTGCTTCAGTGGCAGCGGGGCCGGGCCAGGCCGGGGCCTGATGCAGGGACTGTCGCTGACAGCACTTAAACAATAGTCAGCAATCGTTATTTATTTTCGAAATAAATCAGCAGGCCCTGGAAAGCAGCAGTTTAGATTACACCCTCCCCAAACCCCGGCTGCACCTTGAGCTGCTGTCAGGGCTACGGAGAAACAGCAGCAAACTCTCACGCAAATGGCCTATTAAAAAGGCACTGTGGGAGGCACCTTGACCTGGAGGCTGCCACTGGTCCTCCGCTGCCTCCGCTGCTCTGCTCCCCGGCTCACATGATGGATTTCCCCTGCCTTTTTTAGCGCTGCATTCTGCTAGCTCCAGGAAACAGCCTCTTCCTTCTTATAAACACAGGACTGGGTTACTGACCAGTGGCCATGCCACTCTCTGTCCATCCATCACACCCCACTGTCACCCTGGCAACATCGCTCTTGGACCGCTCCGGCTCCATTCCCACTGCTGACTAATTCCCTGGAAGGGAATGGAGACAGCGGCACAATGACAAATCCTTTCCGACGGCTCCCAGAATGGGACTGGGAGGTCACCCAAAGGTCAGTGCAAGGACACACTTTCCAGGGCGTGTGCGACGTGTGTACGTGAGTAAGCGTCAGTGTGTGCATGGAACGCTGGGTGAATGGCGCCAGGCAGAGAGGGGAAGTGTGCCTGCAGTGGGCAGGCAGCTCGCTGGGATGGCTATTGCCCGTTGGAGGAGACCGCACGGTTCCCCAAGGCCCCAGGTTTCAAGTGGGGTCTGCGGGAAGGTGAGCAGCGTGGCTCTTTCCTATGAGGAGGTAGAAGCACAATGATTGGGAGGGACCAGCAGCCAAAGAGTCTGGCCTTTGCCTTTGTGGGGCCAAGGACAAAAATAAACTACGCCCCGGCCCCATAGCCCTCCAGAGCTCAATTGGCAGTCTGCCCCCCCCTCCCCAGGACCCCACCGGAGCTGTGGGGACTGAAGCTTGCAGGGGGGGGAGGTTTTGTGACTCCAATTCCAGTTGTTCAAAAGTGGGGGAGTGGGTGCTAGGAGAACAGGGTGGATCTGCAAATATGCAATGTTTAATTTTATCATTAAAACCTTTAATGTTAATAGAAAAATCATCAAATTGATGAGGAATTTGCTTCCCTGGGTATGCAAATTAGCTTTTCAGACATCCAGTTTTCCAGGTTAATTAGCATATCCCGAGAAGCAGCCTTCCGTGCAGAGGAACTGCCAGGCTCCACACGTCCAGGCTTAGTCCTGTTCTGAAATTCACACGTAGGATCCAAGGGGGTAGCTTTGATAGGGACAGGTGGTACTGTACCGGGGGGGGGGGGGGGGGGGGGGGGGGGGGGGGGGAGAGGGCATTCGCTTGCATCCCCTCCTGCTGGGGGCNGGGGGGGGGGGGGGGGGGGGGGGGGGGGGGGGGGGGGGGGGGAGAGGGCATTCGCTTGCACCCCCTCCTGCTGGGGGCAGGGGGCATTTCACCTTCAGCACCATCCCAACCTAACTACGTCCCTGGGAAGCTAAATCTCAGCTTGCAAAGTGCATTCAATAGGAACTTGGTTTCAGGTGTACACAGAAAGTGCCCATAGGAAGTGGTCACCTCTGCAAGGTGCTGAGAAGTGTACATTTGCACCAAGGCTCCATCTGGTCCTTGGTGCAATGCTGCCCTCGCCCTCCCTCTTCTCCATCCATCCCCTGCGGTGCTCACCTAACGGATACCTCTGGTTTCCTTGGTCAGGGCACTCACAGCACCTCCCATGTGGAGACAAGGACTCCCCGTCACTGGAGGGTTTCAAACCGAGACCGGACAGCCACCTGTCAGATGCTGTCATCATCTGGAACCCAAGCAGGAGGTTGGGCTAGCTGAGCAGCTCTGATATTCTAGGATTCTGAGTGTGTGTTGGCTTATTAAATCCCCTGATGCATTGATGGATTCTGTGGTCCCACTTGAAGGGTCTCCTCTCTGTTTAGGGACTCATATGGGGTGAGATGGGGTCCACAGCATAAAAACTACCCCCCAAGCCATCCACAGAATTTATATCCAAGCCCTGAATAGCCACAGAAACCAAGCTCATCTCTCTCCTTCTCAGACTGTGTAAGCAGTTCCAGCCTCTCTTTTCCAAGTCCCTCAGAAGCAAGAAGCCTGCTAGAGGGTCGGTTGGGTCATTAGATGACCAGGGAGTGAAAGGGTCGCTCAGGGAGAATGGGAACATTGCAGGGAAGCTCAATGAATTCTTTGCTTTGTTCTTCACTGCTGAGGCTGTTGGGGAAATACCCACATGGACCAAGTCTTTGTAGGTGACGAATCGGAAGAACTGTCACAATTAAGTCTGACTCTGGAGACGGTTGTAGAGCAAACTGACAAACTAAATACTAACAAATCACCAGGACAAGATGGTATTCACCCCAGAGTTCTGAAGGGACTCAAATATGAAATCACAGACCTGCTACTGGTAATTTATCATCTATCGCTAAATTCTGCCACTGCACCCGAGGACTAGAGGGTAGCGAATGTAATGCCAATATTTAAAAAGGGGTCCAGAGGTGATCCTGGAAACTACAGACCGGTGCCGGGCAAACTGGGGGAAACGGTTGTTAAGAACAGAGTTACTGAGCATATTGATAAACATGGCTTAATGGGGAAGAGTCAACATGGATTTAGGAAATGGAAGTCATGCCTCATTAATGTATTGGAATTTTTGGAGGGTGTAAATAAGCATGTGGATATTGAGCCGGTCAATATAGTGCATCTGGGCCTTCAGAAAGCATTTGATAAGATCCCTCACGAGAGACTCTTGAAGAAATGAAACAGTCACGGAGCAGGAGGCAGCGTCCTATCATGACTCAGTAACTGGTTAAAAGATGGAAGCAAAGAGTAGGACTAAATGGTCAGTTTTCACAGTGGAGACGAGTAACTAGTGGAGCGCCCCAGGGGTCTGTACTGGGACCGGTGTTTAATGTATTCATTAATGATCTGGGAAAGGGAGTAAAGAGGGAGGGGATCAGATCTGCAGATGACACCAAGTTATTCAAGGTAGTTAAAACGCAAGCGGACTGTGAAGAATTGCAGGAGGATCTTGCGAGACTGGGTGACTGGTTATCCAAAGGGCAGATGAAATTTAATGTGGACAAGTGCCAAGTGATGCACGTAGGGAAAAATAACCCAAACTCTCTGTACACAACGCTGGGTCCTAAGCTAGGAGTTACCATTCGGGAAAGGGATCTTGGAGTGACTGTGGACAATACACTGAAATCCTCAACAACTCAGTGCGCAGCAGCCGTCAAAAACAAAGAGATTGTTAGGAATCATTCAGAAGATGATAGAGAATAAAACTGAAAATATCATAATGCCTCTATATAAACCTATTGTACGACCGCACCTGGAGTGGTGTGCGCTGTTCTGGTCGCCCCATCGAAAAATAAGTAAATAGTCGAACTAGAAAAGGTGCAGAGAAGGGCAACAAAAATGACAAGGGTCTGGAACAGCTCCCATCTGGGGAGAGGCTGGATGGGCTGGAGCTCGTCAGCTTGGAGACGAGATGACAGAGGGGACAGGAGAGAAGTTTATAAAATCATGAGTGATGTGGAACGAGTAAATAGGGAGCGGTTACTGACCTTCTCTAACAGCACTAGGACTAGGGGACACGCCATGAAACTAACACGCAGCAGAACGTATTTCTTCATTCAGCGCACAATTAAATTGTGGCATTTGCTGCCAGAGGAAGTGGTCACAGCCGGTCGTGTCGCTAGTTTTAAAAAGCGATTGGCTAAGTTCTTGGAGGATCGGTCCATTCATGGCTATTAGCCAAGTAGGTTTGGGGAACATAACCTCTTACTGTCGGGGGCTGGAACAACAGGGAATGGATCGCCCATTGGGACCTGTTGGGTGCGTCTCCCAAGAGACAGAGATTGGTCAGTCTCGGAGACAGGATACTGGGCTGGATGGATCACTGGTCTGTCCCAGTCCTACTTATGTTTTTATCTTCCTCCCTGGGCCACTGCCAAGGGAGCCACATTGGTGAGTCTGGGGATGCGAGGGGCCTGCAGGGTCCTTCTTTCTTATATTGTTTTCCCTGCATTGTCCTCCCTCTGCTCCATTCAGGCTGTTGATCTGCAGTCTGTTTCGTTCTGGGTCTGCAGGCTCCCGCTCTCATCCCCCCCCTGCTTGTCAAGGGAAGTGTAACCCCAGTACAGTCCCGGAGGGGAGGCCAGCACTGGGCCAACCCATTCGCTGCTGCCTCCTCCTCCTCCTCCTCCTCCTCCTCCTCCTCCCGGGATGGGAATCCTGTCCTTAGAGCCATGCTTTCCCTGGGCTGAAGACAGAGCCCTGCAAGGGCCGACTCTGTTGGAATCTAGGCCTCTGGGTGTCAGGGGAGGGAAATGGAAGTGATCCCGGCCCCGGGGTTTGCATTTGGCAAAATGAGTTCTCTGACCCCAATGGGGAGAGCCATCTCCTCGAATGAGGAGCCCGGTGGGCGGCGAGTGGTTCCAAACCGGTGAGAAACAGAGAACACAACGCCTTTAACACGACAGCTTTTATTCTGAGCTAGAGCCAGGCTCTGAGAGAAAGGCCACATGACAGTCACACGGCACCGCAAACCCGCCCGCCCGACAGAGGGGAGGATGTCTCGGTGCAGGAACAGCCCGTCAGGACTGTACCTACTTTCCAGGGCTTGGACGCAGACACTGACTGGGCCTGGGGTTCTCGGCTTGTTCCTCATTAGCACGAACTTCAGATCCGAACATCTTCCCAGAGGCTGCACAAGCAATTCAGCACGTCCCGGTGTCCCTCGAGTCATCCCCAGCCTGGGCCGCAGCGCTGTGGGAGGGAGACAGTCCCCACCCTGGGCTGCAGCGCTGTGGGAGGGAGACAGTCCCCACCCTGGACTGCAGCGCTGTCGGAGGGAGACAGTCCCCACCCTGGACTGCAGCGCTGTCGGAGGGAGACAGTCCCCACCCTGGACTGCAGCGCTGTGGGAGGGAGACAGTCCCCACCCTGGGCTGCAGCGCTGTCGGAGGGAGACAGTGAGCCACGCAGGAGAAGAATCGAAGCCAGAGTTGTTTATCCTGAGGACACTCATTGTAACTGCTCCAGCAAAGCAAACATTTCCCATCAATGGCCTGCATTCAGCACCTGTGGCGAGAGCAGGATGCCCCCAGCCTACCTGCAGCCTGGACCTAATCCCGTCAGCTCAGATTACACAGGGTGCCACAGTATCAAAGTGCAGCTCTCCCAACAGTGTCCAGGAGCCAAGGCTCGACCTCTCCAGAAGAGAAGGCCCTTCCTAGGAAACAGGCTGCTCAGGACGCTGCTGCCTGCTTGAGTTAGGAAAAGCTTTGCAAGAAATAAGAAATTATTCTCCTCCCACCCCCAACATGGGTGATGATGGTTGGCCGACCTTGGAACTTGGGAGGGATCGGGGGACCCCTGTTACCGATGGTCAGTCAGGCCTGCAGCCTCGGGGTGAGTCTGGACCCTTCGCTGCGCCTGAATTGTCAGCTGGCGGCCGTGGCCAGGAGCACTTTTCACCAACTCCGTCTGGTGAGGAGGCTGCGGCCTTTTCTCTCTGACTTGGATCTGGCCACTGTCATCCCTGCTTTCATCTCCTTGAGGCTAGATTACTACAACATGCTCTGCCTTCGGGGTAGAGGGGCCGCCTTTGACGACCGTTTGGAAGCTGCAGCTGGTGCAGAATGCGGTGGCCTGGCTCCTTTTGGGGACGAGTCACCGGGAGCACATGACACCGGGGCTCCGATCTCTGCACTGGCTGCCTAGAGCTTTCTGGGCACAATTCAAGGGGCTGCTTTTGACCTAAAGCCCTAAGCAGCTTGGGCCCCAAGTATCTGAAAGGCCTCCTGTCCTTCCATGCCCCATTGCGGCCCCTTTGGTTGTCTGGGAATGTCCTCCTGCGGCCGGGTACCACTGGTCAGTTCTGTTCGTACGACAAGGGCCCTCAGAGGGGTGTTCTCAGTCGCTGCCCCCAGACTCTGGAATTCCTTTTCCCTGGAGGCCGCTAGAGCCTGAGCAGCATAAAACATTTTTGTTTGCAGAGTTTTTGGCAGGTGGGGATAGAGGTTGGGTGGGTGGGTTTCGTGGGGTGAGGGTAGGGGGTTTTAGGGGGGATTATTATGTTTTATATTTTTACTATTTTGTGGTTTTGTTTTTGCCTGAGCCTTAGGTAGAGTGTAGTCACCGTGTTGGTCCCAAGCGACAGAGAAAACAAAGGGGTGTTCAAATTATCTCTTTTATTGGACCAACTGTTGATGGTAGAAATAAGGAAGCTTTCGGGCCTCACAGGGTCCTTCCTCAGACATGTAGCATAGAAATTTCATGCCTGAGGAAAGGCTCTGTGTAGCCTGAAAGTTTGCTTATTTCCACCAACAAGAGTTGGTCCAATAAAAGAGTCAATTTATTTATTCGTACACACACTCACACCTGCACAAGCATCTCAGGGCAGCTAACAGTATTTCAACACACACAATTTAAAATTCAACATTTACAACTAACCCCACAATAAACCCCCACCCTAACCCAACCCACCCATCCCGTCTCCCTCGGCAAAGGCCCAGCGGAACAGCCAGGTCTTACACTGTCTGCGGAAAGAGGGGAGGGCTACGGCCAGATGGACCTTCCACATCCCTGGAGCGCCCGCCGAGAACGCCTGCTTCATGGTCAACAACTGGGAAAGCCGGGGGACAACAAGGAGGGCGCCGATCCAGACTCCAGAGGGTGAAGGGTCCTGCAGGTCGGTGGGGCCTGGGCCATTTAGGACTTTAAACCACTTAGTCTCTCTGAGCCTTAGGGGAAGGGTGGGATATCAAATTTGTATAAAATGAATAAAAACATGCCTCCCCAAAACTTACAAGTAGACCTGGCTCCTGGTCCATGGGGCGGAGCACAGATGGGCCAGGGGCATCATTTCTCAGTGGCCCAGGTAAAATGTTTCCGAACATTTTAGCCAGGATGGAGGCACTGGATACCAGATCTGAGACTTCACGAGGCTCCAGGAAAAAAAATGCTTCCTGCAGCCAGGACTGAGGGTGCAGCCTCCATTCATTAAAGTCAGCATCAAAACCTCCATTGATGTCACTGTCAGAGAGCTGCCCCCACCCCACCCCATCTGTGATACAGATTGGTTGGGACCTGGTTGTAATTGGTGGCAGAGAGAGAATCCTCCAGCCCTTGCTCCAAGGCAGGATCTCCTCTCCCTACAGGGTCGCAGACAGAGGCTCCTCCATCTAGTCCAGCCCCTGCTCCAAGGCAGGATCTCCTCTCCCTACAGCGTCGCAGACAGAGGCTCCTCCATCTAGTCCAGCCCCCTGCTCCAAGGCAGGATCCCCTCTCCCTACAGCATTGCAGACAGAGACTCATCCATCTAGTCCAGCCCCCTGCTCCAAGGCA
>QEPC01008216.1:5975675-5992523 GCA_003113815.1 Sphenodon punctatus
GTAGGAAGGGGGGGATGGGGCCGGTCTGCAAGGGGGGACGTTGCAGGGATGCACCGGCTGCAGGTTGTGTACCTGTCTCCTTGCAGAACTCGTCTCTGTCTGGAGCCAGATTGCCGCCGGGCCCGGCCGGGCCGATTGTATCTCGGCCCTGCCGGACTCCACGCTGCTACCCGAAGGGCTCCCCCTTGTGGGCAGAGCCCATAGCGTGGCAGCCTAACACGGAGCAGCATGAACGCTGGGTCTATCGCGGCCCCAGTGAGTCCGGCGAATCGAGCGCAACGGGCCGGGGCACCCGAATCCCCGCCGGGTTCTGGGCCCAAGGACAAGGTCAGGGGCATTTAGCTGCCTCGGGTTCCCACCGATGCCAGGAAGATTGTGCTGCCCGTTTCCCGAGCGAGGGAAGTCGGATCCGGCTGCCTGCACCCAGGGCCGGTTGACCGGGAGCGAGCAGGAAGCTGCTGGGGGGTCAGCATGCCAGGCTGGGCCAGCCCCCTGCCGTGCGGCTGGAAGACTGCTCTTGAGCCAGTCACAATATTCTCTCTGCCTAATCTTCCTCACCGGGTGGGTGTGAGGATTGGAAGTGCTGCTGGTTCTATGTAAAGCAGGGGGGGGGGGGGGGGGGGCTGTATAAAGGATGATGATGAATCCAGCCTGGTCCTTCTACCAAAAACAGAAAGGGGGTGGACTGCAAAGGGAATGGGGTGGGCAGGGCGCCAAGCCGGCTGGGTTCCGGCCCAGTGGCAGGATTGGGAGCCGGCAGTTGGTCTGGGAGAAGCCACTGGGCTCGGGGGCTGGGCTCCTACTGACGATGGAGTGAGGGGAAGCTGTCACCGCTGCTGCCCCTAGAACCACTTTACTCCTGAAAAGGGAGTGGGGGGGCGCGACAGGGAAAGGTCAAGAACAAAGTCCGAAGAGCCGTTCGGCGGCTCCCTAGAGAGCTGGGCCCCGCGTCTCCCACCCCTGCTGCTGCAGGAGGGAACCCCCGCCCCCCAGTGTAGCCCCCTCACAGACTCGGGCCAACTCCAATTGGCCTCCCTTCTGACCAGAGGGGGCTTAGAGAAGGGCCCGCTAACAGGCAGGGCCCGCTAGCCTGCCCCTCCTACCAGGGCCCATGGGGTACAGCTCGCCCCCTCCCCCTGCTGAGGTTGGGACACAGGGAAGAGCCTCTCTAGGTTTGGTGCCCCTGGTAATGCTGCAGGGGAAGGGGCCTGGGGCTGATCAGACACCAGCTCCAGCGAGATGCTGCTGCCCGACAGCATCTGAATTTCTCTGGAGCTGGGTGGAGACACTGACATGGGGAGGGGGGAATGGGAATCCCTGTGCCCCCCCTTGAGCTGCTGTTACTCCACTGCTAGAGCTGCTCCTCGACTGCCTAATCTCATTAGACTGCGCTTAGGAACAGGGGTCCATCCTCTCAGAGCTGTTGGGTCAGGCTGCCTGCAGACTCAGCAAGCCATCAGAGGAGACTTACCCGTCTGCCCCATCTGAGCAGGGTTGGGAAGTGGCCCCCCCCTCCCCCAGTCTCTTGCTCGGGCTGGGACAGGAGCCCCAATAAAGCAGCAAGACAAAATGGAGGAGTCGCTACCTTTCTCGGTCTCCTGAAGGAGAAAATAGATAAGCCAATTCTTTGGGAAACATCCTCCTGCCCCCGTGCTGCAAGCCAGTCAATGCCCCCTCACCCCCAGACGTGGCTGCAGCAGAGTCGTTCCTGGGCAGGCCTTGCTGCAACTGGGCTACAAATGCCCTACGGGGAAAGGGACACCAGCGTTGCAGAGTCCCCTGCCCCAGAGCCCTGCATGGGTCTGCATTGCAAACCAGCCTGGCTTAAGCCCAGACCCAAGATGTACCCATTATTTAAAGTGAACACCTCCCAGAATAAGTGCTCTGTGCTCAACTGCAGCCCACGCCTTGGGTGCTCTACCCTCTTGTCTAGGCCTCCCCACATGAAATGTCTGAGCAGTCTCTGCCTACCCCTTCTCACCAGGTACCAAGCCCCACAGCCTTCCTACCCCTTCTGCATGGGAAACATGGACTAGATGACCTCTGAGGTGCCCTTCCAGCACTAAGACTCTATAAAATAAGGGTTCCTTACTGTCACTTAGTTCCTCGAGATGTCTCTGTGCATTCTCACTTATGGGATCACGGGCCAGCAGGCCTCGGGCAGCTTCAGAGCTTTGACCCCTCTCTCAGCTCCCTGCACGCTGGTGAGAGCACAGGAGTAGAAGAGGCAGGGGAGGAGTCTGGCCGCCCAGTTCCTACCCTGCTGAGGGACTGCACTCAGACGCTCATGGGGAAGGCGGACAAGTGGGGAGAACGCCATCTTGAAGAACTAAGTTACGGTCAGGAACCACTATTTCTTCTTTGAGTGGCTCGGAGAGTCTCACTTATTGAGCAGTCTTACCCGTACAACCGGGTGGAGGGCGAGTTCTTAGGAGAGGATAGAAGCTTCCAAAGGCTGCAAGATGAAGGGTATAGTGTGACACACACACACCCCTGCAGGTGTCCTGGAGCGGGGGGTCTGAGGGCTGCTGCGGTCAAGGCCATCGCTCTTGTGGAGTGTGCTTGGGGAATGTCTTCCCCAGCCAGCTCGTAGCACATTGCGATACAGGAGGAGAGGATTTCCCGAGATTTGTTGAGAAGAGACTCTGGTGCCCATCACCCTGCGTCCAAGAGATATGATAGAGCATCCGACTTTCTGAAGGGTTTTGTGCACTCTATCGAATGCTAAGGCCCACTTGACAGCGAGGGTGTGGAGGGCTGACAACAGTCGAGGAGTGTGAGCGAGGGCAAGGGAATGGTCTGATTGCCATGGAAACCCTAACCCTATCTTAGGGCAAAAGGCAGGTTTCGTTCTGAACACAAGCGTGTCCGAGTAGCAGAGTGGGTATGGTGGAGAGGCTCTTAGGGCAGCTAGCTTGCTCACCCTATGTGCTCACTATGATCAGGAAGATGACCTTATGAGTGAGGGGGCTCAGGGACAGTGACACTAAAGGCTCACTGGGTGGCTTGGTGAGCCTGTTGAGGACGAGGGAGAGCGGCCACTGAGGGGTGGGAGGACAGACTGGCGGGTGGAGGTTAGCCAGACCCATTGTTGTTAATGCAGAGGCCCATCAGGCAGAGAGAGACTGATGCGCCTGGTTGTCTTCTGATGTGGTCTAACATGACACTGATGGCCCAGAATCCCTCAGGGCAGATACTTTGTGTGGTGTCCCTATTATCACCCCAAAGAAGGGACGCATCTGGGTGGGTGCAAGCTGAGTCTTTTTGAAGTTGACAAGAAGCCCCAGGTCTTGCAGGAGAGGCGTGGGGATGTCGACGTGGAGGCCATGTCTGCTGTAATGAACAAATCGTCCAAATAGGGATCCGGGGGTCCCCTCTTCGCTGAAGTTCTGCTAGCGGTGGGGCCGTACATTCAGCAAAGACCCTCAGGGCTGTTAATAAACCAAATGGGAGGATGAAATATTGAAAGCATCTCCCATCTGCAACCAAACGGAGACTATTTTTGTGAGTGTTGAATACTTACATGACAGCCGGCGTCTCTAAGGTCTAGATTGCGCTGTAAGGCTGGCAGGATGGGGGATAAGGAGGTCGTGTGGAATTTAAAGCGCCTTACAAATTAATTGAGGTGTCTTACGTCTAGGATGGGTCTTATCCCTTCATCTTTCTTATCAATGAGGAAATAACGTGAGTATAATCCTCGCCCCGCTCTTTCTGGAGGCAACTCTTCTATGAACAAGAGTGAGGTCTCTCCTGTTGGAGTTTCATCTTGCGAGGGGAACCCCTAAAGAGGAGCAGGAAAGGGGTGGGTAAGAGGGGAGGGGATGATTCAAATTGGATCAAGTAGCCCATCTTAGCTATTGCAAGGACCCATCTGTCAGAAGTGATGGATGCCCATGCTGGGTAAAAAGGTCCGAGTCCGTCCTTGAAAGGCTGACGTGCCACTGGAGCTCAGTATTTTCAAATCTGCTACTGAGGCTATGATACAAAGGTGTTCTGGCCCGGTCTGGATCTTTGCCTGGGTTTGGGAAACCCTCTTAGATCGGTTTGACAGGGCTGTTGGGTGTGTCACAAACCTGCACTGGTGGAAAGAGGGCGGCAGCAAGTAATTGCCACTGGGCGCTTTGGGCTCTGTCTGACCACCCCTAGCAGGTACCCTTTGCCTCCTGCAAGTCATCATTGGTGGACTCTGGGAAGAGTCCCTCCCCAGCGAACATCGCCTTGTTGTCAAGCCAAGCCCGGCCAAGCCCGGCCTGGCAACGCAGTGTTATGGATCTTGCTACAGATCTGACTGCAGAGTGCATCGCAGAGGTCAATTGAAATCCCTCTCCGTGGATGGCCTGGCGCTCATTGGGCTCTGTTGATGACATTTTGCGCATAAGTCTTGTTAGTAAGTAGCCATTGCTGCTGCAGAATTAGCCATTCTGAATTGAAGCGTGGCTGCTGAGAAAGCCTTATGGCCGAGACTGTCCAGCCGGCAGCCTTCCTTCTCTGCGGGCGTGGTTCCGACCGCTCCCAAGGAGGGCCTGCTAGGGCTGCAGCTACCCGCATGGAGTTCGGCGTGGGGGAGGGGGGGGGAGAAGATTGTGGTCTTGTGAGAGACTGGATATTTTATCATTTCTATCCCGCTCCCTCCAGCCTTACGGCACCTCGGGGCAGCTCACAAAACATTTAAAAACAATACATTAAAAATACATTAAAGGGTTAACTAAAACACTAAAGGCAACAACAAAAAGAGGTAAAACCACTGGCAACCCCCCTCCCTCCCTCCCTCCCCCAAGGGCCCGGACAAACCAGGTTTTACAGGCCCGACGAAAGGCCAACAAGCTGGGAAACAGGCAAACTTCCTCGGAGAGGAAGTTCCACAGCCACGGTGTGGCCCCCCGGTTCACCCTCCAGGAAGGCACCTCCAGTAGACCAGCGAGGCCACCCCACGGCCCGGGGAGTGAGGCTTGGAGGGGCCCGGTATAAGGCAGTGGCCAGCTTACTGAAGGGTGGTGTGGAGGAGGGAGTCGCCCAAGCTGTCTTAGAAGGCTCCATGAGGTCCTCCATAAGGGCAGCATGATATGCCCTGGTTCTTCCCCTGTGAGGATTCCAAACACTGGTCCCGAAGGGATTTTCTTGGTGACCTTTGTGGGAATCTGCAGGAGTGCTGCAGTTCGACAGCACAGCCTAGACGGAACATTTTGGACATCGTCAGTCGAAAGCATAGGGTTTGGTTCAGAGATAGCAGCACTGGGGGGAGGGCTGATGTTATCCTCCTGCTGAGAAGATTGTGCAGCTTGGTGATCGCCTACTGCCGATGCAGGCTGAGATGATCCTGAACTGCCAGCAGGGAGCCCAGAATGGACTGGCTTGGATGTCGCTCAGTAGGCAAGGGAGACAGGGGTGTCTGGTTCAGCTAGGCTGTCTGATTAAGCAATGCTGTGGGCAGAGACCAGACATTGCTGAGCCTGCTAATGCGTGCGCCATGCTGTCCCGGTACCGTCTCCTTCGGGAAGCTGCGGCTCTGTCCTGGGAGGAGGCAGAACTAGGCAGAGAGAGACCTGCTGCGGCTCCATTGGTGTTGCCTTGGTTTGGGATCAAAGTTCCTCCCATACCGTCTAGGATTTTGGCAATAGGCAGGTGCTTCCTGGTGCCATGGCCAAGGGTAGTAACAGGTAGGGTTGGTCATGTGAAAAGATGGGGCCAAAACGGGCTGTGTCCACACAGTGCCAGCCAGCCCTGCAGGGCCCCTCTGCTTCTGTCATATACTGCTTTGAAAGAGGGATCCCATGCCGGTGCCGATGGGCTTGTTCTTCGCTTGCTCCAGCGGGGCCTCTGCAGCGGGGGCAAATACTCTTCAGACTCCTCGCTGTGAAGTTCTCCAGTGACTAGTCCCTGCGCTGGTTCTGGGGATGGTATTTCGGTGCTCGGCGCTGCCTTGATGCTGCAGAGTGAATGCTCTCAGCCCGCGACAATGCCAGAGAGCGGGGAGGTTTGTGGGGCCGGCTCCTCTGGGTTTGTTTGCTGCACATGCCGCTCTGGTTCTGACTCTGACCCAGAGAGAGATGGGGACCTCTTCCGGAAACAGTCTCGGTCTGGACACCCAACGGGTTTCCCAATATGGGAGCTTCCGAGGATTCCTGACTGGATATAGCCAACCCTGGAGCCATTAGGGATAAATCGCCCTGGGTGGGTTGAGACTCTGTTAAGTGGGAGGTCGTGCAGCGGGGATCCCGTGGCTTCGTGCTGCGGGCCACAGCTTTATGCTTCTTACTAGCGGTAGACTTCTCCTTCTGAGAATGAGGAGAGGACTCATCAGCCAGCTCCAAAGCCCAGCTGCGAGAGTCACCGCTTGTGTTCCTTCAGGGCTCATAGGCTGAACCACCTCACTTGGAGTGAGTCTCCCCAACATAGAGAAGGCACCAGATTGGGATGACTGGTGCAAGAAATGCAGCGCTTGAACCCATGCCATTTACTGGCGGGGGATGCCAAGATGCCAGGGAGGGGAGGCAGCGTCGGTCTCTCAAGCAACCCACTGCACACGAACGCTAGGAACAATAACTATTTATACTAAGAAAAAAACTAGAACCCTAACTAATACTAGACTAGAACAAACTAACTCCTAGGCCTAGGTAACTGCAGAGAACTGCTAATTAAGAACTAATTTCTCCTATTTCTCTATAGGCACAAACTGTTCCGGTTGGCCGGTGGCACGAGAGAGAACTGGGTGGCCAGGCTCCTCCCCCTCCTCTCGCGAGAGTGTGTGTGTGTGTGTCAGAGGGAGGAGCTTGGAAGCATCCAGAACTCTGGGCTGGAGGACTGCTCTCCGGATCTCAGCACTCTGTTGCGTGATCCCGTAAGTGAGAGTCACAGAGTAACTCAAAGAACCGCCAGGCTGCTGGGCTTTGGGGTCGCACTAGAGGCAATTTCTTTCTGTCTGGAAAAGGGGGGTGTTTTTCACTGACGTTAACACTTGCTGAATGTGGCTGGCACACGCAGGTGAGCCCACCAGCTGAATCCCCACCCTGCCCATCAAACGTTAGCTGTGGTCATCCTGCAGCCACAGAATCACAGAATGGCAGCGTCGGAAGGGACCTGCTGTGACAGAGAGAGCCTGTGACCTCCCGACACAGCTCGCTCCCATTGCTGCCCGGCTCCGACGGCTCGGCAGTTTCCCCTGGATGTTTAACCAAGTTCTCCCTTCCTGTAACTTGAGCCCTTTGTTTCTAACTAGTAGGAATCCAAGCAGGGGGGTTGACTAGATGACCTTACGATGACTCCAACTCTAGGATTTTAAGAAATATCAATCAGGCTGTAACCCATCCACAGAGGGTGACTTTGGGGTCCTGACCCGCCCCACATTGGGAACTGCTGCATCCCACGGATTCCAATACCATCTCTACGCTGATGACACCCAACTCTATCTTTCTACCCCGCCTCTCTCCTCGTCTGTCCGCTCACGCCTCATCAACTGCCTCTCTGATATCTCCGCCTGGATGTCCCGACGTCAACTCAAGCTCAACATGGCCAAGACTGAACTCATTTTTCCTCCCTCCCCTTCCTCTCCCTCTAACCTACCCATCTGCACCGATGGAGTCACCATTCATCCTGTTCTCCAAGCCCGTAGCTTGGGCTTCATCTTCGACACGCACCTCTCTTTTAAACCTTACATTGACTCTGTGGCCAAATCCTGCTGATTCGCCCTCCATAACATTGCTCGGATCCGCCTCTTTCTCTCTACCTCCTCGGCCAAAACCCTTGTTCATGCCATGGTTCTCTCTCGCCTTCCTTGCTGGCCTCCCTCGCTCTCACCTGTCCCCTCTTATTGCAATCCCAAACTCCACTGCCAAGGTCATTCACTCTGCCCGTCGCTTCGACCATGTGCAGCCTCTCCTCTTCTCCCTTCACTGGCTCCCCCTTCCTGAACGTATCCTGTTTAAACTCCTGGTATTCACGTTCAAATCGCTCCACAACCAAGCTCCCCCTTACCTCTCGGACCTAATCTCCCTACGCACTCCTGCACGCACTCTCCGCTCTTCCTCTGTCCCCTCCCTCACTCTCCCTCGTTTCTCCTGCTCGCCTAACCGCCTTCGACCCTTCTCCCTCGCTGCGCCCCATGCCTGGAACTCCCTCCCTACCCACATCCGCCTTGCCCCCTCCCTCCACTCCTTCAAATCCCTCCTCAAGACCCACCTTTTCCTCGCCGCCTTTCCCAATGCCTGCTAGTCTTTCCCCGTACACTTACTGTCTGCCCTCCTCTGCTGACTGCTGCTACCAACCTGACTGTAACCAAGCCAAGCACACGCACCTGAGACTTCACATCCGCTTGAATGTTTGTTTGTCTTCTCCCCTGTCTCTCCCACTGTCCCCTCTCCCTGTCTCCCCCTCCTTGTCTTTTAGATTGTAAGCCACAGGCAGGGACCGCGTCTAGTTCTATGTTCTGTACAGCACCAGGTCACACGACTGGCACTATATAAATGTCTAATAATATAATAATCATAATCATAATAATCTTCATGGGTGATCAAAGAGATTGGGAACAGCCCCTCCCCATCCGACGCTCTGGCACCCCAGAAGGGCCAGTTCTCTCCCTGGCCTAGACATGCAGCCACTAGGACTGGCAAGGAGACTCCCTTCTCTCCTAGCAGACCACAGCCTGCTCTCACCTCCTGGCTGGATGACAGAGATGCCAGATACCTGGGCATTTCGGAACCGGCCAGGAGGGAATTCCAGCTAGTTCAGAAAGCGTCCCTCTCAGCAACCCTGCGGTGCTCCAGACTCACCAAACCCATTCCCAGTAGGGATGGGTGAACGCGGTTCGGCAGTTCTGTCGATCGAACCGAACTCGATTTTCGAACCGAACTGAATTTCCAAACTCGGTTCTGTTCGTCCATCCCTATAAGATAATATTCCATTTAGTTCAATGGGGTTTGAATTTCCAAACTCTGTTTGGAAGTTCGGAGTTTGGACCGAACTCGAATAGTTCAGTCCACTGAACCGAACTTCCGAACCGAACTCAGTTTTCGAACCGAACTGAACCGAATTTCCTAACTCGGTTCTATTCGCCCATCCCTAGTTCCCAGTTGTCCTTTATGGGCTTCCCATAGAACAGTCAGTCTAACTCAAGATCAAAGTTCTTGATTAAAGTCCTCAATCCCATGGATCCAGACTCCATCCTCCAAAAGATGACTTCCTAAAACTGGTCAACGGCTCTGCCCCTCATGTGCAGAGGCTCAAGGGCTGATCCAAGACTAGAACCCGCAGGAACCAAGGCCCAATCCAACCCCCACTGCCCTTCTCTTCCACTCCAGGCAGCACCTTGGCTATCACAACAAAGACTCCAGGCAAACCTGAAAAAATAGCCTCCCTGTGCAAACCCATCATTGTAAATGCCACCTTCTCTTGAGGAATCATCTACCCCAGACATGGATCCAGCGCCGTGCGTAATTCTCTAGGAGACAGCCCTAGCTATTGCCGGGGGGTGGGACGGGTGTGAAGAACATGGAGCAGAAATCAAATGATGGGAGCTTTATGGCCTCTTCTGTCCTCCCTGACCTTGGGCATGGGCAGGTCACCAGACTGGAAGGACCATAGGTCTGGAGCAGCATCCCATCTGTGTGCGCCACCTACTGGCAAGCGATAGGCACAGCTGCCTTGGCCACCTTCCTTCAACTGACACTTAAGTGATTCCTTGGGACTGGACTTGGAGTCCTTGGGACTCCAAGGCGATCAATGCTCTTCCTGGCTGTGGCCCCAGGGGAAGGCAGGGATTCAACAGATTTCAGTAACCCCATGTCTCTTCTGCGGCAAGGCTTGTGCATAGTGTCCCACTCCCTGGAGGTTAGGGACCTGGCCTTGGTACATCCTGCATCTGCAGCAGCCTCTGCTGGAGCACAGGACTCCAGTGGCAGCTGGTGGCTTATTCACGGTATGAAACACTGAAGCTCCAAACGCCACCACAGCTTTAGTGCGTGTGCTGTCTAGTCTACCCTGCCCAGCTTGTCGGCTGCAGGGGAGGGGGCGCACTCTGGTTCAGGACGGTCATGAAGCCTACATGCAGCTGCCTGCAGCACGTGCACACTTTGTAAAGTTACAGAGTAGAGCTGCAAGGAGAACCCGCTAAAATGGGGGATTCCTGACAAACGTACGCTCCCCAACCTGCCTTCTGTGGGTCAGCAACGGGCACTCCTTGCTGCCTGACAAACGTACGCTCCCCGACCTGCCCTTTGTGGGTCGGTAACGGGCACTCCTTGCTGCCTGACAAACGTACGTTCCCCAACCTGCCCTTTGTGGGTCGGTAACGGGCACTCCTTGCTGCCTGACAAACGTACGTTCCCCAACCTGCCCTTTGTGGGTTGGTAATGGCCACTCCTTGTTTAATATCCAAGCAGCACCTATTTTGGATTTAAAATGCAGACAGCCACGTGGAAGGCAATGCGCACACACACATAACGTCAGGTCCAAGAAAAGGACACGGCTGGGGAGAGGGTGGCACTGAGTCTAGGACCTGGGCACAACTACCCCAAAGCTGAGCCATGGAGCCACACCAGAAGGGGCCTTTTAGGGCTCTAACTGTGCCCACCCCAAGCCCCCGGGACAGAAGTCCCAAGAAACCAACAGTTCTTCTCCTGGTGGCTGGAGAAACCCTCCCCCTGTGGCTGAAGCAGAAGGATAGGCCATGGGGATAGATGTGATTCCAGCAGGCGGAGGGTAGAGGTATTCTTACCATGAGGCTGCACCCCCAATCACCTTGATGGACCTGTCCTCAAGAAGCCTATCTAATCCTATACTGCTGGCTTTCCCAACATCCCCTGACCATGAGTTCCACAGGCCACAGGGAAGATCATGGCTGAAGCCCACAATTTAGCAGGATTACAAAAGGGATTAGACTGTGGCCAGAGGAGACTCCATCGCTGCCATCCCCCCTGCAGCGTTTGGCGCCGGCTCCTGCTAGCTCCAGGGAACTGGTTGGATCAGACGGGAAGCCAACAGCACCACCGGACCAGCCACCCCTAGACTTGCAGACTCGGGAAGGTGGTTGCGGAGCTGGAGCGAGACCAACTCACCAATCAGGGCAGGCATAGGCAGCAGTAGCGGAGGTGGGGGCTACAGCGACGGGTAAGACCACAAGCTCGCAGCCGTGCCAAGCAGGCATGGCAGGTGGGTTCTGCTTACAGAGAGAAGCTGGGCTGGTTACCACACGCAGCAGACTCTGACCCTAGCCAGAACCCTGCCTCTTGTGCGCCCATTCACCCTTCTCACGCCAGTCTCCCAGGGGGCAGTTGGGACCTTTAGCCTCCTGGAGAGCTTGGAGGCACAGTCCCTCCTCACTCCCTGGAGGCCTGATCTATGGGCGCTGGTTCTTTGCCTCCTGGGGGTTGGCAGAGTCTGTAGAGAAGCCCCATGGATTTCTACACCAAGACAGCAGCGCAGGAAAACGCTGAGCAGGGACTGAAGACAGGAGCTAAGTGGAGGGAACAGGCCATTTCCCAGGTGACTCCCAGGGCGACTAGGAAGGGCAGCCCCCATGGAAACTCCCAGCGGCCGCAGCGGCCCATGGCCCTGGCTGGACCGGTGGAGAGCAGCACATGAGCCATCGAGGGAGGTGACAATGAAGCAGAATCTTTATTGGCGGCAGCACCAAGAGCAGCAAGTCACGCACCCCCTCCCCCCAGGCCATGCCCCCTTCCCTGAAACAACAGGGGACGGCGGGCTGTGCGCGCGCTAACAGACAATGGCTAAGCAGCCCCCCCCAGCAGCGCCAGCCCTGCTCCTGGGCTCTGTCGTGCTGGGGAGGCTGGCGGCACCGGGATCCGAGGGGTGTGACAGGGGCAGGAGTGCAGCTGCGTGGTGGCACCGGGGGTGAGGAACCCGGCACAGGGGAGGGCTGGCTCCAGCCAGGACTCACTTCCCAGCCCGGCGATCTTCCTGCCGCTTAGTCAGGATGTATTTGAAGAACTCGTAGACGGACCAGGCGATGGCCGTGGAGGGCATCTGGTAGATGACCCTCGCTTGCACCCCGCGGAAATAGGCGGGCAGTCCGCCGACGCGGTACACCGTCCGAAAGGCGTTCGCCATGCCTGTGATGTGCCTGCTGATGTCGGAGTTCATGGCCAGGGCCTCCTGGGTGTTGAGCAGCGTTTTGCAAACGTCCAAGGGGGTGGTGGCCGCAGCAGCCACGGCACCGGCGCAGGCCCCCGACACCACGTGGGTGCCCGGGTTGTACTGTCTGTGAGGGTTCAGCTGCTCCTGCAGGGACTCGTAGGCCATGAAGTGGATGGCCTGGAAGGGGATGTTCATGGTCAGCTGCGTGGTGTAGCTGCGATAGAAAGCCCCCGCTCCTTCCTTGCGCCAGATGGCGCGCACACAGTCCGTCACCCGCCGGTAGGGCGAGTTGTACATCTGCATCCTCTGCTTGACCACTGGGGTTGAGACGGCATCCAGCGGCCCAGCCGGAGCGGGATGGGGAGGGAGAGAAAGGAGAGCGTCAGTACAGGCGGCAGAGAAATCCCTTTCGGGGCAGGACGGCACGGGAGCCCCCGGATCCAGCTTGGGGACACTGGCTGCTACTGAGCCTCTCAGCTCTGCCGTCCCTCTGCAGAGACCAGCTGCAGCAAAGCCTGCCTTGCCCAGGCCCCACTCACCCACGTGCAGGGGAGGGGCCGACCCATCCCTCCCCCAGAAAGCAGGGCCCTTCTCCTCTGGTGCCACAAGTGTCTCCCCTCCCCTCCCCTCAGCTTCCCCAACGGAGGGCACAGGCCAGGAACTGCTGCGTTACCTTCCGCTGGGTTCATGGCTGCGTCGTGGAGCAACGTTGCTACGCACCCCGCTGTGCCTGCAAGACAAGAACTGCCACACGTGAGGGGCAGAGCGCGCCAGCGAGCCAACCCTCCGACCCAACGGGGCACAGGCCTGGCTCCACAACGCCCACGGGGGGAAGAACAAGGCTTATAGAAGGGCCCGACCCAGCCCCAAGAGAACCCCAACCCAGGCCCATGGGGAGCCCCACGGGAGCAGACGAGCCTGGGGAAAGCTAGCGCCCAGCCCAGGAGCCGGCATTAGCCTAGGCACAGAACGTCCCCACAGCCCTCCTCCCCTACACTGGCCTCACTGCCCCCCTTGGATCCCATGGCTGCCTGCCCGGTCTCTCCCAGCCCGAAATGGCTCCGACAGGGCAACAGCCTGCGATGGTTGCTGTCTGCCCCGGGGCACGGCCCCCCCTCGCCCCCCCCAGATCTCACTGTCCAGTCACAGCCAGCAGGAGTCCCGCGGCCGGGCGGGCGGAGCACAGGAAGGATCAATACCATTGGCCACATGGCTATTGCCCCCAGCATGGATTACATCACTCAGCGTCTTTTTTAACTGTTCGTAGCAGGCAAAGTACAAGGCGTGGGCAGGGCCGGCCCCCGTGGCCGTGATGTTCAGGCCCCGCATGGGCCGCCAGATCCCCTCGGTCTGCACAATCCGCCGCAAGGCCTCCAGCACGTTCCGGTAGCGGGCAGCGGGCTCCGGCTGCAGGCTCTGCATCCGTGTCTGCGGGGGGGGGGGGGGGAAAGGGGCCACGGTCAGACACGGAGAGGAACTCCCCCCCCTGGATGCCGTCCCCTCGGACCCCTGCAGCCCCCCGCCCTGCTGCCGCCCTCTGGCCTTCCCCACCGGCTGCCGTGGCCTGGAGCCGGCCTGCTGTACGCACCGACCTAGCCCTCGACGGTCCCCACTGCCTTCAGCTCCCCTCTCTGCTCTGGGCCAGCACCGCACCCCCTACTCAGAGAGCAACTCAGGGCAGCTCACAACAAGCCAAAAGCAGCCATTAAAATCCCAGCCTAAAATGTAAAACGCATTAAAATGACTAAAAGAGTGGAACCAAACCCCCCTCCCCATCCCCCCCCCTCCTCGACGGCCGGCAGAACAGCCAGCTCTTACACGGTCTCTGAAAGGAAGGGAGGTCCGGGGCCAGGCGGCCTCTGTCCACAGCCTGGGAGCGGCCACCAAGAACACCCTCCCCACCCAGGAAACCGGCCGTCCCTGACCAAGTGCAGCGTGGCCTGGGGCACGAGGCGGTCCCACAGGTAGGCGGGGCCCAGGCAGTTTATTTATTTTACCATATTTGTATCCCGCTCTTCCTAATCACAGTAGCCCAGAGCAGCTAACAACAACAAAATACAATAATATAAAACCATTAAAACAAAATAAACCAAGCAGGAGAAAACCCACGTTGTAGGTCATCACCAACCCCTTGAAGCGGCCCGGGAGACAACAGGCAGCCGGTGCAGAGAACAGAGCACCGGTGAGAGGTGCTCCCGATGACCCGTCCCCGTAAGGAGGCGATGGGCCGCCGCATTCTGCCCCAGCTGCAGTTCCGGACCGCCCCCAAGGGCAGTCCCAGGTAGTTCAGCCGAGAGGTGATGAAAGCGTGGACGATGGCGGCCAGGTCAGAGCCCAAAACATACGGCGGCAGCCGCTGCACCAGATGTAACTGGCGAAAGCCGCTCCTCGCCACCGCGGAATCCAGGTGGAGCTGCAAATCGAGAAGCACCCCCAGACTACGGACCCGCGTAGCTAAGGGGGGCAAACCCCATCAATGATGGGGGTCACCATCCCTTCAGCCCCACCCACCGTCACCAACTCTGTCTTGTTGGGATCCAGTCCCCCACAGCCGCCAGACACCGGGTGAGCACGGAGAGTGCCGGGTCTGGGCCTGCAGACAGAGAGAGGGAGAGTTGGGTGTCATCGGCGCACGCTGAACCCTCACGCCCTCGCCCAGCAGCTGCACGTACACGGGACAGAACAGGCCCCTGCGGGGCTCCAGACGTGAGGTTCTGGGGAACACTCCCCAAGCACCACCCACCGAGTTCTCCCGAGCGGAACCGTTCAAGAACAATTCTGCCCAGCCCAGCAGCCCGACCACCAACATCTCATGGTCAACGGTATCGAACGCTGCCGACATCTAATAAAATCAAGAGAGACAATCGGCCCTGATCCAATTCACGGTGCAGGTCGCCAACCAAAGCCACAAGTGCAGTCCCCATGCCGAACCCAGGGCGAAAGCCGGACTGTGAGGGATCCAGAAAACTGATCCAATCCAGATGCCCCTGAAGCTGCCGAGTCACCACCCGTTCAATAACCGTCCCTAAAAAGGGAAGGTCAGAGACTGGCCGATACCTGGCCGGGGAGTCAGTCTCAAGAGATGGTTTCTTGAGCGGAGGCCGCACCACCACCTCTTTCAGGCGGCCCGGCCCTCTGCAAGGGAGGCCTTGCCAACCCCTGCTAGCAAGGCTCCTAACGTCTCCTGGCAGGCCTCAACCAGCCAGGTCGGGCATAGATCTAATTCACAAGCGGCTCTAACTGTCCCAAGGACATCCACCCCATCAGCGGCCGATACCCACCAAAATGGATCCCATGAAACCGGACAAGGCGGGGCCTTCATTACGACTGCTTCTCCCACTGCTACAAGCGCGGCATCGAAGTTATGGTGGATCCAGGTGATAATTTGATGCACGAAAAAGTCAACAAACATGTCTCAGCGAGTACTGGAAGATTCCAGTTCCAGGCGGAGAGGCTGGACAGACCAGCCGCTGCACCACCCGGAAAAGCTCAGCTGGACGCGACTTCACAGACGCTAGGATGGTAGCAAAAAACCCCTTCTTTGCTGCCCGCACAGCTACGGCATAGGCTCATAAACTAACCCAAGTACAGTGCTGCCATCCCTCCTGCTTCATCGCTCGCAGAGCCTCCGTAAACCAAGGGGACCTGCGTTGTCGGCATTCAGGAAGCGGATGCCTAGAAGCCGTTTGCTCGATGGCCTCAGTCACAAGGTATTCCAAAAAGCTATGAGGTCATCGAGTGAACGGCCAACAGGTTGCAGGAGAAGAGGGTATTTCCTAAAGAGCATTCCGCCATGAGTCTCCGAGGGCGAACCAACCGAACTGGGTCAGCACCTCTCCGGAGGCACACGCGCTAGGAGACCGGCCCGGAGGAGGGAATGGTCCAACCGTGACAAGGCACTGCTGGCACCCTGCCTCAAGGCCAGGGCAAAATATCAGGGCTAGGGTATCTCTTCCCCATCATGTGTGGAGCCAACAACCCTCTGAGACAGTCCCATGGTTGTCAGGACGGCCATGAATTCACGCTCCGCTTCCCCAAGATTGGCGTCGGCATGAACGTTGAAGTCCCCTGATGAACTTTTACCAACCCAAAGGCTGTGACCGCGCCCCCGACTCAGCCAGGTACTTGTGTTTCAGCTCACTCACTCACGTACCCCCGCCCCGGTAGCCTGTGATACCCAGGAACTCACTGTGACGCAGTCGATGGGGTACATGAGGCGGCGCTCCAGCCCCTCCCCCCGCCTCCCAGTATCCTGTTCCCGGAACTCACCGTGACACAGTCGATGGGGTACATGAGGCGGCGCTCCAGCCCCTCCCCCCAGTATCCTGTTCCCGGGACTCACTGTGACGCAGTCGATGGGGTACATGAAGCGGTGCTCCCGCCCCTCCTCCCGCCCCCCAATATCCTGTTCCCGGGACTCATCTTGACGCAGTCGATGGGGTACATGAGGCGGCGCTCCAGCCCCTCCCCCCGCCTCCCAGTATCCTGTTCCCGGAACTCACCGTGACACAGTCGATGGGGTACATGAGGCGGCGCTCCAGCCCCTCCCCCCAGTATCCTGTTCCCGGGACTCACTGTGACGCAGTCGATGGGGTACATGAAGCGGTGCTCCCGCCCCTCCTCCCGCCCCCCAATATCCTGTTCCCGGGACTCATCTTGACGCAGTCGATGGGGTACATGAGGCGGCGCTCCAGCCCCTCCCCCCGCCCCCCAGTATCCTGTTCCCGGGACTCACCTTGACGCAGTCGATGGGGTACATGA
>QEPC01008216.1:6025774-6038140 GCA_003113815.1 Sphenodon punctatus
GACTCGGGGAGCGAGACATTAAAGGAGCGGTCAGAGAGGTAGGAGGAGAACCAGTCAAGGACAGAGCCACGGAAGTCCAAAGAGTAAAGCGAGTCCAATAGAAGCAAGTGGTCGACAGTGTCAAAGGCTGCAGAGAGGTCAAGGAGGACAAGAATGGAGTAGAGGCACTTAGATTTAGCGACAAGTAGATCATTGGTGATCTTGGCCAGGGCAGTTTCAGTAGAGTGGAGGGGGCGGAAGCCGGATTGGAGGGTCCAGGGAGGAGTTGGCAGAGAGGAGGCCCAGGCAGTGGGAGTAGACGACATGTTCCAGAAGCTTCGAGGCAAAGGGAAGGAAGGAGACTGGCCGGTAACTAGAGAGGTCAGATGGGTCCAGGGTGGGCTTTGAGAGGATGGGGGAAGACAGTGGCATGCTTGAAGGCAGAGGGGAAGGAGCCTGTGGAAAGGGAGAGATTGAGGACATGTAGAAGTGGGGGAAATTTAGGCAGTTATTCGACCATTTAATTTGGATAAAGTCCAATCTACCTTTTTGAGAAAACTCCAACTACCTATGGGAATAGTTTCAGCCGCTGTCAGGGTGGAATTGGGGCAACTTAGTTGGAACAGGAGAGTACTGAAGTATGCCAACACTCACTACGTGCGGAAATCTTCCTGCAGTTGGGATTATTTCCCCTGCTTGCTAAGGATACTTTAGTAGGATTAACGATATTGCATGGCAGCAGGACATAGCAAAAATAAATGCCTCACCTTCCCTAGGGCTGTATTCAGAGGTATTTTCGTCAGTGGCTTGGCAGACTGCTAGGTATTGGCAGAACAAATTGCCCCTAGCCCTGAGGAAAAAATTCCTTTTGGCTCGGTTAAATGCCCTTCCATCGAAGTTATTGGAAGGACGCTGTGTTGGGATACCCTTTACTGATCAACTATGTCCCTTCGATCAGCAGCAGGTCGAAACAGTGAGTCACATCTTAATAGAGTGTGTCACGAAGGAACATGAGGTCACACATGAGAGATACGGGACTATAGGTCTAACAGATATGTAAACCTGGAGGTCAAACATGATGTAATGTTGAGAACTGACAGCTCAGTTCATGTAATTATGTACTGTAAACTGACAGTTGGGAAACTCCAGGAAGTGTAGACATTTAAAGAATGTGTATTCAGGAAGCGTAGACATTTAAAGAATGTGTATTCAGGAAGTCTAGCCAGACAGAAACCTGTTTACTTGCAAATTAGGCTTCCTGTGTACCTGGGTTGCCTACGTGAGGAAACAAACTCAAACAAAGAGACCATGGAAAGGTATTTAAAGGGAGACAAGACAAAGGCAAAGGCAGAACCATCTTGAGAAATCTCATCTGCATCCTGCCAGCTAGCAAGGCTGGGAGACATGCGCTGAGACAAGGTCTTTGATTTCTAACCTTAAGTACTGGAGCCCGGCCAACATCACCAAACTGGCTGCATATGGACTGATTCCATGGACTTTCTATAGGGTAAGACTTTAGCTAGAAGCTTCCTCTGTATAGATTAGGAATGTGTTATGTTACTTTTCATTTGATTAGCCACTCTATCAACTATCTTGCTTATGTAATCAATAAACTTTCTTATCTTTATGAAGAAGTGTCTGTCTAACATTGGAAACGCAACGAGCCACTTGAGTTTTCAAGCTCTTGTGAACCCAGAGAGTAAAGAGTCTGTAAACGGGAAGGATCAGACCCTTGGGTGACAAAGGGGTTGTCCCTGCTTCAGGATTGAATCAGCCAGAGAGAAAAACTTATTCAAGTGGGCTGTGTGCGAGGGAAACTGAGTCACTCAAACCCGGTAAAGTGGGGGGTGCGGACCCTCCAACCTGTGACAGAGTGTCAGCTTTATTCCAAAATTAGAATGCCGTATTTGGAGCCAATACTAATCAGATACCCAGGAAGATCGACTTTAGAACTTGCAATAATTCTTCTAGCAGATAAAAATTATGGAAGTCTGAACTATGAGTTTGTATATGTTTTCTGTTAAATTAATTCTGAAATTGTCCATTGTTCTATTGTTTCTTGTTTGTTTTTAAGGGCTATGGCTTTCGGCTACGTCCATTATTAAAGACTGATTGATTGATAAAGTTTAGGCCCTGGGGACACCCCCCCCCCCCAGCCAGGCACAAACAAGCAGCTGGATCCACATCATTTATGCTACAGTTTACAAGAGAAAGTGCTGCGAGGGGGACAGAGGCCAGCAGCCCCCAAGGCTCCTGCAGGCCAGGTCATCACGGTGGAGGGGTCAGAGTTACTTGGGCACACGCCGGAGTTCGTTCATGAGCCACAGCGCCACGCTGAGCAGCGCCAAGGAGCCTGACTGGTGAATCGCTGCCAGAGGCGTTGGGACGTAGAGAAGCAGGGTGCTGATTCCCAGGCCCACCTGGAAAGGAGCAAGAAGAGCAGCCGCTGATGAGAACTAGGGCCTTGCAAGAAGCTGGAGTTGAGTAACGCTTCCAACCCCAAAGACTAGGATCTTCCTAGGGCCAAGAGCCACGAGAGACTTTCTAGCTCATGGGAATGAACCCGGACGGAGGTGCTCCCTCCCGGCACAGCTGTCGGGCAGTACCGCCCAGCTGGGTCAGCGTGCAACGCTCTTGGGTGGGCACAAGCAGCAGGAGCTACAGCTCACGTGCTACTGAGCTGCCACAACGGCCCCAGGAGGAGGACCCCCCTCACCAGCTCTGCCTTCCCTGAGTTTGGGGTACAGCAGGGGGAGCTGGGCATCCTACCTGCAGATACGCCACAGCCAGTAAGGAGGCCACTGCCATCTTGGTCCTGCGAGGGAGGGGTATCTTCCGGGCGAGCAGGTACAGAGCTGTGATGGCCGTGAGCGAGGTAACCCCCTACGGAAAGGAGGAGGAGACCGTCACTGTGGGGAGCCCTACAGCTCACAAGAGACCCCCGCGCCCAGACATGTACCCAGCAGCGTTCGAGCACCCACCGCTTCCTGCTAGGTGCAGAAGGGGGACAGTGCTGCTGCCGCCGCCGCCGGGTAAAACATTAGCGTGCTCCGGCTCAGCTGGGTCATGCAGAGTGCTGCTCTGGCCCCCAACACCGCGTGACCTGCTGTGGATTTATCCTGCAGGTCCTCGGAAAGGCTGTCCCCCCCCATTGTAGCGATACAGCACGAGTCCGCTCACGTCAGTAGGGCTAGCCATTCGGGGATAATAATACTGTCCAGTTCCTGGCCGCAAAAGGCTGCACCAGTACAAGCCCTTCTCCCATTAGGGAGTTTGCACTGGCCTAGTGCTTTGGGGACCGAGCTGCCTGAGCGAGCTGCCTAGCTTCTCTGCACCCAATCTCCCCAGGCTTCGTTCTCTCTGGCATCTGCCTTTGCCACGTACCCAGAGCGGTTCACTAGCCTGCCTGACCCCAGAGCCCTCCCCAGCAATGCACCAGGCAGCCCCTCCCATGCAAGACAAGGGGCATTCTCACATCAAGTCCACACCTGCGAAGCCTCAGCATTACAGCAGCGCTAGCGGCTGAGCAGAGACAGGCACGTCTCTCGGCTTTACTATTTCTTAGGCACGTTGCAGGGTGGGACTGGCAACCTAGGCAACCTGCGACCTGGGTTAAGGGGCATGTATGTCTTCAGCGCATGGAGTTCAGCAGCTACTGCTCTGCCGATGGTGGGATACCATTCACTGGGGTTAGGCGCTCTCTCCCAAGGGATTCTATTATCTCCTTGTTACACACAGGAAACCGAGGCACAAAGTTCCTTTTTCTCCCAACAGACCCTTGTAAGAGAAACAAGCGGGGCAGATCGGAGACCCCTCTGTGCTTCCAGGACAGCCGCATCCTGTTGGCTCAGGCAGCCGCACGCTCTCAGTGCCCGGACGTCGCTGCCAGGTGACGCCTGGGGGGCAGCACCTACCAGGATCCTGTGGTCAAACTGCACGGTGGTGGGATTCTCAAAGGCGTTCTTCAGTAGCGGAGAGAAGGCCAGCATGTCCTCAGGGATCCAACGCTCCCCCATCTTGGGGAAGGAGTTGTACACAAGGCCAGCATCCAGGCCAGCCACAAAGGCCCCTGCAGAGAGAGGCCGACAGAGTACAGCAGCCCATTGGGATGAGCCTGGCTATCATTTATTTGATTAGATTTTTTTGCTTCCTCCTCCTGCCTTTTGCAGCTTGGGGCAGCTCACAACATTTTAAAATACAACACAAAGGAAGAAATCTATGCAGTAGCAACATTTGTTTGGCTGGCTAGTAAAAGAAGGTCGGAAATTAGAGTAGGGCCAAAGGAGTCTGCTAATATTCAAAAGCGGCAGGCAGCCCCCTTCCTGCCTGCGCGGTTTGCGGTAGCTCGCCCACTTTCTCTGTAAAGTTTGGGCGAACCGAGTCTACCATATGTATCTATATTGTGCTCATTATAATAACATGGCAAATATTACCAGTTCTCTATACCTGCCCTAGATCCTTGTGGAGTCTGGGTGGGTAGTTATGATAATCCTAAAGGAGACACTTCCAGGAATCGATGTTTGGATACAGAATTATAATTGGGAATACTTTTTACCCTGATTGCCGTGTTCCCTGCGGCTACTAATGTTATTAATGCTACAGCATTGCATTCTGTTATACTTCATGTATTTTGTACTGGGTGCTGGCTACGGCGAGAGCTAATGCCGAATAAACTAAACTAATACAACACATAAAAACATTAAAAAACAACCAATAGTAAAGCTAAAACAAAGAAGTATCCCCCCCCCCGGCCCCCAAAGGCCCGGTGGAACAGCCAGGTCTTACAATGTCGTCGGGAAGAGGGGAAGTCCAGGGTCAGGTGGACCTCTGGCGGGAGGGAGTTCCACGGCTGTGGTGTAGCCACCAAGAACCGGGAAACCTCAAGGAGGGCGCTCCTGGCCAACCACAGGGGTCGATCCAGAACCCAGCGAGTGAGGCGATCCTGCAGGTAGACAGGGCCCAGGATGTTTAGGGCTTTAAAGGTCAAAACCAACACCTTGAATTGGGCCTGGAAAACTATTGGCAGCCGGAGCAGAGAACGGAGCACCGATCTAATGTGCTCGCGGCGACTCTTCCCCTTAAGGAGCCAGACGCATTCTGCACCAGCTGCAGTTTCCGGACTGTCACCAGGGGCAGCCCCACGTAGACTGCACTGCAGTCATCTAATCTGGAGGTGGTAAAAGCATGGATGATAGCGGCTAGGTCCACATCCGAGACATACGGCTTAAGCCGTCGCACCAGTTGTAATTGGCAAAATGTGCCCTTCACCACAGCTGCCAGTCGAGGAGCATCCCCGACTACGGACCTAGGGTGCCAGCAGATGGGGGCCACCACTCCCCTGGCACGCCCCAAAAGCATCACCTCCATCTTGTCAGGATTCAGCTTCAGGCGGCTCGCCCGCATCCAGTCCCCCACAGCTGACAAACCCCGGGTAAGCACCGAGACTGCCGGGCCTGGGTCAGCTGACAGAGAGGTACAGTAGGTTGGCATCGGTATACTGATGACCCCCGACGCCAAAGCCTCGGACGACCTCTCCCAAAGGCTTCATGTACACGTTGAACAGAAGAGGGGATAAGATGGAACCCTGCGGAACCCACCCATGAAGTTCCCGGGGAGAAGATGAACAATCACCCAGCACCACACATTGAACTGTCCCGGCTAGGAAAGAGCGGAACCATTCAGAATGGTGCAGCCCACTCTGGCTTGGTTCCGCAGCTGAGTCACCAACATCTCGTGATCAACGGTATCAAATGCGGCCGAGAGATCTATTAGTATCAACAAGGTCGAACGGCCCTGGTCCAACTCACAGGAGAGGTTGTCGACCAAGGCCACGAGTGCAGTCTCCACGCCATAACCCGGACGGACGCCCGACTGCGAGGGATCTAGGAAACTGATGCAGTGCAGATGCCCCTGAAGCTGACAGGCCACTACCCACTCAGTAACCTTCCCTAAAAAAGGAAGGTTAGAGACTGGCCAATAGCTGGCCAGGGCATCAACGTCAAGTGATGGTTTTTTGAGCAGAGGCCGCACCACCGCTGGAAGATGGCACAAGTTGGAGCTGCGGCCTGGGTGGACATTCCCTGTAGCAGCAGCAGGAGGCGGTAGCATCCCAGCCACTCCACCTGGGACTCTGAGGGGGCACAACCACACTTCTCAGGTCATGAAGCTTCCTGCTCGTCTGGAGAGCAAGTAGTGATCGGCAGAGACGCCGGGGAGGACCAGGGGGGAGGGGAGGGCTGTACCTGAGAGCGCCGTGAGAAAGACCAGGCCTGTGGTCCCATGAGCAAACCGCCTCAGGCGAAGGAGCTGGCGGGTTTCAGGCAACTGAAAAAAACAAGCAAGGGCTTCAGGACAGGACAGATGCTGGAGCTCCTGGCAGGAAAGGGCCTCCCTGCACACACATGGGGGCAGCAGGAGCAGAGCAGCGCCCCAGGATCCCAGCAGGACCCTGCAATCTCTGCAGAGAGCCGCTACCCCTCAGTAGGTCAATGTTGGGCAGCCTCCCATCAGACCCAGAGTCCGGATTATAAATTATGGAGAAGGTCCGAGGAAGGGGAGGGGAAGATTGGAAAACATCTGGGAGGACAGGCCTGGCCTAGCGCCATGACCCAAGCAGTCACTTACTTACTCACTCCAGAGCATTCCCATTGACTTCAGTAAGATTACTCTGGAGTAAATGTTTTTTGAAGGGCAAACCAGACGCTGAGTCTTAGACTGAGTCTGTGCGTCAGCCAGGGCACTGCCAATGTGACAGCCCACAAGAATATTGTGGTGGGAGGTGCAACTCTGCACCTTACCTAGGGAAACAGAGGCACAGAAGCTGCAGCTGCCACAAGGAAGGCAAAACCTTTTGCGCACATCATTTTGGTGACGCACTTACTGAACACGCAAGTCCAGCCTGCAAAGCAGCTTCCATTAACGTCTCTCACCAAACCCAGCCCCCGCGCTCTCGGGTGCCCTGCACAATCTGAGCGTTCTGCACATTTCCTTCTTTCTCTTGCCAAAGAGCTCTGCTCAGCTGGGATCCATTCCAGCCAAAGCCGGGAGCAGCCAAGGAGGAGCTCTCTAAATCTCCATCATGAGCATTTCAGTGCTCACTTGCTGGGACTAGAACGAATCAAGGGACAATCCTGATGCTGCAGCCTGGGATGGGACATGGGTTAGGGGACACCAGGAGGCTCAGCAAGGCCTCACTAGGGGTTCCTGTGTCATCATCACAAAAATTAGTTTTTCATTGGCTTGTGGAAATTTACATTCTGCACAAATTGTCCCCCCGCCCCCGGAAAACAACCAGCCCAGCATCCCCACGCCTGATGCAGCCTTGCTGGCGGGCCCAAACGCCACCTGCTGTGGATGATCCCTCCCCCTTAATGGAACCGAGTGCCCATAAGTGCCAGCCATAAGGCCCGGCCAGCTGGGCTGAGGGACGGAGCTTGGAGCAGAAAAGAAGGAATCGCCAGCAATCTGGTTCAGAGCGCGCAGGGCTGCAATTCCCCTTCTCCTCTCTCACTAGGACCCGGCCCACCTTGTGTTGCGGGAGCAGCAGCGAGAGCCCAGTCCATAGGCTGGCGCAGTAGAGAACGAGGGCAGACCCCAGATGCGCAGCCAGGCGGTACTGACTGACCCGGGGGATGTCGTGAGAGTCGGGCTTCTCTTCCAATCCGCTCTTCACCATGTACCAGCCCAGCAGCCCCTGACGGAGGAACCAAGACAATAACGGAAGAACTACCCCACCTACGAGAGAGACAGGGCAAGATGCAGCCTCCTGCCTCCCCCACTCCCAGCTGGGGAACAACAGACCCCACCTTCCCTGTGGGAGGGGGCAACCTGCCCCAGCCCCAATTCAGCCAGTACAACCCACCCCTTCCTGGACGCCCCCCCCCCCCCCGCAAGCAGGCTCTTGTCATGGGCATCCCCCCAACGTCTCTCCCCCTCTCTGCTGCACATGCCCCACTTCCCAGAAGCCCCACAGGATCCCAGCTGCTTCCTTCACCTGAAAGCAGACAAGCCCGCAAAGGGCAACGACGCGGGCCTTCATGGGCCGACTGAAGCAGCCTTTCCTCCAGAAGTAGGCGGCAGGCAGAATGTATGCCAGCCCCACCAGCCGGCCCCACATGCGGTGGGAATACTCCATATACCAGATGAACTTGAACTCCGTCAGGGTCATGTCGTGGTTCAGTCTGTCGGGAGGTGGAGCAGGTCAGAGAGAAGCAGCCTGCCCCAAGGAACACTGCCTGACTCACTGTGGGGAGAGAAACTGATAGTTCTTCTGGAACAGACCTTCCTGTCCCCCTCACTCCCCCTAGAGACTTCTTCCCCTTGCTCTGGAGCCTTGGATTTGCTGCCTCTTGGGGAGAGGGGGATCTCACATCCTCCCGCCTTACTGCTGCCTCCATGCTCTTCCCGCCACTGCTCTGCCCCAGCTGTGGCTCCTCTTCCGCCTGCAACCCCCGGCTGCCAGCCAGCAGCCACGTGGGACTCTGAGCGCTGGGGACTGGTCCAGGAGGTGGCAGGCCCCACCCCCGGCACATGGCAGACAGGTGACCGAGTGTAGTATCCCACCCAGGCGCCTTCAGCACTTACATTTTAAACTCGGGGAACTGCTGATACTTCTGGAACTCTGCCTCCCATTCCTCTCTCGTCCTCGGAGGTTTCATCTCCCGCACCAAGTGCCAGTCAACCATGGAGAGCCCAGACTCTGTCAGCCTAGGAAGAGACAGCCACCACTTACTTAGCTTCACCAGAGCAAGGAGGACTGGGCGATCGATCAGACACCAGCCCAATGTAATGAGAAGCTTTGCCTGCCCATGCCCCTACTGGGAAGGAGATTCCCCTGCAACGAGGGCGCAAAGAAAAGGGGAAACCAGATGGGAGCAGGGCCCATCCATATCTGCTGGGGCAAATGGGAAGCAAGAGAAGGGCGGGCTCTTTGCACAAAGGCACCTGCTATCAAGGAGGGGGACACGTCAAAGGGAGGGCACCGCCCAGGTGTCCCCAACCGGTATCCAAGGAAGGAAGCTTTAAGACAACAGAGAAAACCCAGCATCTACAGCGAGCTAGAGATGGCCGCAAAGCACAGCGCCAGGTAGACTGAGAGCTGCTCTGCCAGCTAAAGCTGCTGCGTTGGGGGCTCTCGCCAAGTCTTTGTGCTTGTCTGCTTCAGCGAGGAGCGGCACAAACGGGGCAGAAGCCAGGAGAGAAGTGGAGGCACTGAGGAGCCAGCATGCCGGCCCCATGAATTCAGCAATACCATTGGGAGGGCAGCCACTGCCACAGAAACTATCTTTGATGGTGCTGAATAGGGGGTAGGGTGGACAGCGGGGATGCCGGCGCTGCGACGGGCCGGGCAGCGGGGATGCCGGCGCTGCGACGGGCCGGGCAGCGGGGATGCCGGGCTCCTGACACAGCTGCCAACGAGGAACATCCCACCACTCCCTGCTGCACCTCAGAGGTCTATGTGGTATTTTGTATTTTCAAGGTACAACACACAAAAATCTTGTTTGCCTTCAAAGGTCTGTATAATTTGTAGGATTTGTTTCATGTACATATTTATTCTGTATGGAGAACCCATATTTTCTGCTAGAAGAACGTGAATCTGCACATTCCGCAAGCATGCGGTGAATTCTGGTTGCAGAGTTCAACAGGCCCTACTCATGAAGCGGAGTGAAAGGAGGCCCTGAGGTGGGAATGGGAGAGAGACAAACGGATCAGGACATCTAGCAAGGGATCTGGACAGAAGCCTGCCTATGACGGTGCACATTATTATTTATACACCACCAGCAACGTACCTAGTACTGTAGAATCAGTAGCCACGGACAGATCCCTACCCCTAAGGGGCTTACAATCTAAGAGACAAGGGAGAGGGGAACATCGGGAGAGACAAGGAGACATTCACGAGGTTGAGAAGTTGCAGGCGCTTCACTTCATTACAGGGAGCTAGATTCTGAGTAAGCGAGAGGACACAGTTCATACCATAACAACTCACTCAGTGCCAGACTGGGTCAGAACAATGGTCCATCCAGCCCAGCATCCTGTCTCCGACAGTGTCACAGTCTGTGCCAGACCAATGGTCCATCCAGCCCAGCATCCTGTCTCTGACAGTGTCAGTCAGTGTCAGAGCAATGGTCCATCCAGCCCAGTGTCCTGTCTCTGACAGTGTCACAGTCAGTGTCAGAGCAATGGTCCGTCCAGCCCAGCATCCTATCTCTGACAGTGGCCACTCTCAGTCGCTTGGGAGAAGTCCCCAACAGCTTGTAATTAAGTGACTCATTTCCTCCTGTTCACTCCTAACAGTAAGAGGTTACATCCCCTGACATACTTAGCCAATAGCCATTTATGGACCCATTCTCAAAGAACTTATCCAAGCCTTTAAAAACTCCAGCTAAGGTACTGGCCCTCACAATATCCTGTGGCAACAGGTTTGACAAGTTAATTCTACGTTGAGTGAAAAAGTATTCAGAAGACCAAGACGTTGGTGATGGGGCAGAGGAGACCTGGGAAACTTCACCGTTGGGCAATAGAGGGGAATCCCATAGAGCAGGTACGGGATTATAGGTACTTGGGAGTTATTGTATCGGCCTCAGGAAGCTGGGTGCCCCATTGGAAGGCTGCTGCGAGTCAAGGCAGATGTTCAGCGGGGGCAATACAAAAATTTTTCTTCTCTCAAGGGGGGAGGCTGGTTCTCCCTGCTCTTCGGTTATTTCGGGCCAAAACGTTGGCCCAGTATTTGTATGCATTCCCCTTATGGGGCCCCCAGTTTTTGGATAGGTTAGAGCAGGGTCAGAACCGGTTCCTTCGAACAATCCTGGGTGTTCCGCGAGGAACCCCTGCGGTATTGTTAAGGTTTGAGACAGGGAGTGCCTCCTTATGGTCCCGGGCTATGGCAATGACTTTGAAATACTGGGTTAGGGTGGTGCTGTTTCCCACTCAGGAGGACTCTCTGCTTAATATGATGGTTAGAGAAGGGTTGGTGGAATCTTGGTCTGGACAGGTGGAGGAGGTGGTAAAGTCCTTTAAGATTTTCGAGACAGGCCCTGGGACATCTGGGCCTGGAGCAGGCCAAGTTAGTATTGGTAAGGAGGATCCTGGATCAGGAACTGCAGTGGGAGTGGGCGCTTTTAGCGGCCCAGAAGGCCGCACCAGCATATGGTCCCTTGGCTAGTATGGTGGGGGAGCAGAACTATCTGTTTCAGCAGTTGGACTTTAATCGACGAAGAACCTTTACCTGTATGAGGTGTAATGTATACCCTTCGGAAATGAGGGACGGAAGGTGGAAGGCCATCCCCAAAGAGGAGCGTTCTTGTGTACTGTGTAAAGGCCCTGAGACGGATTCCCCCAGCCACGTATTGCTTTATTGTCCGGCATTGGCAGGGGTAAGAACAGAGGTTTTGGGGAGAATTCTCCCCTTGGAGGGGAGGGTTACAAGTGACCCGGAGGGCCTGGTGGCGACTTTGCTTAGTTGTGTGGATTCTGAAAGGGCAAGGGCGGTGGCCAAGTTTTGTCAAGTATTTATTAGGAGAAGGGATAACTTTAAAGATGGGACTGTTATTTAGATTAATTAGCAGGTAGTGCCTAGGGGATGTTGGGGGGGGTGGGTTGAGGGGGACAAGATTTTATTTGAGGGTATATTTTCTTTTAATGTGTCATGGGTTTGATGAAATGTATAAAGTATGACTTGTATCCAATTATGGGTATGTTTTGTAAAAATGTAGGTTGGTTTATGAATTTTGTTATGGCCTTTGGCAAAAATAATAAATGGATTTTAAGAGTGAAAAAGTACTTCTTTTTGGTTTAAATCTGCTGCCAGTTAGTCTGCTAGCCTGTCCCCTAGTTCCAGTATTGGGACCAATGCAGCAACCACCCCCTAGACTACAAAGGAAGTTCTAACGACATTTTGTTTACTGCGTTACCAGCCTAGACAAAGCTTGTGCCTTTGCTTAGAAAGTAGGATTCGGTCTAAGCACTGCTCCATTGCGTGAACAAGTGAAGTCAGTTAGCTGAGAACATAAGCAGTGCCAGACGGGGTCAGAGCAATGGTCCATCTAGTCCAGCATCCTGTCTCCGTCAGTGGCCAGTCATGGTGGCTTGGGAGAAGCACCCAACAGGTCACAATGGGGGGATGCTGTTGTTTCCCCCAGCTCCCGTCATGTTCCCTGATCCTGTCTGGCTAATAGATGCTAATGGACTGATCTTCCAGAAACTTATCCAAACCTCTTTTAAACTCAGCTCTAGTACTGGCCCTTACCACAGCCTCTGGCAGTAGATTCCACAACCCAATTGTACGCTGAGTGAAAAAATATTTTCTTTTATTTGTTTTAAACTTGCCACCCATGAGTTTCATGGAGTGTCCCCTAGTTCTAGTACTAGCTGAGAGGGTAAATAACTGCT
>QEPC01008216.1:6046769-6072875 GCA_003113815.1 Sphenodon punctatus
CTTCCCCCCCCCCCCCCGGCAGCTTCTCTCCAATAAGTACTTCTGCCTCCCCTCCCTGACTCTGGTCCCATCCCTCACCTGCTAGTCACACCAGACCTGCGAGATAAAGCTGTTTGTTTACAAACTCCTCCTCCCCACCTGCCGATCAGAAGGTTGTTGCCTTGTAAAGAAGGTTCTTCGAGATGGCTCCCAACATTCTCACAACTGGTTTGTGCACACTCACCCTATTCAAACAACAGACCACACGATGGTCTCGAGCTCCTCTAGTATAAAAAGCACTGACTCTCCCCCTCGGAATGACAGTTCCTTCCAACCCTTTCTAGGAATATAAGATAATTCCATGTGGGGCTGGAAGGGTGGGTGTTGTGAGAATGTTTGAAGCCGTCTCGAAGAACCGTGTTTACACGGCAGCAACTTTCTGTTCTTCGAGTGGCTCCTCACTGGCCGTTTTTACATAGGCCAGCTGGGTTGGGTCTGGGCGTGCCAGTAGTGTGGGCGGGGCGTGCACATGCATCCCCACTCAAACGCACTCATGGAGCAACCGCCATTTGCCCTGGTTGCTCCGTGCGTGGGGACGAGTGGGGGAGATTGGTTTGTGTCCTCAAATGGTGGGATTTGGGGGGACGAATCAGAATGCTTTTGGGGGCAGGGAGTGGAAAACACGGGAACCTGGGGGAGGGGTGGAATAGGCAATTTGCAAGGGGGTGGGGTTGCCACCTATGCAAATGTTTAAGGAACACATGATAAATACATGTTGCAGGACCTGCATTTGCACCTTAGTCATCAATGCGGCCCTGCAACATGTATTTTTCATAAGCATTTCTTAAACATTTGTGTAGGTGACAACCCTAGTTGCCATCTTTTGCAATCTGGTCCTGAGACTCCCATTTGGCCTCTGGGAGTCTTGGGGTCAAATGGCAAAAGGTGGCAACCCTAGTGTGGAGTATGAGGGCTAATTCCCCACTGATCTTCTCCCAGGCCAGAGTATTTGAGAGGAGGGGCGTGAGCAGGTGAAGACGATCACAGGTGTTTGCTCTGCTAGAGCAGAAACCCCAAGCTCCTAAACTGGGTGGAGACAGGCTTCTTAAGAGAAATTTGGGGCTCTGGTACATCCTTGCAGCTTTCCCCCTACCTCGGATCCTCTCATGATAAGTTTTTAAATCAATTTCTGAGTCCTGGAATGTCCTCCACCAAACGCTTTGCCCTTCAGAGAGTGATAAGGCTGGCAAACATGCTTGATTTGCTTCTGCTCTACAGACACTATTATATTATATTATAATAATTATAAGCATTTATATAGCGCAAGCGATGTACCTGGTGCTTTATAAAGAATAAGATAGGCACGGTCCCTGCCCGAGAGCTTACAATCTAAAGACCGGGGGAGGGGAGACAGGGAAGGGGGAACAGAGGGAGAGACAAGGGATGCGACATTCATGAGGATGCGAGAGCTCAGGTACACGTTCCTGGCTTGGTTACAGTACATTGGGAGTTTGCAGATAACAGGTGGGGGATAATCCTGGGTGGGGATGAGGAGTAGGAGTTGGGAAGGGCGGAGTGGAAGAGGTGGGTTTTGAGGAGGGATTTGAAGGTATGAAGGTGGGGGCAAGGCAGATGAGGGCAGGGAGTGAGTCCCAGGCGTGTGGGGCAGCGAGAGAGAAGGGATGAAGGTGGTTGGGGGAGCAGGGGAGGCGTAGGAGGGAGGAGATGGAGGAGGAGCAGAGTGCTTGAACAGGGGCAGAGAGGTAGGGGGGAGTGAGGTTGTGAAGGGCTTTGTAGGTGAAGATGAGGAGCTTGTGCAGAATACGCTCAGGAAGGGGGAGCCAGTGGAGAGAGGAGAGGAGAGGCTGCACATGGTCGAAGTGACAGGCGAGGTGGATGATCCTGGCAGCAGAGTTTTGAACAGAGCCAAGGGAAGCAAGGTGGGAGCGGGGAAGGCTGGCGAGGAGGAGGTTACAATAATTGAGGCATGAGATGACTAGGGCAGGAATGAGAGTTTTGGCAGGGGAGACAGGCATTATTATTATTTATTATTTTAAAAAATTATACGCCACCCCTCTTGTCACAGGCAACCCTGGGCAGCTAACATCATCAAAGATGACACAAAAAAATACCATAAAACATAATAAAACATCAATAAAAAAGAATAAAAGCCAACCCCCACCCCCTACCCCTCTTCCTCGCGAAAGAAACGCCTGACTACAGGTGAGTGGGTCTGTCTGGCAGCTGTCCTGCGGGAGTGGATTCCATACAGATGCTCAGCTGGTTCCCTGCCCCTTCAGTGTGGCTGGCTAGCTCCTGTTTCAGTAGGGCTTGAGAAGGGTTGAACTGCAGAGAGGGAGATCCCAGGCTGAATCAACTCTCGGAGTATTATTAGGAAAGTGTCTGCCCACCCCTCATGCATGTTGCAGGGCTGCAGAGAGTACAGTTCGGTATCGGGGCCTAAGGCCCAGAAGGCCTGGTCTAGTACCCCTCGTGGGGCATGGCCGGGTTGCACTACGGTGGCTTAGGCTGCCTGTAACGGGAGGCTGCAGGCTCCTGCCCGGGGCATTGTATTGTGCGGTGTCTGTGTTCAACGCTGTAGATCTTGCATATTTTGTACACCTGCTCGCCTGTTNCTTCCCCCCCCCCCCCCGGCAGCTTCTCTCCAATAAGTACTTCTGCCTCCCCTCCCTGACTCTGGTCCCATCCCTCACCTGCTAGTCACACCAGACCTGCGAGATAAAGCTGTTTGTTTACAAACTCCTCCTCCCCACCTGCCGATCAGAAGGTTGTTGCCTTGTAAAGAAGGTTCTTCGAGATGGCTCCCAACATTCTCACAACTGGTTTGTGCACACTCACCCTATTCAAACAACAGACCACACGATGGTCTCGAGCTCCTCTAGTATAAAAAGCACTGACTCTCCCCCTCGGAATGACAGTTCCTTCCAACCCTTTCTAGGAATATAAGATAATTCCATGTGGGGCTGGAAGGGTGGGTGTTGTGAGAATGTTTGAAGCCGTCTCGAAGAACCGTGTTTACACGGCAGCAACTTTCTGTTCTTCGAGTGGCTCCTCACTGGCCGTTTTTACATAGGCCAGCTGGGTTGGGTCTGGGCGTGCCAGTAGTGTGGGCGGGGCGTGCACATGCATCCCCACTCAAACGCACTCATGGAGCAACCGCCATTTGCCCTGGTTGCTCCGTGCGTGGGGACGAGTGGGGGAGATTGGTTTGTGTCCTCAAATGGTGGGATTTGGGGGGACGAATCAGAATGCTTTTGGGGGCAGGGAGTGGAAAACACGGGAACCTGGGGGAGGGGTGGAATAGGCAATTTGCAAGGGGGTGGGGTTGCCACCTATGCAAATGTTTAAGGAACACATGATAAATACATGTTGCAGGACCTGCATTTGCACCTTAGTCATCAATGCGGCCCTGCAACATGTATTTTTCATAAGCATTTCTTAAACATTTGTGTAGGTGACAACCCTAGTTGCCATCTTTTGCAATCTGGTCCTGAGACTCCCATTTGGCCTCTGGGAGTCTTGGGGTCAAATGGCAAAAGGTGGCAACCCTAGTGTGGAGTATGAGGGCTAATTCCCCACTGATCTTCTCCCAGGCCAGAGTATTTGAGAGGAGGGGCGTGAGCAGGTGAAGACGATCACAGGTGTTTGCTCTGCTAGAGCAGAAACCCCAAGCTCCTAAACTGGGTGGAGACAGGCTTCTTAAGAGAAATTTGGGGCTCTGGTACATCCTTGCAGCTTTCCCCCTACCTCGGATCCTCTCATGATAAGTTTTTAAATCAATTTCTGAGTCCTGGAATGTCCTCCACCAAACGCTTTGCCCTTCAGAGAGTGATAAGGCTGGCAAACATGCTTGATTTGCTTCTGCTCTACAGACACTATTATATTATATTATAATAATTATAAGCATTTATATAGCGCAAGCGATGTACCTGGTGCTTTATAAAGAATAAGATAGGCACGGTCCCTGCCCGAGAGCTTACAATCTAAAGACCGGGGGAGGGGAGACAGGGAAGGGGGAACAGAGGGAGAGACAAGGGATGCGACATTCATGAGGATGCGAGAGCTCAGGTACACGTTCCTGGCTTGGTTACAGTACATTGGGAGTTTGCAGATAACAGGTGGGGGATAATCCTGGGTGGGGATGAGGAGTAGGAGTTGGGAAGGGCGGAGTGGAAGAGGTGGGTTTTGAGGAGGGATTTGAAGGTATGAAGGTGGGGGCAAGGCAGATGAGGGCAGGGAGTGAGTCCCAGGCGTGTGGGGCAGCGAGAGAGAAGGGATGAAGGTGGTTGGGGGAGCAGGGGAGGCGTAGGAGGGAGGAGATGGAGGAGGAGCAGAGTGCTTGAACAGGGGCAGAGAGGTAGGGGGGAGTGAGGTTGTGAAGGGCTTTGTAGGTGAAGATGAGGAGCTTGTGCAGAATACGCTCAGGAAGGGGGAGCCAGTGGAGAGAGGAGAGGAGAGGCTGCACATGGTCGAAGTGACAGGCGAGGTGGATGATCCTGGCAGCAGAGTTTTGAACAGAGACAAGGGAAGCAAGGTGGGAGCGGGGAAGGCTGGCGAGGAGGAGGTTACAATAATTGAGGCATGAGATGACTAGGGCAGGAATGAGAGTTTTGGCAGGGGAGACAGGCATTATTATTATTTATTATTTTAAAAAATTATACGCCACCCCTCTTGTCACAGGCAACCCTGGGCAGCTAACATCATCAAAGATGACACAAAAAAATACCATAAAACATAATAAAACATCAATAAAAAAGAATAAAAGCCAACCCCCACCCCCTACCCCTCTTCCTCGCGAAAGAAACGCCTGACTACAGGTGAGTGGGTCTGTCTGGCAGCTGTCCTGCGGGAGTGGATTCCATACAGATGCTCAGCTGGTTCCCTGCCCCTTCAGTGTGGCTGGCTAGCTCCTGTTTCAGTAGGGCTTGAGAAGGGTTGAACTGCAGAGAGGGAGATCCCAGGCTGAATCAACTCTCGGAGTATTATTAGGAAAGTGTCTGCCCACCCCTCATGCATGTTGCAGGGCTGCAGAGAGTACAGTTCGGTATCGGGGCCTAAGGCCCAGAAGGCCTGGTCTAGTACCCCTCGTGGGGCATGGCCGGGTTGCACTACGGTGGCTTAGGCTGCCTGTAACGGGAGGCTGCAGGCTCCTGCCCGGGGCATTGTATTGTGCGGTGTCTGTGTTCAACGCTGTAGATCTTGCATATTTTGTACACCTGCTCGCCTGTTTTGCACGGTGGTGGCGGGGCTTGGGCGGGGGCAGCAGCCTGAGAAGGGCCTTGGGGTGGAAAATTCCTAAATCGAGCCCTGAGCCTCAGCCTCATCAAGAGGGAAATGACTGAAAACTGCTGAGCTCAGCAAGTCTCTCTCGCCTCCGTCACCTCCGTCCGGTCACTGACGGCAATGGGGCTCCCGTGCGGAGAACCAGGGGAATCGCAGAGACCCCTCCTTGGAACTGGGGGATCCAGGATCAGTCGGACGCGTCAAAGACAAGGTCTAATGACGGTGTGTGACCTCACTTCCACCTGAATCGGGCACAGACTACGGACTGGACCGGAACCGGACACTGCCACCACGGTTGGGGTTATTCATAGCCAGGCTACGGTGTCACCGCTGGCGTCCGGCTTACGCTAACAGGTTTGCTGGGTGCCTGACACCCCGCTCTCCCCCCCCCCCGGTATCCATGGAGACCTCACGTACCTGCCTGCAATGTTACCATGGAGACCCTGCTGTACCCACCACCCCCCCGGTATCCATGGAGACCTCGCGTACCTCCCTGCAAGGTTACCATGGAGACCCTGATGTACCCCCGTATCCTCCCTGCAAGGTTACCATGGAGACCCTGATGTACCCCCGTATCCTCCCTGCAAGGTTACCATGGAGACCCTGCTGTATCCACCCCCCCGGTATCCATGGAGACCTCGCATACCTCCCTGCAAGGTTACCATGGAGACCCTGAAGTACCCGCCCCCCCGTATCCATGGAGACCTCGCGTACCTCCCTGCAATGTTACCATGGAGACCCTGCTGTACCCACCCCCCTATCATCCATGCAAGGTTACCATGGAGACCCTGCTGTACCCACCCCCCGGTATCCATGGAGACCTCGCATACCTCCCTGCAAGGTTACCATGGAGACCCTGAAGTACCCGCCCCCCCGTATCCATGGAGACCTCGCGTACCTCCCTGCAATGTTACCATGGAGACCCTGCTGTACCCACCCCCCTATCATCCATGCAAGGTTACCATGGAGACCCTGCTGTACCCACCCCCCGGTATCCATGGAGACCTCGCATACCTCCCTGCAAGGTTACCATGGAGACCCTGAAGTACCCGCCCCCCCGTATCCATGGAGACCTCGCGTACCTCCCTGCAATGTTACCATGGAGACCCTGCTGTACCCACCCCCCTATCATCCATGCAAGGTTACCATGGAGACCCTGCTGTACCCACCCCCCGGTATCCATGGAGACCTCGCATACCTCCCTGCAAGGTTACCATGGAGACCCTGAAGTACCCGCCCCCCCGTATCCATGGAGACCTCGCGTACCTCCCTGCAATGTTACCATGGAGACCCTGCTGTACCCACCCCCCTATCATCCATGCAAGGTTACCATGGAGACCCTGCTGTACCCACCCCCCGGTATCCATGGAGACCTCGCATACCTCCCTGCAAGGTTACCATGGAGACCCTGAAGTACCCGCCCCCCCGTATCCATGGAGACCTCGCGTACCTCCCTGCAATGTTACCATGGAGACCCTGCTGTACCCACCCCCCTATCATCCATGCAAGGTTACCATGGAGACCCTGCTGTACCCACCCCCCGGTATCCATGGAGACCTCGCATACCTCCCTGCAAGGTTACCATGGAGACCCTGAAGTACCCGCCCCCCCGTATCCATGGAGACCTCGCGTACCTCCCTGCAATGTTACCATGGAGACCCTGCTGTACCCACCCCCCTATCATCCATGCAAGGTTACCATGGAGACCCTGCTGTACCCACCCCCCGGTATCCATGGAGACCTCGCATACCTCCCTGCAAGGTTACCATGGAGACCCTGAAGTACCCGCCCCCCCGTATCCATGGAGACCTCGCGTACCTCCCTGCAATGTTACCATGGAGACCCTGCTGTACCCACCCCCCTATCATCCATGCAAGGTTACCATGGAGACCCTGCTGTACCCACCCCCCGGTATCCATGGAGACCTCGCATACCTCCCTGCAAGGTTACCATGGAGACCCTGAAGTACCCGCCCCCCCGTATCCATGGAGACCTCGCGTACCTCCCTGCAATGTTACCATGGAGACCCTGCTGTACCCACCCCCCTATCATCCATGCAAGGTTACCATGGAGACCCTGCTGTACCCACCCCCCGGTATCCATGGAGACCTCGCATACCTCCCTGCAAGGTTACCATGGAGACCCTGAAGTACCCGCCCCCCCGTATCCATGGAGACCTCGCGTACCTCCCTGCAATGTTACCATGGAGACCCTGCTGTACCCACCCCCCTATCATCCATGCAAGGTTACCATGGAGACCCTGCTGTACCCACCCCCCGGTATCCATGGAGACCTCGCATACCTCCCTGCAAGGTTACCATGGAGACCCTGAAGTACCCGCCCCCCCGTATCCATGGAGACCTCGCGTACCTCCCTGCAATGTTACCATGGAGACCCTGCTGTACCCACCCCCCTATCATCCATGCAAGGTTACCATGGAGACCCTGCTGTACCCACCCCCCGGTATCCATGGAGACCTCGCATACCTCCCTGCAAGGTTACCATGGAGACCCTGAAGTACCCGCCCCCCCGTATCCATGGAGACCTCGCGTACCTCCCTGCAATGTTACCATGGAGACCCTGCTGTACCCACCCCCCTATCATCCATGCAAGGTTACCATGGAGACCCTGCTGTACCCACCCCCCGGTATCCATGGAGACCTCGCATACCTCCCTGCAAGGTTACCATGGAGACCCTGAAGTACCCGCCCCCCCGTATCCATGGAGACCTCGCGTACCTCCCTGCAATGTTACCATGGAGACCCTGCTGTACCCACCCCCCTATCATCCATGCAAGGTTACCATGGAGACCCTGCTGTACCCACCCCCCGGTATCCATGGAGACCTCGCATACCTCCCTGCAAGGTTACCATGGAGACCCTGAAGTACCCGCCCCCCCGTATCCATGGAGACCTCGCGTACCTCCCTGCAATGTTACCATGGAGACCCTGCTGTACCCACCCCCCTATCATCCATGCAAGGTTACCATGGAGACCCTGCTGTACCCACCCCCCGGTATCCATGGAGACCTCGCATACCTCCCTGCAAGGTTACCATGGAGACCCTGAAGTACCCGCCCCCCCGTATCCATGGAGACCTCGCGTACCTCCCTGCAATGTTACCATGGAGACCCTGCTGTACCCACCCCCCTATCATCCATGCAAGGTTACCATGGAGACCCTGCTGTACCCACCCCCCGGTATCCATGGAGACCTCGCATACCTCCCTGCAAGGTTACCATGGAGACCCTGAAGTACCCGCCCCCCCGTATCCATGGAGACCTCGCGTACCTCCCTGCAATGTTACCATGGAGACCCTGCTGTACCCACCCCCCTATCATCCATGCAAGGTTACCATGGAGACCCTGCTGTACCCACCCCCCGGTATCCATGGAGACCTCGCATACCTCCCTGCAAGGTTACCATGGAGACCCTGATGTACCCCCTATCCTCCCTGCAAGGTTACCATGGAGACCCTGCTGTACCCGCCCCCCCTCTGCCAATGGGCTGAGACGTTGACGCAGCCGCCCCATAAGCGCTCCTTATACACATGCCTAGGCGACCCCTCCCCACGCTGTTGCCATGGAGACCCCCATCCTACCGGAGTCGCGTTCCCCCGAGGAGCCTGCAGGAGCCGGGCGCCCCCCAGTGCCGCGCGCAGCAGCATCACATACACCGTCCGGAAATAACCTTCCTACTCCTAACCCGGAAGTACAACCGCCACTTCCGGAGCTCCCGGGGATCGCCATGACACTCGCCCCACGTGACAAGCGGTGAGGCGCGGGGCGAGGGCTGGTGAGCGTGAGGTTCGGGGACACGGGAGCTCCTGCGCACGCGCCAACAATAGCCCGCGAGGCCGGTTGGTCCGCAACTGACGAGACCGGAAACGGGGCTCAGCGGACGGAAGTACGGGTAGTGGGCGGAGCCTGACCCGGAAGAGTGAGTCAGAGGGTAGGGCGAGGCAGGGTGCTCCGGGGCAAGAGCGTGGCGTCACCCCAAGAGGCGTGGCCTGGACAAATACAACCTGTAATACTGTGTGTGCGCGTGCGTAATGTCGTGTGTGTGTGCGCGCGCGCGCGCAATACCATGTAATACCGTGCGTGCGTGTGCAAGCAATATTGTGTGTGTGCAATACTGTACGTGCAATACCATGTGTGTGTGTGGAAGCAATACTGTACGTGCAATACCGTGTGTGGAAGCAATACTGTGTGCGTGCAATACTGTACGTGCAATACCATGTGTGTGTGTGGAAGCAATACTGTGCGTGTGCAATACTGTACGTGCAATACCGTGTATGCGTGTGCAAGCAATACTGTGTGTGTGCAATACTCTACGTGCAATACCGTGTGTAAGCAATACTGTGCGTGTGCAATACTGTACGTGCAATACCGTGTGTGCGTGTGCAAGCAATACTGTGTGCATGCAATACTGTACGTGCAATACCGTGTGTGCGTGTGCAAGCAATACTGTGTGCGTGCAATACTGTACGTGCAATACCGTGTGTGCGTGTGCAAGCAATACTGTGTGTGCAATACTGTACGTGAAATACCGTGTGTGTGTGTGCAAGCAATACTGTGTGTGTGTGTGTGCATGCAATACTGTACGTGCAATACTGTGTGTGAGTGTGCAATACTGTACATGCAATACCGTGTGTGTGTGTGCGTGCAAGCAATACCGTGCGTGTGTGTGCAATACTGTGTGTGTGTGTGTAATACTGTACGTGCGTGCGTGCGTAATATCGTGCGGGTGTGCACGCACGTTCAATACCGTGTATTCGTATTGCGCAGGCCTCCCACGTTGTGTCCTGTTCTCGGGACCCTCGCCGCCTGTCCTTCAGCTTTGACTCCCTCCTCAACCCCCCCCCTCCTCCCGCTTCTTTCTCTGCTCAGGATCTCACTTCCTTCTTCATCTCCAAGATAGACAAGATCCGCCTCGCCATCGCTTCCCACGCCTCTCCTCTTCCTACTCCCTCCTCCCCCTCCTTCTCTCCTGTCCTCCTTCCCTCCCACCTCCCTTGAGGAAATCTCATCCCTGCTCTCCTCCTCCAACCCCTCCTCTTGTCCCCTTGACCCTAGCCCCTTCCGTTTCCTGACCTCCATTGTTCCCACCGTCGCCCCGTCCCTCCTGCACATTATCAGCCTCTCGCTCTCTACTGGCTCCTTCCCCTCTGCCTTCAAGCACGCCACAGTCTCCCCTATCCTCAAAAAGTCCACTCTTGACCCCTCTGACCCTTCTAGCTATCGTCCTGTCTCACTCCTTCCTTTTGCTTTCAAGCTTCTTGAACGTGTTGTCTGCTCCCGCTGCCTCGACTTCCTCTCCACCAACTCCTCCCTTGACCCCCTCCAATCTGGCTTCTACCCCTTCACTCTACTGAAACTGCTCTCGCTAAGATCACCAACGATCTTGTGGCTAAATCTAATCGCCTCTATTCCATCCTTGCCCTCTCTGCTGCCTTCGATACTGTTGACCACTCACTCTTGCTGGACTCACTTCACTCCCTTGGCTTCCATGGTTCCGTCCTCGACTGGTTCCCCATCTACCTCTCTGACCGCTCCTTCAATGTGTCTCTTGCCAACTCCACCTCCTCCTCCTTCCACTCTTCCCCAATGCTCTGTCCTTGGCCCTCTCCTATCTACGCCCTGTCCCTAGGCAAACTCATTGCCTCCCATGGCTTCCAATATCACCTCTACGCTGATGACACTCAACTCTCTCTCTCTCTACTCCCTCTCTCTCTCCAGCTATTCAAGCTCACCTCCCCAGCTGTCTTTACCTGGATGTCTCAACGTCAACTCAAACTCAACATGGCTAAAGCTGAACTCCTTATCTTCCCTGCTCATCCTTCCTCTCCCCTTTCGATCCTCATCAATGGGGTCACCATCCTGCCTGTCCCCCAAGCCCGTAGCTTAGGCTTCATCTTTGACTCACCCCTTTTCTTTTAAACCCTACATCGACTCTGTTGCCAAATCCTGTCACTTCTCCCTCCATAACATTGCTAAGATTCGCCCTTTTCTCTCTGTCTCCTCTGCCAAAACCCTTGTTCATGTCCTGATCATCTCTCGCTTCAATTACTGTAACCTCCTTCTCACTGGCCTCCCCCGCTCTCCCCTTTCTCCCCTTATCTCCATCCAAAACTCTGCTGCCAGGATCATCCACCTTGCCCGTCGCTTCGACCATGTGCAGCCCCTCCTCTCCTCTCTTCACTGGCTCCCCCTTCCTGAACGAATCCTGCACAAGCTCCTAGTCTTCACCTATAAAGCTCTTCACAACCTTGCTCCCCCCTACCTCTCTGCACTTATCGCCCTCCATACTCCAGTCCGTGAACTCCGCTCCTCCTCTGTCCCCTCTCTCACCCTCCCACGCCTTCCCTGCTCCCCTAACCGCCTTCATCCCTTCTCCCTAGCTGCCCCCCATGCCTGGAACTCCCTCCCTGCCCACATTCGCCTCACCCCCTCCCGTTGTACCTTCAGATCCCTTCTCAAGACCCACCTCTTCTGCTCTGCCCTCCCCGACTCCTCGCTCCCCTCACCTAACTCCTGCTGATCCCCTCCATCCAGTGCAATCTGTTACCTGAGCTCTGTGTGCTCATATCCTCACCACACGGACCAGCCAGCCATTGTTCTCGATGTAACCAAGCCAAGCACGTGCACCTGGGACCTCGCATCCTCGTGAATGTTACATCCCTTGTCTCTTCCTCTGTTCCCCTTCCTTCATCCCCCCCGCCTCCCCCCCACCCGTCTCTCAGATTGTAAGCCCTAAGGCAGGGACCGTGTCTATTCCATTACTTTGTAAAGTGCCAGGTACATTGCTGGCTCTATATAAATGCTTGCTAATAATAATAATTGTGTGTGCGCAATACCATGCAGGTGTGTGTGTGCAATTGTATGTGTGTGCGTGCATGCATGCAATACCGTGTGGATGTGGGTGTGCAATACTGTGGGTGTGTACGCTTGGGGGCAGCCAGATACCTGGGCTGGGTGGGGTCAATTGGTTTATATTCTGGGCTTGGCAGAGTTCAGGGTCAGACCCTGGGACCAAGGAGGCTGGAAGCGGCAGGTGGGAGCAGCTGAGAGATGGGGCCTGAGCTGGGAGCTCGAGGAGAGCTGGCTTGGCTGGATCCGTCCCCCTCTTTCCGGGCCGGCTGGGGAGCGCCATGGAGAAGTAGCCGCAGAACAGAATGGGAGACTGTTGCCCTTTTGCTTTGTTTGTGCTGATACTGTCTATGCGCTGCTGCACGTTGCCGAGCCTCTCCCCCTGTCCCCGCTGTCAGTAAAGTTGTATTTGCCAATACTGCTGTGCGCTGCTGCACCTTGCCGAGCCTCTACCCCTGCTCCCGCTGTCAGTAAAGTTGTATTTGCCAATACTGCTGTGCGCTGCTGCATGTTGCCGAGCCTCTACCCCTGCCCCCACTGTCAGTAAAGTTGTATTTGCCGATACTGTCTGTGTGCTGCTGCTCCTTGCCGAACCTCTACCCCCGTCCCCACTGTGAGTAAAGTTGTATTTGCTGATACTGTCTATGCGCTGCTGCACCTTGCCGAGCCTCTACCCCTGCCCCCGCTGTCAGTAAAGTTGTATTTGCTGATACTGTCTATGCGCTGCTGGGCCTTGCCAAGCCTCTACCCCCGTCCCCGCTGTCAGTAAAGTTGTATTTGCCGATACTGTCTATGCGCTGCTGAGCCTTGCCAAGCCTCTACCCCTGCTGTCAGTAAAGTTGTATTTGCTGATACTGTCTATGCACTACTGAGCCATGCCGAGCCTCTACCCCCGCTGTCAGTAAAGGCAGCTGTCTGGCCAGGGAGCAGAGCGTGGCAGGGACTGGGGAAACGGAGCTCAGGTCCCTGAAGAAGACCCAGCTGGTGGAACTGTGCAAGGGGAAGGGGCTCAGCTGTGCCCACAAACGAAAAGAGGAACTGAATGCCCTCCTGGAGGGGGCAGGAGAGTTGCCCTCCATACCTCCGGGTACTGCAGGGCCTGGAGCTGGGGGGGCAGGAAGAGGAGCAGCCTGCCCCACCAGCTAGCCATCTGAATGGAGCCCTGGCAGACCCCTCCACCTGAGCCTTAGGGGGACGAGGAGCGGCAGCGTGAGTGGCCAGGCAGCCCCACCGTATCATGGTCAACCATCCCTGCAGATGCAGCGTTCTGTCTGGAGATGATGAGGATGCAGCTGGAGGAAAAGGACTCCGAGCCCCCCAAAGAGAGCTGGAAGAAAGGTGCCTCACTGAGCTGAGAGAGAGATTCCTCCTCCCCTGGAGGCGTCTACCTGGAGCAATGACCAGACCAACTCAGGAGGCTGTTTAACACCCAACTTTACTGACAGCGGGGTAGGGGCTCGGCAAGGTGCAGCAGCGCATAGACAGTATCAGCAAATACAACTTTACTGACAGCGGGGGTGGGGGTAGAGGCTCGGCAAGGTGCAGCAGCGCACAAGACAGTATCAGCACATACAACTTTACTGACAGTGGGGACGGGGCAGAGGCTCGGCAAGGTGCAGCAGCGCACAGACAGTATCAGCAAATACAACTTTACTGACAGCGGGGACGGGGGGCTCGGCTCGACAAGGTGCAGCAGCGCATAGACACTATCAGCAAATACAACTTTACTGACAGCGGGGACGGGGTAGAGGCTCGGCAAGGTGCAGCAGCGCATAGACAGTATCGGCAAATACAACTTTACTGACAGCGGGGACGGGGGTAGAGGCTCGGCAAGGTGCAGCAGCGCATAGACAGTATCGGCAAATACAACTTTCCTGACAGCGGGGACGGGGGAGAGGCTCGGCAAGGCCCAGCAGCGCATAGACAGTATCGGCAAATACAACTTTACTGACAGCGGGGACGGGGGAGAGGCTCGGCAAGGTGCAGCAGCGCAGAGACAGTATCAGTGAGCCCAGAACAAAAGGGCAACAGTCTTGTGTTCTGTTGTGCGGTTCCTCCGCGGCGCTCCCCAGCTAGCCTGGGAAGAGGGGGACAGACCCAGTTGAGCCAGCTCTCCCCAAGCTGCAGCTCCCAGCCCACTCACCGCTTCCTTTGTCCCAGGGTGTCTCCCTGAGCTGTCCAACACCCAGAGTATTTAAGACCAATCGACCCCACCCAGCCCAGGTATCTGGCCGCCCCCTGAGTTGACTGTGCTGGGAGCGGCCACCTGAGTTCAAGGCCAGGCTTGTAAACTCCATTGGGTGGACTCAGCATGTGCTTCTGTTTACTGTAAAGGACTCTTTCCCCCGCCCCAGTTGCCCCCACGTGCAGTTCAGCTTTTAACACCCCCCCCATGTTCGATGTCTGGAACGAGGACCAGTGTGTCACATGTAGAGTCAGTCGCCTGCTGTCTGCCCTTCCTGAGCTCTCCCCCTGTGACAGAGTGCAGCGGGGGCAGCTGCAGAGGGTGGATGAGACGAGATCTAGGGCCTGGACCTGCTGGAAAGTCAGGGTGAGAGGGGCCAGCCCAGCTGAAAAGCACCCCAGGGCTGGGGCTTGAAGAATGAGGAGGCCCCATCTCTGGGGCTGGGCAGGGCAGGGGACACCAGGCTCTCAGGCTGGGAATAGGGTTGTAGCTGGGCTGTAGAGAGGAGTCCAGAATGTGGTCAGAGACAGGCTGGGTCAGCAGAGGGGGGAGGCAGGGGGGCTGGGCCAGCAGAGGGGGCAGGCAGGGTAGTGGGGGTGTTGGGGAGGAGCGTTGCAGGCGCTAGGAATGAGCTCCCCCCCCCCATTTCTGGTAGCCAGGGGATCACTCCAGCAGCTCCCCGGTCCTGTTGCCCTCCTCGTCTAGAGCAGCCAACGGGGAGGTTGGCTGGCTGGCCACTCAGGACGGAGTCTGGGCGGTGTTGCTGAACCGTGCCTGGGGACTGGGAGGCCAGAGCTGCTCCTGCCTGCAGCACCAGAGACCCAGCTTTGAGTTGGGGGATCCCCACTACTACTACTGTCTCTCTTTTCTATAGCGCTACGAGTCTCCCGCAGCCAGGTTCATGGCCGTGACCCGCCATGGCTGAACCTGGCTGCCCCCCGTGTTTCTGCCTAGGAATGGCCGATGGCTTTCTCATGGAGGTCTGCGTCGACTCAGTGGAGTCAGCTGTAAATGCGGAGCGAGGAGGTAATGCCACCGATCTGGATCTTACAGAGGGAGAGAGATCTCAGCAGCAGCTGTAACAAGCTAAGCAGGGCAGGGCCAATACTTTGATAGGATCTCCCCCCAGTGTGGTGCTAGGGGTGGTGGTGGATTCAGCTGGGGCGCTGTCCCCCAATGCCCCAGAGGGCATGTTGCTGCTTTAAACTGCTCTAAATATTCATTTTATTTTTATTTATTTATTTAATATATTTATATCCCGCCCCTCCTGCAAGCAGTTCGGGGCGGCTAACAAATTTCAAATAAAGCAATCTTAAAAATATTAAAAACAATCATAAAAATCCAACAAGATAGAACAGGGAAAGGACAAAAATTAACAAAAAATAATAAGGGTAGGATGATAAAAACCCGTTAACCCACTCTCCCACCGTCCCCAAAGGCCTGGGCGAACAGCCAGGTTTTACAAACTCGCCAGAATGTTAAAAGGCTCGGGGCCTGGCGAGCTTCCTCCGGGAGGGAATTCCAAAGGTGCGGGCCAGCCACTGAGAATGCCCTCTCCATTGTGGCCCCCCTGCATTGTGGCCTCCATTGTGGCCCCCCTGCATTGTGGCCTCCATTGTGGCCCCCTGCTTAATATGGGGGACCTCCAAGAAGGCACCCCCGGCAGACCAAAGGAGCTGCTCTGAGACGCGGAGGGTGAGGCGGTCCCTGAGGTATGAGGGGCCCAGACCGTAAAGGCCTCTTAAGGCCCTGGGCGAAGTCTGTCTCTGCCCTAGTGGAAGTGGGGGGTTGCTCTGCCATCCTGCTTTGGTGCCAGGAATTTGGGCCATTTTGCTTGCAGCATTCAGAAGGAATGGCAGGTCCAGCATTGTCCCAGCTCACCCCCCCACCCCCCACCCGGGTTAGCCCGGGGCCCATAGCCCCACTTGCCAACTCATCAAGCTGTAGGTTCCTTTTAACCTTGCAGAGCCCCTGGGACTCTGAGCTGTGCTCCTCTCTCGCAGGGGCTGGCCGCATCGAGCTGTGTACTGGTCTGATGGAAGGAGGAACCACACCCAGTATGGGTGAGTGTTCAGTGGCGCCTGGGGCAGATGGGCGGCGGCGGCAGCAGCTGACTGCACCATGGGGACTTGCCCTTGGGGAGGGGGAGACACAGACAGACAGGCCCTAGCAGAATTCTGACCTACTGGAAAGCTCTGTGCCCCTGCAGCTGGGAAGGAGCACTGGGCCCTTCAGGGATGCTTGCAGCTCTGGCTGTAAACTGGAATGTCAGGGAGGCAGGGTGCAACAGGGAACCAATTGGACCTTTGGCCGGCACGGCCTTGAAGGAGGCAGGAAGCCTGCGCCGAGGCCTGGGCACCCGTGTTGACTGCGTTGCTGCAATTTGCAGTTATTTTTGCAGAATCGGCCAATCCTTGCAGCACCAGGCTGAAATTGCAGTGACGCTGCAGTGGGGACTGTCTGCAGGATCTTTAAATCCTGGCTCAGGCATAAACGTGTCGCCTGACCCTAAACTAAAACTGCTGCTGCAGCTGCCGTCTGTCCCTCCAGGAGGTGTGACCATGACCCGAGGGTAAATAGGCCCCTGGGAGATGAATTGGGGGTGGGGTCTGAAGGCCCGATGTTTGAGTGAGGGAGGCCTGGGGTTTTAATATGAGGTGGGAATTCTGGGGTGCTGAAATTCCAGAGGATTTGAGTCGTGTTTGATTAGCAAAGTTGTGATTCTATGTCAAACCTGTTGCAAATTTGCTTCCCAGCATGCATCGTTATGCAAATCAAATTAATTATGCAAATATTAATGCTCGTGGTGAATTTGCAGAATTTAAGATTTTTTGGTGCAGTGAACTCGGGTCCCTCCCGATGCTGAATCTTGGGTCTCGTGCTCTGCCCCCAAGGCAAGACCTCTCTCAGCTGGTCTGATCCTGCCCATTCTCATGGCAACACCTGGGACTTGCTCCCTGGGCCAAGACCCGGGACCTGTCCTCTTCCTGGCTGGCCTAGCCCCACATCCCTGTGTCTCTCTCTGCCCACAGGGCTCCTGCAGGTGGTGAAGCAGTGTGTCCGAGTGCCTGTGTTCATGATGGTTCGCCCGCGGGGGGGTGATTTCCTCTACTCAGACCGTGAGGTGGAGGTGATGAAGGCCGACATCCGTCTCGCCAAGCTGCATGGGGCTGACGGGCTGGTCTTTGGGGCCCTGACTGAAGACGGGCGTGTCGACACGGAGCTCTGCGCAGCCCTGCTGGGTACAGGGGTCCTGGCTCGCTCGGACTGGTGCTGAGTGAGGCTGCATGAGTGAGAGGAGCTGTGGGAGCCGGGCCCCCTCACTCCAGGGCTCAGGTTTATATCTGCCCCGACCACAGTCCCACTGCTCTAGAGAGAAGTGAGGGGCTGGGGCAGCCAAGCCCAGTGGGAAAAATATCACTCTGCCTGGGGACGCTTGGCTGCCCGTTTCTGAGGAATTGTGGAGATCTTTCCATCCCAGCCCCCAACCCCCGGGCTGGCTGCACGGGCCTGGGTGTGTCATTCTCCAGAGCAAGCAGACTGCTCTTTCCCAGAGCAAGGCACAGGGAGGGGGAGTGCCAGGCATGTGCTGCTGCTGCAAGCAGACTGCTCTTTCCCAGAGCAAGGCACAGGGAGGGGGAGCGCCAGGCATGTGCTGCTGCTGCAAGCAGACTGCTCTTTCCCAGAGCAAGGCACAGGGAGGGGGAGCGCCAGGCATGTGCTGCTGCTGCAAGCAGACTGCTCTTTCCCAGAGCAAGGCACAGGGAGGGGGAGCGCCAGGCATGTGTTGCTGCTGCAAGCAGACTGCTCTTTCCCAGAGCAAGGCACAGGGAGGGGGAGCGCCAGGCATGTGTTGCTGCTGCAAGCAGACTGCTCTTTCCCAGAGCAAGGCACAGGGAGGGGGAGCGCCAGGCATGTGTTGCTGCTGCAAGCAGACTGCTCTTTCCCAGAGCAAGGCACAGGGAGGGGGAGCGCCAGGCATGTGTTGCTGCTGCAAGCAGACTGCTCTTTCCCAGAGCAAGGCACAGGGAGGGGGAGCGCCAGGCATGTGTTGCTGCTGCAAGCAGACTGCTCTTTCCCAGAGCAAGGCACAGGGAGGGGGAGCGCCAGGCATGTGTTGCTGCTGCAAGCAGACTGCTCTTTCCCAGAGCAAGGCACAGGGAGGGGGAGTGCCAGGCATGTGGTGCTGCTGAGCCTGGGTCTGTTTCATGAAGCAGCAGGCGGCAGCGGCGGGTGTCTCAGCTGCCGCGGCTGGCCAGGTGCGGAGTCTCTGCTTCACTGTGTTCCCACTATCCCTGTAGCTCGAAGATCCGCTACAGAACAGGGACCGTCCTTCCCACACTGGGCAAGGGATCCCGGTGCTGCCTTAGCTCTGTCTTGACGAGTAGCCTCAGCCACGGGAGTCGCTGCTGCTGCTGCAGGGGAGCCCAGCAAAAGAGCGGTTCCTAGAAAAGGAAGTGTGGGGCCGGGGCCGGGGCTGGGGCCATCCTGATTAGAAACGAGGCCCCCCCGTGAGCCTCTGGCCGGGGTTGCTCAGGGACGGGATGGACTCCCCATCATTCGCAGCCTCCGAGGCTTTAGCCAGGTGCATGTGAGCGGGCGGGTGCAGTGACAACTGGCCTAGAAAGGGGGTCAGACTAGATGACCTCAGTGGGCACTTCTGGTCTTAGTCTGTGGATCATACCATAAAATTTTAGAGTTGGACTCTGCTGTCTGGAGGGGAACAGGCTCCCTCCCTGGGGCTTGATGGGATGAGCCCCCAGCTCCCACCCTAGGAGGGCAGAGTGGGCAAAGGCCTCTCCACCCCACCCCACCCCCCACACTAATCTGTTGCCCAATCATCTCTTCTCATTGCAGCTGTTTCCCGCCCTCTGCCCGTCACTTTCCACCGGGGTGAGTATCTGGACTCTGGGGCAGGATGCAGGAGACGGTGGAGACTGGGCACTCTGCCGCTGCCCTCTGGGGCTGGGGGCTGTCAGGGCCTAGGCTCTCTGTCCCTGCTGGGGGCAGGGGATGTCTCTGTGCTGCCCCACTGCAAGGGATGGGCACTCTGCCTCTGGGGCTGGGGGGCTGTCAGGGCCTAGGCTCTCTGTCCCTGCTGGGGGTGGGGGGATGTCTCTGTGCTGTCCCACTGCAAGGGATGGGCACTCTGCCTCTGGGGCTGGGGGCTGTCAGGGCCTAGCCTCTCTGTCCCTGCTGGGGGCAGGGGATGTCTCTGTGCTGCCCCACTGCAAGGGATGGGCACTTGGGGCTGGGGGGCTCAGGGTCCACATCTCTGTGTGGGGTGGGTTCTGTGCTGCCCCATGGCACCCCTTGCCATTACCTGACAGGGCCCCGGTAGGCTGCAGCATTGGATAGTGGGGAGGGGAGGGGAGGGGAGGGCTTCAGGTGTGCGGGCACCTGCCAAAGCCTGATGTCTGAGGCACTTGCTCTGCTCTGCTCCCTCAGCCTTTGACATGGTCCGGGACCCGCTGGCCGGTCTGGAGACGCTGATATCGCTGGGGTTCGAGCGGGTTCTTACCAGCGGCTGCGACAGCTCGGCCCTGGAAGGGCTTCCCTTAATTAAGAGACTCACAGAGCAGGTGAGCCCCCCCCCCCGTCTCTGCTGCTCTCTGTTAGCGTGACTGAGGGAGCCGGCAGCGCGGCGCCCCATGGCGGCTGCTGCTGCTGCTGCTGCTGCCCCTTTCGTGCCAGGAAGACCCGGATAAACAAACAGGCTCCAGGGAGCAGGATTTCTCCATCCTCCCCCCCCCCGGAAGAGAGTCCCCGCTCTCCGCACTCAGAGAGACAGACTCGGGGCAGCTCCAGGCAGCATGTGGGTGGTCTTTGGGCCCTGTTATTAACTTGCCCGGGGGGGGGGGTCACCATGTTGGTCCCAAATGCAAGAGATGGAGACAAAGGAAATCAGGTGAGATCGTGCAGGCTGTGGGGCCAGTTTTTCTAGCCGTTACGGACGCTCTTAAGCGACTCCCTGCGCTTGGGGCAGGCGAGCAAGTGGCTTCCTGCCAAGCCGAGCGTTTGCTTTGAGTGTGCTCTGTTCTTGTTCTTACTCACCATTATCAATGATCTCCAGCATCATTGTTCCTTAAATGTCTGTGTAACTCACCGGGCAAAGGAGCCTGAGGTAAGTATTAGCAGGATGCTGTCCACGGGGGGTCATTTCCTATCCATGTATATGCCCATATAACCAGGCATTACCCTCTGTCCTCAAGCCTTAGACCTCAGGGCAGGCTCAGCCCTGTGGACAGTGCGTGCTCGCCTCTCTGGCTCAGCCTGACCTGCTGGAGCTCCCTCAGCTAGTTCCTCTCGTGAGGCAGAGCTCCCAGCTCCTCTCTCCTCACTGAGCCTTCCTCAGGCTCGGGCAGCCACACCCCAGCCCAGCACTTAGGCAATCGGGCACTGTCCTCGGTTACACCCCGATGCTGCTGCTACGCCCTGCTGTAGTCTAACATAGATGTTTATCCCCCCGACACTGTCTCCTCTCGTATCTACCGGTCCTGCATTTGCGCAGTCTATAGGTCTGACTTGTTACGTGCCTGGGGAAGGGCCCTGTGCAGCTTGAAAGGCCTCATCAGCTGGCCCAGTAAAAGAAATCACCTGAATTCCACTGTGTCATGGAGAAAAGCGGGCAGCACACTTATTTTGGGGGTAATGGGACACAGAATTTGGGGTACTGGGGGTAAATTTGGCTACTAACAAGGATAGCTAAAGATAAATGTTAGAAGATTGTGAGCCGTACCACCCTGCTGAACTGGTTTGGCAGGGTGGGGTGGGGGGGACACAGAAAAACCATTGTTAGGCAGAACAAACAGTCTGTTGCTAAGGTAACGCCCAGGTGGGGTATGCAACCAACTTAGAATAAAAAAAGAAGCAGGAGGGAGGAAGTGACCCAAACCCCCTGCAAAGAAGCCAGAGATCAGATCCGCCTGTGCTAGGCACCGCCCACACACACAGCAAAGAGCAGCTCCCTGCTCTCTGCCCCAAAGAGCTTACATGCTAATGCTGCATTTGCACAACAGCAACGTTAAATCCGTGACAGGCACATGCCCCACTGTGGGCCCGTGCCGTAGACAGGTTCTAGATGCACACGCTCCCTGCGCACATGGGGGAGACACTCAAGCATGCTGCTGATTGGCCTGTATGGCATTGTGGTCCGTGCTGTCTGGGAGCCTGCGAGGCATGTGGTTTGGAGCGTGTGCAGTGAGCAGAGCCGACACGGGCCTGAGGGGTAGCAGGAACTGCCTTCCCGCGCTGCTGGCGGAGCGCCTCCAGCTCCTTCCCCGGGAATGTGCCACTGGGCCAGCTCCCGGGGGCCTGTGATTGCTGGATCCGAGCACTAACCCTGTCCTCCTCCTCCTCTTTCCAGGCCAAGGGCAGGATTGTGGTGGTGCCAGGTACGACCCCGCTGTGGCTGTGTGAACTCCCCACCCTGCCCCCCCGCCCCTGCGCAGGAGGCCAGGCTGCCTGTACACGATGCCCGCTGCCGCCCCAGCCAGAAGGGCCTCTCCCTGCCTCCCTCCCTCCCTCCCTCCCTCCAGTTGTTCCGGCCTCCCGTGGTGACGCCTCCTATTGCCTGGATCAGTCCCAGGACAGCCCTGGCTCCAGGAATTCCCTCCCTTCTGCATCTCTCGCAACCTGGGCTGGCTCGGGCGCCTCGCTCACCGCACCTGCGGGATTGTTTCCACTAGGGGGCGGTATAACCGAGCGGAATCTGCAGAGGATCCTCGAAGGCTCCGGGGCTCCCGAGTTCCACTGCTCCGCTCGCTCGGCCAGGGACTCGGGCATGAAGTTCAGGTAACGGAGGCAGTTTCCTCTCCCTCCCAACAAGGAGCCTGACTCTCGTTTGCTTCTCGTGAAGCTTTGAAATAGTCCAGCTAAGGCCCCCTGAGGCTGTGAGCCCCAGAGCCTGCTGGGTGGCCTTGGTCTGGCCGGGTGGGTGGCCTAGTGCCCTGGTGCATTGTGGGTGACAGCATCTCCCTAGTGGCACTCACGCCCGCACATCTGTTAACGCTGCGACACTTCCAGCTCTCCCTCTGTTCAACGCGGGGCAGTGGGCCAGGCTGCAGCCTGTAGCTCCTCACCGGAGCCCATGGGGCCTGGCTGTTCTTGGCAGGAACCGGTTGCCTGTTGGTTTGTTTTCCAGAAACCCCAGCGTTGCCATGGGAGCCTCTCTCTCTGCCCCGGAGTATTCCACAAGGGTAGCGGATGTGGCGAAAGTGCGGACCCTGAATGCAATTGCCAAGAACATCCTGTAGGAGCAGAGTGCTCTGCCTGGGAGCACCGGACCGGCACCGGACCGGCCAGCCTGGGCACACAGACTCCGGCTTCCACCTCACTGAGGCTGTGGACCAGCTGTGCCCTCCCAGCTCTGTCTGTCTGGGACCCTTTCCTGGCTGCTGCAGCGGCATTTCGTGTGAGCCTGTGGAGCGCGGGGCTTAGTTAGTGTGGGAGCCCTGCCGTGCGCGACAACCAAATAAAGGCTGCCCCTGTGCCTGTCTCCCGGTGGTTCTTAGACCGAAGGTTTGAGGGGCTCTGCTGTGCGCTGGAGGGGCCTGCGAGGGGGGCTGGCGGCTCTGGCCCGCAGGACCATGAGCTTCCATGGAAGGATGGGTGGTGGGGGAAGAGAAACCTCTCCCAACCCAGCTGGTGCCTCTGTGCAGCCACAGGGAGCAGGGATCCAACCGACTTGGACAGAGGGCAGTCCCTGCCCTCCGTCCGCAGCTTCCCGGCCCCTGACCCCTCCGTAGCTGTCTGAGGGACGCGGGCTGGCACGAGCACCATCGTGGCTGATCCTAGTAAGCTGTCAGCAGCCCCTCGCATCCCGGCCTCGCTGCAGTGGGGAGTCTCTAGGCGTGGGGACCTGGCATGAGCAGTACGTCCTGGTCAAGGTTCCCAGGGATCGATCTGGGCAGCCTAGAAGTGAGGACATTTTGCAGAGTCCAGCTGAGCAGAAGACAAGCCATAGAGAGGTTTTACCACTGAATATACAGCAGGAGGCAACAAGCCGTTGAGAGTCAAGACCAGCCAGGTGCAGGGCACCTTGGGTTAGCAGAGTCCAAGCCTGGATCGCCTCATCTGCAGAGAGACGGGGTTTGCTGACTAAGTGAGCGCAGCTCTTTGAGAATCGGGGCTTCTGCTGAGTCAGCAGCACAAAAACAGCTGGCGGAAGTGTCAGGAGAGAAACTCCTGGGGTTCTTCCAAAGGGACCCTCCCTCCCCGTTTGGCACTGCCGGTTCTAGGATCCTACAGCTGAGTCTCGAGAGGAGGGAGGCAGCTGTCCGGCCCAGGGCTCTTGCCCCAGCTTCCCGTAGACTCCTGCGCACCATCCCAAGGAATGGGGGATGGGGCTGTTTCCATGTTGTTTATGAGATTAGAGGTTTCATTAAATATCCTGTAATAATTAACCGCGAGTGATTGGGATTTCTCGCTCTCTGGACGTTGGACCCTCCTCTCCTCCATGGGCGGGTGGCTGATAGAATCATTGTTGACGTTTGAGCCACTTACTAATTATATAAAGAATGAGACAGCACAATCCTCTTGGATCCATCCAGCCTGGCCCTGGGGCCCCTTTGGGCAGGGAGGGGGGAAGACTCCAGTTCTTTATCCTACAATAAAGGATAAATCCCCGTTCAGCCCTCGGGGTGAGGAAGGGGTGTGTGTGTCACAGACTGGGTTCCAATCCCCTGTGCCATGTGGGACCCATCAGCCTCCTCGGATGCTTGTAGCCCCTCGCTGAGTCCGGAGGCTGCGGAGGGAAGGGCCCCTTGGAGCCAGGGGCAGAAGTGATGTCCCCAATGCTGCTGCCCTTCCCTCCCCTTGGTGTGGGTCAGAGCCACCCAGCTCCTGGGCTCTCTGTGACCGGAGCCCCTTGGAGGGAGGGGGGGACTAGCCATTAGGGGGGCCCCAGGCTGACTGTCAAATGCGGGTGTGGAGATCTGACCAATGGGATAGAATGGCAGCACCCGGCCTCTGCCCTGAGCTTCGAGACGTGGCCCCTGGGTCCCACTTTGCTGCTCCTGGCTGGAATCCCCCCCCAGGGCCCGTGCATCTGGCTCCCAGCTGGGATCCCCCCCAGGGCCTGTGTGTCTGGCTCCCAGCTGGGATCCCCCCCAGGGTCCGTGCATCTGGCTTCCAGCCGGAGCCAATCCTGCCAGGACCTGTGCAGCTCTCTAAGGACCCCAGGGCCCCAGTTTTGTTCCAGAGGGCTGGGATGAAGGCCAGGAGTTAATTATTAGCAGCCCTGTCACCAGCAGTCCGTCCCCGAGCCATTTTTGCCCTGCTCAGTCTCTCGGGTTAACCCAACCACTCAGTGAGAACAGGAGGAAAGAGCCAGCTTGGCGAGTGTACGGACCATGGCGGTGGCGGCACTGGAGCAATTCTGTGGTTCTGTCTTTTGGGTGAGTAGCATCTCCCCACCCCCCATCCAGCCCCACCGTGAACTCCAAAGGCCAAAGCTTGGGGACTCCTCCGGACTCCGAATTGTGCTGGCTGCGTGTCCAGGGCCCCTGCAGGCTGGGCAGTGGGTCTCGGACGGAGCCTGGGGCTGGTTTGCTGTTCCCACCAGCACATAGGGCAGGGCTGGTTCCCCCCACTTCCCCTTTCCCTCCCCTGAGGGCTACCGTGTACCCTGCTTGGGTTGATGGTTGACGAGAGTGAATTAGCACCAGGGAGGGGGCCGAGGGGCACCTGAAGGTGGGGGTGGGATTCAGTGTATTAAGGTGTCAGAGAGAGAGAGAGGTGATTATTATTTATATAGCACAAGCAATGTACTTGGCACTGTACAGTCGACAGCTCCCTACCCCCAAAGGGCTCAATCTAAGAGACAAGGAGACATTCATGAGTTTGTGAGAAGATGCAGGGGCAGGTGCTTCACTTAGTGACAGGGAAGAGATTCTGAGCGAGGGGGAAGAGGAGGCAGTTTCACTCATGAGGAGAAGAGGTAGGTTTTCGGGAGGGAGTTGCTCGCTGTTTGCCCGAGCCGCTCACAGTCTGGACAGGTGAGGCAGGCAAAGGGTTGGGGGGAGGGACAGGCTTTGTGAAGATGGAGCCAAGGCACACAGCAATTCAGTGACTTGGCCAGGCTCCTCAGTGAGGCTGCAGTAGAGACAGGAACTGAAGCTACACTTGCCCCCCACTCCCAGCTCCTCCATGTTCGCTGCTGGATGCTAATGGTCAAGGGGAATTGCCCAGGCCTGCTGGGGATTCCATGAGGATGGCGGGCGGGCTGGGGATTCCATAAATCCTGGAGGCAACCATGACTCTGTATTTCATGCCTCCTGCCTTCCCAGAACTCCTCCCTGCTGCAGCGCAACGATGCCGACCTGCCACTCTGCTTTGAACAGACTGTGCTGGTCTGGGTGCCCCTGGGCTTCCTCTGGCTCTTCGCTCCTTGGCAGCTTCTCCCCCTGTTTACATGCAAGACCGAGAAATCCTCATTCACTGGCATCTACCTCACCAAGCAGGTATGGGGCCTCCTGCCTGGTGCATCCAGAGAGGCTTAACGGGGGGCCGAGGGGAAGCACCCCGCACTGGAGGGGCAGAATGTGGCCTACAGAGGCAATGCGGCTGGCGGAGCATGAGTGCAATGTGCGTGTGCGTGTGAAGCCAGAGAGGGAAACTCGTTCCGCACTGGAGGAATGCAGTGGGGCTGGAGGGATGCAGTGGGGCAGGCATAGGCTGGAGGGATGCAGTGGGGCAGGCATGGGCTGGAGGGATGCAGTGGGGCAGGAGGGATGCAGTAGGGCAGGCATAGGCTGGAGGGATGCAGTGG
>QEPC01008216.1:6083811-6102288 GCA_003113815.1 Sphenodon punctatus
TGTGCAAGGGATAAAGGCAGCCCAGGGCTGGACTGGCAGGGGGGCTGGGTGGAGGCTGAGGGGTGTGAGCAGTGAGTGTGTGTGGGGTAAAGGCAGCCCAGGGCTGGACTGTCAGGGGGGCTGGGTGGAGGCTGAGGGGTGTGAGCAGTGAGTGTGCAAGGGGTAAAGGCAACCCAGAACTGGACTGGCAGGGGGGTTGTGTGAAGGCTGAGGAGTGTGAGCAGTGAGTGTGCAAGGGGTAAAGGCAACCCAGAACTGGACTGGCAGGGAGGTTCTGTGGATGCTGAGGGGTGTGAGCAGCGAGTGTGCAAGGGGTAAAGGCATGCAGTGCTGCTGGGGCACAACTTGCCCAAGCTCTCATGCTTTATTCGGACTGGGCTGTGTTGTACTTGCAGGCCAGTCTCTGTGGGGTGAAGCGAGCCCCAAGGAGGCATCAGTGTCTGGGGAGATGAGCACTCATGTTCTCTCCATTCCGATGTCATGGGTGGGACGGGTCCGAGGGGCTAGGAGCTGCAGGGTGATGGGACTCTCCCCGCCCCGCCCGCAGGATGGTGCTGAAGGGCTATCGGAAGCCCCTGGAGATGGAGGATCTCTGGGAGCTGAAGGACAAAGACAAGACTCAGAACATCTTCGGCATGTTTGAGAGGAACATGCGGCCTGGGGTGAGGAAGGCCCGTCGGGCGCTGGAGAAACGCCACTGCCGCCGCAGAAAGAAGAACCCGAGCCCTCTCCCAGCAGCTGGGGAACACATGAACGGCCTGAGCAAGGCTCAGAGCCAGGACATGCTGGTGTTGGTAAGTCCCTCCAACGGGCCTGGGCGTGGGGCTGATGGTGTGGGGGCGCTCCAACGGGCCTGGGGCTGACAGCGTGGGGGAGGTGTGGGGGAGCTCCAATGGGCCTGGGCGTGGGGCTGACGGCGTGGGGGAGGTGTCGGGGCGTTCCAACAGGCCTGGGGCTGACGGTGTGGAGCTGATGGCGTGAGAGAGGTGTGGGGGCGCTCTAACAGGCCTGGGGCTGACGGCGTGGGGCTGATGGTGTGGGAGAGGTGTGGGGGCGCTCCAACAGGCCTGGGGCTGACGGCGTCAGGCTGATGGCATGAGGGAGGTGTGGGGGAGCTCCAATGGGCGTGGGGCTGGGCGTGGGGCTGATGGCGTGAGAGAGGTGTGGGGGCGCTCTAACAGACCTGGGGCTGACGGCGTGGGGCTGATGGTGTGGGAGAGGTGTGGGGGCGCTCCAACAGGCCTGGGGCTGATGGTGTGGGGCTGATGGCATGAGGGAGGTGCGGGGGAGCTCCAATGGGCCTGGGGCTGGGCATGGGGCTGATGGCATGGGGGAGGTCCCTATGGCTCAGGTGGGGGGCGGGAGGGTATGGGGGATGCTCACTAACTAGTGCTGTGCTGGTCTGGGGGGGTGTCAATACATTAACGCGTTAAGCGGGGGCCACAATGGAGAGGGCATTCTCGGTGGCCGCACCGCGCCTTTGGAACTCCCTCCCGGAGGAAACTCGCCAGGCCCCGAGCCTGTTGACATTCCGGCGAAATTGTAAAACCTGGCTGTTCACCCAGGACTTTAGGGAGAGGGGGTTAGTGTTTTTTATCTCCCCATCCCTATTTATTGTTTTATCATGATTCCCAGCCCTGTTTTAATATTTGTAATGTTTGTATTTTGGAATGTTTTAACTGTTTTAGATGTATTTTATATATGTGGTTGTTTTTGTTCTAAGCTGCCCCGAGCTGTTTTAGGAGGGGCGGGGTAGAAATTTGATAAATAAAATAAATAAATATAAATAAATTAACATCCTCAGCTCATTGTGTGCATCAAAAAAGCAAACAGAATGTTAGGATTATTATTATTATTTATTTATTTATTATTATCAAGCATTTATATAGTGCCAGCAATGTACCTGGCGTTTTAAAAAGTAATGGAATAGACACGGTCCCTGCCTTAGGGTTTACAATCTGAGAGACGGGGGGGGGGGGGGGGGGGGACAAAGGAACAGAAACAGAGGGAGAGACGAGTTATGTGAAGGGAGCGAGGAGTCGGGGAGGGCAGAGCGAAAGAGGTGGGTCTTGAGGAGGGATTTGAAGGTACGAAGGGAGGGGGCGAGGCGAATGTGGGCAGGGAGGGAGTTCCAGGCATGGGGGGCAGCTAGGGAGAAGGGACGAAGGCGGTTAGGGGAGCAGGGAAGGCGTGGAAGGGTGAGAGAAGGGACAGAGGAGGAGCGAAGTGCACGGGCTGGAGTATGGAGGGCGATAAGTGCAGAGAGGTGGGGGGAACGAGGTTGTGAAGAGCTTTATAGGTGAAGACTAGGAGCTTGTGCAGGATTCGTTCAGGAAGGGGAAGCCAGTGAAGAGAGGAGAGGAGGGGCTGCACATGGTCGAAGCGACGGGTGAGGTGGATGACCCTGGCAGCAGAGTTTTGGATGGAGATAAGGGGAGAAAGGGGAGAGCGGGGGAGGCCAGTGAGAAGGAGGTTACAGTAATTGAGGCGAGAGATGACCAGGGCATGAACAAGGGGTTTGTCAGAGGAGACACAGAAAAGGGCGAATCTTAGCAATGTTACGGAGGGAGAAGTGACAGGATTTGGCAACAGAGTCGATGTAGGGTATAAAAGAAAGGGGTGAGTCAAAGATGATTCATGAGGAACGTTTGGTAAATTTGACTGGCTGACCTTTACAGGGGTTTTGGGGATCGGCAAAGGGGTTAATTATGCCTTTGTATAGTGTATACAGTGGGCGATACACTGCCTACGTTTGATGTTTATTTGACTTTCTGTCAAATGGCAGGAATATTTTAAGAAGCTTTGGGATTTTTCTTTCTTATATTTTTTGTATTTGCCCGTTTGGGCTTTCCTATGTATTTCATGTATTTTATGATTTTTGCTGTCTTTCGGGCAAAGATCTTTGTTTACACCAAATAAAATATAATAGAATTGAATTGAAGATGAAGCCTAAGCTACGGGCTTGGGGGCCGGGAAGGATGGTGACCCCACTGATAAGGATCGACAGGGAAGAGGGAGAGGAAGGATGAGCGGGGAAGATAAGGAGTTCAGTTTTAGCCATGTTGAGTTTGAGTTGACGTTGAGACATCCAGGTAGAGATGTCGGAGAGACAGTTGGTGAGGTGAGCTGGAGAGAGAGAGGGAGCAGGGAGAGAAAGTTGAGTGTCATCAGTGTAGAGGTGATATTGGAAGCCATGGGAGGCAATGAGTTTGCGTAGGGACGGGGTGTAGATAGAGAAGAGGAGAGGGCCAAGGACAGAGCCTTGGGGAACACCAACCAAGAGTGGAAGGGAGGAGGAGGTAGATTATAGAATAAAACTGAAACTATTATAATGCCTCTGTTGTATTCAGTTAGTTTCTAGTTATCAATTCAGTTTCAGCTCTCCATATCAATCAAGGTATATTTTACTGCCATTCTAGAGTATAAAGGTTACACAGCCCAAGGGAAAGTGTATGTTGCATGCAAGAGAGTTTCGATGCTCGGATGGAACCATCAGCGAGACCTCCAGGTGATTTTGGATCCCAACAGTGTAGAACCCATGTTGCAAATGACAGACAGGCCATATGCTGCTATCATTGCTGAATTTTCAGATGTTTTTGCTGACATTCCTGGCTTTGCAAAACATTTCAAACATAAATTCAACTGAAAGCACATGCAACGCCTGTGCATCATAAAGTAAGAAATGCACCTACAGCATTGTGACAAACTCTCAGGGAAGAGATCTCAAAACTACCCAACGCCAATATCATTGAACCTGTTGACTCTTCAGAATGGGTTTCCCCTATTGTCCTTGCCTGGAAATCAGATGGAACCATTTGCCCGTGTGTAGACTGGAGAGATCTGGATTCTAACGTTGTTGTTAATTGTCATCCCCTACCAAACATAAATGAAACGCTGCTTGCTTTGAAAGAGGCGAGTGTCTTTGTAGCTTTAGACCTGTCTTCAGCCTTTAGTCGAGGGCTCCCGCAAGCGCACAGCCTTCATCACTCCAGAGGGTCTGTTTCAATTCAAACAAATGCCATTCGGATCGGCCTCTGCCACATCCGTGTCCCAAAGAATGATGCAGTTGATTTTTGGAGGAATGAGAGGGGTTATACACTCCCAAGATGACGTTTTAGTGTAAGGTACATCCGTCTGGGCGATGGGGTTCTTAGGTGTTTGCATAAGACTGTGACAAAGCGATGGCAACGCCATGCCAACATCCCTTGCTCTCCTGCTACAAGCTTTGGCCATGTTTCCAAATTCCCCGGGAGCCTGTTTGTCATCGACCTTATGTCTTTTTGCCATGTCACAACTTCTTTGTCTGATCTGCCTGGACTGTCAGGCTTACGGATCATAAGCATAATTAGGAAGCAAAAGAGAGAGTATGGAGTAAGTGTGAGGCCTTTTGCACTACTGAGCACCTCCCTCCCGTGTTCTGTGTAACTCTGCATATGTGAACCCTTTTCATCAGGAGATTTGCTGTAATTCCCAGAGAGTAGACTTTTGTCCTTTGGTATTTCCATGTTTCCTTTGGCTGTAACGCTGTGTTTGGATGTCTTTGCATGCAAGTGTATCACCAGCTCAAACGTTGCTTTTCTGAAGGGGCTATTGTGACAGGCACCCTTTGTGCCCTGCTTCCAAATTGGCTTTGGCCTCCCAGTATCCCCGGGGTTCGTACCACCGTGTATTTCTCCTTCCTTGGAGTCTGACTTTCTGAACTGGGTGTGTAGACCCCCAAGTTTTATTTCAGACCCCCCCGTCCTGGAATTCCTGCTTTGGTTTACCAAGCTCGGTAATCTGATCTGTGGCAGCCTCTGTGTTTGAGCTGCATACCCCTGGCCCATTCTTATCTGGAAGCTGATTAACCCTTTGTCTCTCGGGAGCAACACAATTCCTCTCAGGGTCTTGTGTTGTCTCCTGAATTATTTCACCTTTAACATACTCTGTAGCATCTCCTTGTTCCTTGTCTGGTAAGACAGAGGTGCAAAGTTCACTCTTAGAACCCTGCTCCTGCCCCTTTAGGTCTACAGGGTGCTGCATTTCTATCCTTGGGGAAGAGACACCTGTCCCTCCCCCATTCATCCTGGGAACAGTTTCATGCTTAGGTAGTTCTGACCTGAAATCTGCTTGTGTTTCAGTCAGCACCTTCTCACCTTCTCTTAAGGTAGAATCCCAACCTCCTGGCCTTTCTGTAACCCCCTGGGTTCCGTAGCGGCTTCTCTGGCCTCTAACTCTCCCCCCGTGGTTACCCGGTTTGATTCTGCAGATGTTGGGCCCTCCCCTTTAAGGTCGAGGATCAACGTTTGGGTCTCAGAATCAGATTGGTCATTTGGTTTCACTCCCTGTAGCTCCCCATGTGAGACAGGGACATGCAGTTCACTCCCTGAGTCTTGTCCTCCCCTGCCTTCTGGCTGGGCCGGGGACACCTCTGTGGGGTTTCCCTGCTCCTTAGTGGAGTCCATAGGATGGGATGCACCCTCTGCAAGACACTTAGAGCCTTCCTGCAACCCTTCCACTCCACTCGGCTTGCTTTCTGTCTCCCCATGTTCCTGGGGAGGATCTTGGGCTCTAGCTACCTTTGTAGACCAGCTCCAAATATCATTTCCCACCAGCATTTCATTTTCTGCCTTTCTGGGGAGTAAAGCCACCTGGATGGGCCCCTTTAAGCCTCCCACTCTAAATCTACAATTGCTGTGGGGAGAATATCTTCGATTCCCATTGCCAGGGATACCACAACCTTTCTGCGAGTGTTAATTTTCTGTTTTAGCACGATGTCCTCACATACCATAACCATGTGTGCCCCATTGTCCAGCCTCCCCATACAGCTTGTCCCATTCACCTTAGCTGGTTTTCGTAGCAACTGATCCCCTGTGGGCGGTTTGGGGATAGTACAGCCATCATAAACCCCTTTTGGGATGGTTTGGACTACAGATACAAAATTCGCACTGACAGCTCCAATAATCCCATCAGACTCCCCTTTGTGGCCTTCCGACTCCCTTTTCAGGTGACAGTCACGTACCAGATGCCCTGTTTGATTACACTTAAAGCAATTTCTTGAATCATTACTATAGGATTGGAAGGTGTGCGCCCTTTGGGGTCTGGGTGATCCCTGTCTCTCCCCACCCCATTCTCACTTGATTTGTTCTGGGTAAGGTTACCCTGCTCAGAGTGTGGGGTGTTTATGCCCATTCTGCTTTTGGTGAAACCCTTGTTTGGGTTTTTCCCCATTGTTTGGCTTCCTTTCCCCATAAGCTGAAATAGCATTTGCAGTAAATTCATCTGCCCTCCTTCCTGCCTGTTTGACATTCGTGATCCCCTGATTAAGCAAGTATGATTTTAAGTTAGGGCTACAAACATTAAGAAACTGTTCTAGTACAACAAGGTCAATTATCTGATCCCCCGTAGCCTTCCCTCGTGCATTTAACCACTTCACCCTGTCCACATCCGCCTTGCCCCCTCCCTTCATACCTTCAAATCTCTCCTTAAAACTCACCTCTTTCACTCTGCTCTGTCTGACTCTTTATCCTGCTGAGCCACTATTCCTATACCTACGATCGGTTTACCCTTATCCTTGCAACATGGACCTGCCTGCTGTCATTCTCATCGTAACCAAGCCAAGTACGTGCACTTGAGACCTCGCATCTTCATGAATGTTAGACCCCTTGTCTCTCCCTCTGTTCCCCTTCCTAAGTCTCTCCCCCAGCTCCTGTCTCTCAGATTGTAAGCCCTAGGGGCAGGGACCGTGTCTATTTTATTACTTTGTAAAGTGCCAGGTACACTGCTGGCGCTATATAAATGTTTGTTAATAATATTAATAATAATAACTTCACCCCATACTGTTTCAACGTATTACCAACATCAGAATAAGGCATACCATCTCCCTTTTTAAAGTTGCGTAATTTCTGGCGAAAGGTTTCTGGGGTGATCCTGTACGCCTCAAGAACTGCGTTTTTAAATTCATCAAAAGTCAGTGCTTGATTGTCCTCTAGTTTTGCGTTGTACACATTTCTTGCTTTCTCGGATACCTTAAGTAGCAATAGGTTGATCCACAGGTCGTTGGGAATCTTTTCTTGTTGAAATATGTGTTGGGCAGTGGTGAAAAAATGATCAGTGCACTGTCTGTCCTCATACTGAGGCATGAGTGGTGCGTAGTCTCGAACCCCGCGTCTTCAGTCGCTATCAGCGCTGTCTCCAGAAGGGGTTGGAGGTGGCAGTCCTAGTTCCTTGCGTGTCTTCAGGAGTTCAGTTTGGTGCAGCCTCTCTCTCCCCTTCTCCTCTACTTGTGCTTGTCTTTCTTTTTCCTTCTCCTCCGCTTTCCGCCTTTCAAGTTCGAACTGCATCCACCGATCTTTCTCTTTCTCCTCCGCTCTCATTTGCTCTAATCTTGTTGCATTTTGATTGTAATCTCACCTGGCCACACAATGCAAACCTGTTTTTATATGATCTTAGTGACTGTGTACACTGCCTTGTGCTGCATTTTGATTCTATTCTCCTCTGACCACATGATTGTAAAACTGCATTTAGATGACTTTAGTATCAATCAATCAATCAATCCTTTATTGGCATAAGCTCTTGCTATAGCCTCCACATACAAAGAAAAACACAAACGCTATACATAGATAATTAATAATGCTAACAGCTAGTGTAACCTAGCCATTAGGTCTCCAACGCAATACAGAGAGAGAATCATATCGAACTCTTCATAAAATGGTAAATAAGATGAAATAAGATAAAACGGATAAATTAAAACAAAGTGATAGTATACCTTAAGGTTCCATTAGCCGTTGATCGTATGGCCCACCAAAATTCCAAAGTACTGGGAGGAGAATGGTCCTTACTGGTAGGAATTACCACATCGGATACAATCAATTCATTCCTCTCCTTAGGGAAACCCCTCCACCCATAGCCCAAGTCTCTACACCCTCTACAATAAGCAAGCATAAGAGAACTTCGCCCAACCTTAGCTAGATCCCCAGAGCCCCTACAAGCTTAGAGAGGGAATAGCTTTATGTGGCAACATAATGCTTATCATACAATAGTTTACACTAGGCGATACTTATAGCCTTCAGCCTTTGCATAATTCGGGCTTTTGTTTGGGCAGCCAAACTTAGGAAGGTAGCAATTGCCACCAATTCATCCTTCCCTACTAGTGACAGAAGAAGAAAATAACAGCCCTCCCTCTTGAAATCTAGGCCCTTCCTTAGCAGCGGTGATGAATGAAATCTTTATTGTACTGGCCGCAGGCCATGACAAAACCATATAGTATGCATAGCATAAACACACATCTGATTAAAATAAAACACCCAACATACGCAAACATTCCATAGGATGAACAAAATAAAACACCCAATATACAGAAACATTCCATAGAATGAACAAAACAACTCCCAGGGGAAATCCCCGCATATACAATCATAAGCGTATCTCAACTATCCAATGCCTCCTAGGAAAGTCAACAACGAAGTAGTAATCCCAGGACATTTTATTCTTATAATTACATCATTTCCAGTTTCTTTACCCTAACTTTTTGCATAAGATATGCATAAAAGGCCATCATCTCAGTGCGCTGTTGTTTTTTCCCAGCGAGAAGAAACACTATCTTTTGTGTTACCGTTAAATTAGAAGGGACCATTAACTTCTCCCACATTCTCTTGCGTAGGACCGCAAACATTGGGCAGATAAAAAGGTAGTGGACAATATCCTCAACTTCAGATAGACAGTAGGGGCATAGTCTATCCATATATGGGATACCCAAAAACCTTCCCTCCAAAACTGCTGAAGGCATAATCTGTAGCCTCAAAGCAAACAACGCTCGTTTATGTTGAAAGGGGATATCCCAGTTAATATATTTGGCCCCCTCACAGTCAGGGATCAAAAACTGATACCAAGGAGATGACCCTATACCAGCAGCTATTGCTCTGGAATTTTGAATGTCCAGATCTCTAATCCTGCTCTTCAACATTTTCTTTATTTCTTTAAATGGGAACTCCATCAAAAAGGGATAGGACAATCCAATCTCATTCAAGATATCACTTATTTTTGACCACCAAGGGGAGCCCAGATAATCCTTACACAGTTTCTCTTGGAGGCAAATTTTAGCCAGCTCCATCTCATGCCCCGTACTAATTTTGAAGAGATTTAATAACATTGTCTCCAATATATGGGTTCTCAAGGAGTATACCCCCAATTCCAGCTTCAGGATAGCCGATGGAGTTGAATTTGCCACCTGCATTAATCTTCTCAAAAATTTATGTAGAATAGGTTCTAGTATTTTCGACACGCCCGGCGAGAGACCCCAAAGGAGAGCACCATACCTCAGCTTTGCGACCACCTTTGCCTGAAAAACCTTAAGGGCAGGGGCGAATCTCTGTCCCCCCCTTGTGGCAAAAAATTTGGAGATTGCCCCCAAGGTCCCTAGTACACTTGACCTTACAGATTGAATGTGTGGGATCCAGGACCCATTATAGTAAAACACTACTCCCAGGTATGAAAAACACTTGACCTGCTCAATTGGTATTGCATCCATAAACCAATGCTCTTGCCTGAATGTAGGTCTAAAGACCATGACCTTCGTTTTTTTATAGTTAATTACCAGGTCTTGTAAGCTACACTCCTTGGAAAAAGCGTCCATTAAGCGTCTCAGACCCAGGCCGGACGTAGATAATAAGACCGTGTCATCAGCGTACATAATGAGCGAGATCCGCCTCAAACCAACTTTTGGGGCCATGTAGTCACCTTTATCCCGTAGTTTCAGAATAAGATCGTTTGCATATATATTAAATAACAATGGGGCCAGTAAACACCCCTGCCTGACCCCTCTTGTGGTCTTAATTCTTCCGGAGAAGTGACCAAATCTATCAAGTCTGACTTTTAGACCAGTATCTGAGTAAAGTGATCTTATTAACATCAATAGCCTTGGATCCATATTTAGATTTTGGAGTTTCTCCCATAGTTTCTCCCTATTTATCAGATCAAATGCAGAGGAAAAATCTACGAACGAGGAATATATATTTAGCCCCTTAGCTCTATATTTTTCTACCAGGTGTGCCAAGAGGAAACAGTGCTCAATGGTACTTTTATTCGGCAGGAAACCTATTTGTTCTTCAGCAATGATATGATTTTGTTGTAACCATGATTGTAATTTATTTAACAAAGTTCTGGAATAGATCTTTGAGATAATAGGTAAAAGACTAATGGGACGATAATTTTTTGTCTCCAATCTGTCCCCCTTTTTGAAAATAGGGATCACCACTGCCGTTTTCCATAATTCAGGGATCACACCCGCATTATTAATCAGGGTGAAAAGGTTGGCCAGAGCTTTAAGCCACCACTCTGGCATAGCCTTAAACATATCCGGTGGGATAAAATCATCCCCTGGGGCTTTGCCATTTTTTAACAACACTATGGCATCGTAGACCTCCTCCTCTTTGACCGGTTCCCAATCAGCTTGGGTTATAGGACCCCCAACTACAGCTGTATCCTGAGGTAGACTTGAATTAAAGATCTCCCTAAAATGTTGCTCCCATTTATCACTACTTATACTTGGGTCAGCCCGAGGTTGAGGGCCGGCAATAACACCGTTTACCTAGCAGCGGTGGTAACCACACTACCCTCAATGCATAATAGTAGGGGCATTTTAACAGAAAATAGTCTACCGATTCTGCCTTGGCTAATGAGCACATACATAGCCGTTGCCCATAGGGGATTTGATTTTGTCTCCCCTCTAGCACGGTTGTATGAGTTGGAAACACAGCTGAGTATACAGCCTGTGCAGCCGCGGGTTGGTAAGAGCATCTAGATATGGTTCAAATTTAATCTCCTTTTTGAAGTAGCTTAGAAGAGGCGCTACTCTCCATTGAGCAACGGCTGCCAAATCTTCTTGGTGGCCTGTGTCTCTAATTCTTATGCACAATTCGGCCTCAATGACTTTTAGATTTTTGCCCACAAAATGTTCAAACGAAAAACCACAGGTAGTCAAAAGTTGGGATAGATACAGTAACCAAGGGTAGGCTCTCGGGCTCAAAGCTATGAGCTCTTCCTTTAAGCAAAGCAAAGGCAGGTCACGCTCCTTTTGAGCTAATAGGCGTAGCCAGAATCTAACATATGAGATCCTGGCCAAGGAGCCTATGGAGTCGGTACCCATCTCTGCACGCAGGATTGCTCCCGGAATATCCTGGCCAACTTTGAGTAATCTACGCAAACACCTATTTTGTACTCTCTCTAGTAGGAGGATATTAGGAGTGGGCACCAGCTCCAAACCAAAAATGGCCGTGGCCGGGAGCTTAGCCGAATACACCTCCAAAAACGTGGAAGGAGGCACCCCCTTTGAAATAACTATTACCCTACTGAGGGCTTGGGCAGCTTGAGCAGCCTTGATGGATCTTACATGGAGATGCTCACTCCACGAGCCTCTTCTATCAAAGTTGACTCCTAGGTAGGAGAAGGAAGATACCACTTCTATAGAGCCCACACTTGATTTCCATGAACATGGGCACTTCCTTCTGCTCAGGATCATGATCTTGGTTTTAGTAGTATTAATCTCTAGCCCATTGAGTTTACAGTAGTCCTGGCAGCTATTAGTTGCCTGCCTTAATCCTATTTCTGTCTGAGAGAAAATGACTAAGTCATCCGCAAACGGAAGTATAGGTATCTGAGTGTCCCCTACCTTAGGTGGATGAGTTTCCTTCCTCCGAATATATATAATGAGGTCCGCCACATATAAGCTAAATAGAAGTGGGGCCAGGACACATCCCTGGCGAACACCTCTTTCTATAGCTATCGATTCACTCATGCGCCGACCCGTTCTGACACGAGCCTCGTTATTAGAATATAGTGAATGAATTTAATTTAGTAAATTCTCATTTATCCCCCAGGCCTTCAGCTTTTGCCACATCCTTTCTCTAGACACCGTATCAAAGGCTTTTGTGTAGTCAATAAAGACCAGAAAAAGCGTAGTCTTTTTAAACTTAACATATTTGGAAATCAAATGCTGTAGAACAAAGCAGCAATCCGATGTGGATCGCCCCTTATGGAATCCAAACTGTACAGAAGGGATGATATCGCCCAATTCTGCCCATTTTTCAAGGTGCCCCAAAAGGATCCTTGCGTATACCTTCCCCACCACCGACAGGAGGCTAATCGGTCTATAGCAAGCCAGGTCATGCATGTTGCCTTTTTTAAAGATGGGGACTATAACGCTTTGAGTCCACATTCTCGGGATCCTATCTACTTTACTGAAGACATAGAAGAGAACTGATAGGATTTGTGCCCACCATGCTGGGGCAGCCTGCAACATTTCAGCAGAAATATAGTCCGGCCCCACTGCCTTATCACTTTAGGGCTTGAATAATTACTATTATCCTATCTGGGGGAAAATCCTTTTGCTGCCATATGGTCTTAGACTGCTGACTCTTGCCCTGAGGCAAATCTCGAGATGTCACTTCCCTCTCTGCGTATAAGTCTTTAAAAAATGTGTGCCACACACTACAAGGAATGGACCGGGTAATCTGACCACTCTTTGGTTTTATGATTTTATTGAGTGCTGACCAAAATCCTTTTAAGTTACTTATCGACGCATCTACCCGCATCTTAGTCAAACTTTTGTTATAATAGTCTTCCTTTTTGCTAGTTATTACCCGTAGGTATAAGGCTCTTTGATTGCGAAATTTGGCCCATGAAGCTCCATCCTGGGCTGCTACCCATTTCTTCTTTACGATCTATAAGTATACACTCTGAATCATACCATGGGAATGACTTTAGTAACTATATACACCTGTTTGTAGCATTAGTAGATTAAGTATAACTAGTATTGAATATATGTTAGCCCAAGTGGGAGAAACACTGGTTCGTATTATAGAGCATGGTGGGTACAAGCTAAGAACCAACTAGTCAGCTAAGCCTCAAACCAACAGCCTCAGGTCACAGTGATACGAAGTTTACGAACCGTGCACATAGGAAATTGTTTTTGGAAGGAGAGAGGAATGTTGATATAAACAAAGCTATAAGTACTGCAAAACATGAGATAGGCGGTGACACTTAACCAAACAAAGGGCCTTTTTAGTATTTTGATGCAGAGTGATTGGGTGTCAATGAGAAAAGTAGCCTTGGAGGTGCCGGGAGGGGCATGAGTAAGACCCTAATCCAAATTACAGAAGGTTCGGCCCTGGATGGAGGGTTGGGGCCTGAATGCTCTGAAAACAGATTGGGGGAAAACAAATGAGCATATCAATTGGGTTGGCCCCAAACCATCAAAAGATGACAAAAGGCCTTGTTCCCAAATATGCTGACACAGCCCCTCCTGCCTGAAAGGTCAATTGAACCCTGCACTCAGTATTTTGATAACACGTCCCCACCCAGGACAGTATATAAGGCCAAGCAATACTTCAGGTCCTTGTCTCAGCGCTTGGCATCTACCTTGGTGTCCGTGGGTTGTTGACCCTTTCTGGACCTCCTCCATAGGGAGTTCTGCAACTCAACAAGGGGCACCTTTTCCGGGTATGGACCCCTGGGCCCCCACCTGTATCAACCTCTCCAAACCAATGCTCGCCACTGAGATCTGCAGGACGCGTAAGAAACGTATTTGATGTGTTAGGCAGGCCAGGCTAGGATCTGTCCGAGAACTGTTGCATTGGGTTCATGCTGCACCTGATTGTGTGAGCAGGATAATAAAACAGTGTTGTACCCAATTAAAAACGTCTAATTTGTGGTGTGGGGGTGACTAAGATCCCGATTGGGGAATTGTGCTTTGGAGGGAAACCAGATGAATTCCGTTCAGACAATCTGAGCTCCTGGTCCATTCTTATTCTGAGCAGCTCCATGTCTGCGTCTGGGCCATGTCCCTGGCCATCACCAGGTCTTCCATCTCTTGGTTGCGGGTTAGGTGAAGGGGGGTTTGGAGGGGGGTTTGGCACCCCTGCTCCAGTCCCATCCGTCCCATCTGTGCTCAGCCTCTCAAATTCTTCTATCAGCTGCTTTGGGAGCCCTATTTTGAGAACTGGCCCTGGCACCCGAAATCAAAATTAAAATAACAAACTCAGCGCACTCTGTTCAAAGATCTGCTTATTCCACTCTCAGAGCTGAGTTCCAGACGGGGCTGGTAATCTCACTCTCTCCAGATATGGGATTTACTGCCCTCAGAGGCTTCCACTCGCTTGGCTATCCTCCTCTACTTTCTACACATTGGTACACAAGTCTGAGCATAACCCTTCTCGTTGGACGCCACTGTCACGGGTTTGGGGATCCAACACCCCACTTTCCTGGGTTGGGTGACTCAATTTCCCTCACTTGCAGCCCACCTGAAACAAGTCTCTCTCTGGCTGGTGCAGTTCTGCAAAGGGGATAATCCTTTTGCCACGCAAACTCCCAGAGAGCCTCCCGTTTACACACACTCTCTCTCTCTCTCTCTGTGTTCACAAGAGCTTGAAAACTCAAGGTGTTCACTTGTGTTCCAACGTAGACCACAGAACACTTCTTATCAAAGAGTAAGTAAGATTCATTGTGGCATTAGCTTTTGCCATAGCCATAAGAACATAAATAACAGCTAAAGTAAAAAACATCCAAACAGAAAATAAACTTCTCACAAAAGAAGAAATCTTTTGGAACAGATATAAGGAAAATGGTACACTTGGAAGTTTACAGGCAAAATACACAATATCTGTACATCACCCTGCTTCCTGAAGCCCCATAGCTAAATAGACGAAGGATGCAGTTGCTCTCATCCCCTGATCATCCCTTGTGGCTAGTAGTAATTCACGTTTACAGCCCTTTGAAAGAAATTCCTTCCCTTTCCATATTGGACACAGCCAAGTCTGCCTTATGCTTTCATAAAGGGGACAATTAAACAAGAAATGCTCCAGATCCTCTATTTCCATAAGCATATAGGGGCAGTTCCTGCTCTCATATGTTTTATTTCATACATGTTTAACCTTTAGCTTTACATATTTGCTAGACCTATAGTTCAGTATCTCTCCTGTGTGGCCTTATGTTCCTTCATGACACCAGCGATTCTGTTCTTAATGATAGTTTCCACCATTTTGCCTGGTATAGACGTCAAGCTTACTGGTCTGTAGTTTCCAGGATCACCTCTGGATCCCTTTTTAAATATCGGAGTTACATTTGCCCTCCAATCCTCGGGTACAGTGGCAAATTTTAGCAATAGGTTACAAATGACTAACGGTAGGGCTGCGATTTCATATTTGAGTTCCTTCAGCACTCTGGGGCGAATGCCATCTGGCCCTGGTGACTTGTTAGTATTTAGTTAGTCAGTTTGCTCTAGAACATCCTCCAGAGTCACATTGATTTGTGACAGCTCTTCTAATTCATCACCTACAAAGCAAGGATCTGGCGCGGGAATCTCCCCAACATCCTCTGCAGTGAAGACCGAAGTAAAGAACTCGTTCAGCTTCTCTGCAGTGTCCCTTTCCTCCCTGAGCCAGCGCCCCTTTCACCCCCCTGGTCATCTAACGGCCGAACTGACTCTCTAGCAGCCTCCTGCTTCTGATGGACTTGGAAAAGGTTTTATTATTAGTTTTAGCATCTTTAGCAAGTTGCTCCTCAAAACTTTTTGGCCGCCTGCTTTATTAACTTTTTACATCTACTTTGGCAAGGCTTATGCTCTTCCCTAGTTCCCTCATTGGGACTCTCGTTCCATTTTTTAAAGGATGCTCTTTTGGCTCTGATAGCCTCCTTCACCTCCGCATTTAGCCACACAGGAAGACGTTTGGTCCTCTTCCTACCTGTTTTAATTTGTGGGAAACGGTGTTGTGAGGGGCCCCGGAGAGCCGGGCTGGATCCGTTGTTGCCGGAGCCCCTGCCACGTTAGAGACCCTTGAGGGTTCTGCTTCCCAACTCTTTGTCAGGCTCCGCCTCCATCTCTATTGGAGCCCCACGTGATCCCGGGAGATGCTGTACTGACCTGCCCTTCATTTCCGGCTGGTCAGTATATTTGGCAGGCTGTGGCCTGGGGCTGTACACTGAAGGGCCATGCGCACAAGGGCACGACCCTTGAGAGAGGCCCTTGGAGGGGACTGGGGGCCATGGGTCTGGCCTGTCTCCTCCAGTGCTCCCCTAAGGAGTAAGGGCTCCCATTGAATTTTCATGGATCTGGCCTGTCTGCTCCAATGCCCCCTGGTAACTAGTTCTTCTCCTGTTCCCTCTTGTGATGAGGATGAAGAGCCTTTAATGGTAAGGAGTCAGCGTACGCTGATGGCTTACTTTATAAAATTGACCCCTATAGCCCAGGAAGGTCCTTTGTGTCATCCCTTATATTCTCCATCAGATAAGGTGATCACGAAAGACCCTCTGGGTGAATCTGGGAATTCTGATACTTATTCCACCCCCAGATTCCCAGTGTCCTTAGTGATCCCGCTTTGATAAATGGTGTTTTATCCCCTTTGTACTTGGGTGCCGAGGTTGCTTTGTCTTCTTCACAAGCGGAAGTTTATCAGGGTTCAGGTTTGACTTCGAATTGCTCTCTTGGTGAATTAATTTCTCCGATGCGCAGTCTACAATTTGATGGTAATGTAGAGTGCGTTACAATAGTCCAGTCTAGAGGTAATGAAAGCATGGATGACAGTGGCCAGGTTGGAGTCTGAGATGTATGGCTGAAGCTGCTGCACCAGATGTAACTAGCAAAATGCACTCCTCGCCACCGCCCCCATCTGGGCATCCAGGCGGAGTTGGGAATTGAGGAGCACTCCCAGACTCTGAACCTGATGGACCAGCAGAGGACAGACCCCATCAATGATGGGGGATGCCACTCCCAATGTCCTACCCACGAGCATCACCTCCGTCTTGTCTGGATTCAGCTCGTCCTCATCCACTCCCACACAGCCGATGCTGTGGGGGACAGCGCTTTTAGAAACAGTTGTAAGGCAGACTAATGGTTAAAAAAAACCAAAACACCTTTGGAGCATAACCGTAATGAGTTCTTGCAGGATCAGTTTAGTAACCAAGCCAAGCGTGTGCACCTGGGACCTCACATCCTCATGAACGTTACACTCCTTGTCTCTTCCTCTGTTCCCCTTCCTTCGTCTCCCCCCACATCCCCGTCTCTCACATTGTAAGCCCTAGGGCAGAGACCGTGTCTATTCAATTACTTTGTAAAGCACCAGGTACATTGCTTGCGCTATATAAATGTTTGCTGCTAATGTGAGTTTCCATGGATTGTTTAAGGCGTTTATGGATGGCCACAGCCCCTTGGGTCGAACGTGGAATTATTCAATTGGATTGTAACTGAAAAGGCACTGAGACAGGTTCTCGCCAGTGTAAATTGGGGGATGTAGCCATGGAAGCCTCAGTAGGTTCGTTGTCTTCAGCCTCTTCCTCTGTTTTAGTAGTACTTTGAGAGCTGATCGATATCAAGGGGGTCTATTCTTGATGTAAGGACAATGCTGGTAGGGCTCTGGTTAATATTTGAACTGTGGCATTCAAGCTCCCAATCCTTTCAACCTTTCCAAAAAAGTCATGTTAAGATGATGGATGCTGTTACTAAAACGGAGCCTTTATCTGACCAGGAGGATCCTTTAGAAATGTTCTTCGCACATTGAGATGAAATATCCTGGTGGATGGTGGATGGATGGATGGATGGATATATAGAAGAAACTAATCTCAATACTAGCTTGTTATATTTAGCAGAGGAACCGGTAGGCCCCATTTTTTATGATAAGAGTTCTAAAGATATTATTATGGACCAGGTTGATTGCCGACTCCCGTTTGCCAACTCGAATATTTGAATGTTAGTATCGGGAGCTCTTCCCATCCCCAAATTCAAATGAATCCTCCTTTAGTTTGGCCGGAATCCCATATACATAGGGGGGCCCTGGCCTACTTTTTTGCTTGCCTATAAGGAGAAGTTACTTATTAAACCCACTATTTGTAGGGGAATTAATAGATTTCTTCTCACATAGATTGGGATTTCCTTTTCCTGTAGACTCTGTTCGGGCGGTCGGGCAAGTTTTATTCCAAAGAAAGAATGAGAGAATTGAGATTCATTTGACAAGCTGGGAGCATATAGAAACCTCTTGGTATCAATTATTATTATTATTATTATTATTATAAACATTTATATAGCGCCGGTCATGTGCCTGGCACTGTACAGAACATAGATGCGGTCCCTGCCTGTGGCTTACAATCTAAAAGACAAGGAGTGGGAGACAGGGAGGGGGGACAGAGGGAGAGACAGGGGAGAAGACAAACAAACATTCAGGCAGATGCGAAGTCTCAGGTGCGTGTGCTTGGCTTGGTTACAGTCAGGTTGCAGCAGTCTGCAGAGGAGGGCCGACAGTAAGTATATGGGGAACGACTAGCAGGCATTGGGAAAGGCGGCGAGGAAAAAGTGGGTCTTGAGGAGGGATTTGAAGGAGGGAGGGGCAAGGCGGATGTGGGTAGGGAGGGAGTTCCAGGCATGGGGGGCAGCGAGGGAGAAGGGTCGAAGGCGGTTAGGTGAGCAGGAGAAACGAGGGAGAGTGAGGGAGGGGACAGAGGAAGAGCGGAGAG
>QEPC01008216.1:6112534-6124965 GCA_003113815.1 Sphenodon punctatus
AAGTTCCCTCTTCTCGAACGGTTCTCCAAATCTTCACACTTTGCCATCAAAAATGCAGTCTCCCCTTTCCATTTATTTACTTGTTCTTGAGTGGTCAGGGAGTGATCTTCGAGATCAGAAATTCTGCTCTCCGCTGCCTCAACCCTCTTTGCCATCCCTTCCATTTTTTTGTTACCTACTTCGACTGCATCCCTGATCTGTCTCATCTCTTTCTTTAATTCTTCCTTCATCTGATTAAGGAGCTTCTTCAGTGAGCCCGATCCCTCTGCCTCCTCCTCCTCTGAGCTCAGTGCGGCCTGGTCTCTTTCATGTTCCCGCGCTCCCGAAACGGCCGCCGCCATGTTTTCCTCGCCGCTGCGGGTCTCTCCCGCTGATTTTATCTCTGCGGCCTGGCTTTTATGACAGAAACGCTCTAGAGCGTTTGCTTGCAAAGTTTTCTGCCGGGGTTTATTTCTACCAGCCATCATCCACCTGCGCGGGGAGTTTTTTTTTCTTTTTTTTCTGCGTTTGGCTTAATTAAGGAGCCGGGGAGAGCGGAGCCCAGGCGAGTCCCAGCTGCTACGTGCGACGCATGCGCAGATCCTTAGATGATATTGATGATGGTGACAGACCATCCTCCATACAAGAAGATGAGCCGCCATTCAATCCAGATCCTGATGTCCCGAGAGTTAAGAGGAGCGCGAGACAAAGGAAACCACCAAAAAGTTTTGAAGACTTACAGAAATTAACTGATCAGAAAGATGAGTGTTGGTTTTTTGCTCTAAAGGAGAGGGATGTGTTTTATTCAGTTAGTTGCTCGTTATCTATTTAGTTTCAGTTTGTACGTTTGTCCCCTGGAGGCTCCTGTAGCCTAGGCTGCAAGGCGAGATCCCAGAAAGAAGGAAGAGGAGCAGGATGGGAGAGACTCTATGGGGTTGGAAAGAAAGATCCCTGTTAACCTATAGCTGAAGCATGTCTCCAGTGTCTTGGATTATTTATTTATTTTTATTTCCGTTTTCTTTTATCCCACAACCCTCCTGCTCACATCAGGGTGGCTTGCGTACGCCATCAACAATTCACAATTTAAAATTAATTAAAAATACTAAAAATACACTAAAAGAGCAGCATCAATCCTCCCCTCCCTTAACCCACCCTGCCCTACCCGTCGCCCTCTCCAAAGGCCCGGCAGAACAGCCAGGTCTTACACTGTTTTCGGAAAGAGGGGAGGTCCGTGGCCAGGCGGCCTCCATTGGGAGGGAGTTCCACAACCTGGGAGCAGCCACTGAGAACACCCTCCCCATCGTCGCCACCCGGGAAACCCGTGGGACTTCAAGTCGGGTGTCCACGGCCAACAGCAGGGGCTGCAATACGACCCGGGGCCTGAGGCGGTCGGTCCCACAGGTAAGCCGGGCCCAGGCCGCTTAGGGCTTTATAGGTCATTACTAACACCTTGAATTGGGCCTGGAAGAGAATAGGCAGCCAGTGCAGAGAACAAAGCACCGGTGTCATGTGCTCATGGTGACCCGTCCCTGTTAGGAGATGGGCCGCCGCATTCTGCACCAGCTGCAGCCTCCGGACCGTCCCCAAGGGCAGCCCCACGTAGAGTGCGTTACAGTAGTCTAATCTAGAGGTAATAATGGCATGGATGATGGTGGCCAGATTGGAGTCCAAGACATACAGCCGTAGCCGTTGCTCCAGATGTAATTGGTGAAATGCTCCTCTCGCCACCGCCTCCACCTGGGAATCCAGGTGGAGTTGTGAATCGAGAAGCACTCCCAGACTACGGATCTGAGTGGCCAAAGTGGGGAAGCCCCATCAGTGACAGGAGCTACCACCCCCTCAGCTCTACCCACCAGCATCACCTCCATCTTGTCAGGATTCAACTTCAGACGGCTCGCCCTCATCCAGTCCCCGACAGCCGCCAGGCACCGAGCACTCGGTGAGCACCGAGACTGCCAGGTCTGGGTCTGCAGAAAAAGAGAGGTAAAGTTGTGTATCATCGGCGTACTGATGACATATGCCGAACCTTCTCACGCCCTCGCCCAAAGGCTGCATGTACACGCTGAACAGGAGGGGGGACAGAAAGAATAAAACCTTGCGGGACTCCACACGTGAGATCCCAGGGAGATGATGAACACTCCCCAAGAACCACACGCCAAGTTCTCCCGGCCAGGAATGAGCAGAACTGTTCAAGAACAATACCACCCACTCTGGCCTGGTCCTGCAGCCGGGCCACCAACATCTCGTGGTCAACGGTATTGGATGCTGCCGACAGATCTAACAGAGTTAAAAGAGATGTTCTGCCCTGATCTAATTCACGGCACAGGTCGTCAACCAAAGCCACAAGTGCAGTCTCCGTGCCAAACCCAGGGTGAAAGCCGGACTGCGAGGGATCCAGAAAACTGACTTGATCCAGATGCCCCTGAAGCTGCTGAGCCACCACCCGTTCAATAACCTTCCCTAAAAAGAGAAGGTTAGAGGTTGGCCAATAACTGGCCAGGGAGTCAATGTCGAGAGATGGTTTCTTGGGCAGAGGCCGCACCACCACCTCTTTGAGGCGGCTCGGCACTCTGCCCTCGGTAAGGGAGGCATTGACAACCCCCGCCAGCAACGGCCCTAGTGTCTCCCGGCAGGCCTTGACCGGCCAGATGGACATGAATCTAATTCCTAACAAGTGGCCCTAACCGCCCCAAGGACATCCACCCCATCAGTGGGCGACATCCACTGAAATTGATCCCATGAAAACAGACAAGGCGGGGCCTCTATTGCCTCAGGTTCACCCACTGTTATAAGTGCAACATTGAAATTGTGGTGAATCCGAGCGATTTTATCCATTAAAAAGTCAACAAACATGTCATAGCGGGCACTGGAAAATTCCAGTTCCAGGTGGAGGGAGGCCAGACCGATCAGGCTCTGCACCACCCGAAAAAGCTCCGCTGGACGTGACTTCACAGATGCCTTGAGGGTAGCAAAGAACTCTTTTCTTTGCTGCCTGCACAGCCACCGCATAAGCTTTTAAACTAGCTTTATGCTGCAATCGGTCGGCTTCAGCACGAGTACGGTGCCACCGTCTTTCCAACCGCCGTCCATCCTACTTCATCCGGCGCAGGTCCTCTGTGAACCTGTGTCATCGGCAATCCGGAAGCGGACGCCTGGGAGCCATTCGGTCAATGGCCTCAGTCAACAAGGTATTACACAAGGCAACGAGGTCCTCGAGCAAACTGTCATTGAGATTGATAAAGAGGGGCACAATATAAAAACCACTCTATAAATCTATGGTGCGACCACACCTTGAATATTGTGTGCAGTTCTGGTCGCCCCATCTCAAAAAAGACACAGTTGAAGCTGTAAGATACAAAGAAGGGCTACAAAAACAATGAAGGAAATCCAGTCTCCACTCTATGAGAAGAGGCTGGATAGGTTGGGTCTCTTCAGCTTGGAGAAGAGACGATGGAGCGGGGCAGAACACGTAAATAGGGGATGGTTATTTACCCTCTCAAGTAACACTAGAACTAGGGGACACTCTGTCACAGGTTTGGGGGTCCAAACCCCCACTTTACCGGGTTTGAGTGACTCAGTTTCCCTCGTGCACAGCCCGCTTGAATCAGTTTCTCTCTCTGGCTGATTCAAGCCTGCCGCAGGGACAACCCCTTTGTCACCCAAGGGCCTGATCCTTCCCGTTTACAGACTCTTTACTCTCTGGGTTCGCAAGAGCTTGAGGGCTCTTGTTGCTCACTTGTGTTCCAGTGTTAGACACAGACACTTCTTCATAAAGATAAGTAGTAAGTTTATTGACATAAGCAAGATAGTTGATACAGAGTGGTTACTAGAAATCAAAGGTAAATATAACGCATTCCTGATCTATACTGGTTGAGTTCCTAAATTAGTATCTTATCCTATTAAGGTCCATAAGTTTCTCTCAGTCCTTTGGCATAAGCGACTGGGTCTCCAGACTTAGAGTTGCTAGAGAGCGAAATCATCTCTCTCTCCTCATGTCTTCTCAGCCTTGCTGCTGGCAGGCTTTCGTATGCAGATGCTCAAGATGGCTCTGGGAGAGAACTCTCTCAAGGTATCTTACTGGCCTCTTTAAGTAGTCTTCCTCCTTCTTTGTCTCTGTTCCCGCCTTTGGGGAGACCTGAAATGTGACACGTAGGCAACCCAGGCAAACATGAAGGTCCATCTACATCTCCACAGGGTTCCATCTGGCAAGTGTTCCCAAATACACATTTTTGGTATCTCTTTGTATTTCCTGTAGCTTGGTGACGTGTCACATGTTACAGCCCTAATTTGAGTTGTACAGTTCTCAATTATAACATTACATACGTGTGGAACCTTTTGCATTACATATTGACCAGAGTTGTAGTCTACATGTAGTTCCGTGTTACACGTGTGTGACCCCCCTATGTTTCTCCGTGACACACTCCATGAAACTAACAGGTAGCAGATTTAAGACAATTAAGTTGTGGAATTTGTTGCCGGAAGACGTGGTCAAGGCCAGTCGTATAGCTCGGTTTAAGAAAGGGTTGGATACCTTTTTGGAGGATGGGTCCATTAGCAGCTATTAGACAGGTAGGTCTGGGGAATGTAGCCTCTCACTGTCGGGAGCTGGGAGTGAGCAGCAGGGAATGGATTGCTCCATAGTGACCTGTCGGGGACTTCTCCCAAGCGACCGAGCTGGGCCGTCGTTGTGAACAGGATGCTGGGCTGGACGGACCATTGGTCTGACCCAATATGGCACGACTTATATTCTTATGTGGGGGGTCTGGGGGGGTGTCTTTATTTTTATTTATTTATCTAATAATTTCTACCCGACTCCATCCAGCCTCACGGCAGCTCGCGTGGCCCAGGTGGGGGGTTTTTGGGCAGGATTTGGCCCAGGGAGTGGTCAGTGGGTTATAGGAACGCTCACTGACTGGTGCTGGGCTCTGTCTGCAGGAGGAGAAGCATCCAAAGTGCAAGGGGAAGGCATCCCCAGAGAAGCCCAGCAGTGACTATGCCAAAGGTTGGCTGGGGCCTGCGCTGATCCGAACCTTCGGTGGGAACCTGCTGCAGTCGGTGGCCTTCAAGATTGTGCACGACCTTCTGGTGTTCGCCAACCCCCAGCTGCTGAAGTGAGTCCCCGTCTCCCCAGCCCAGCCCAGCCAGGGAGCCCAGTACATCCATCCCAGTGCAGTCCCATGGGAGACAGTCCTGGGGATTCCTTCGTATCCTCATCTTGGTCCTACAGGGCCAAAGGCCACAGAATAATAAAACTGGGGTGTCAGAACAGACCTTAGGGGTCAACCAGTCCAGCCCCCTGCTCCAAGGCAGGATCCCCTCTCCCTACAGCATCGCAGACAGAGACTCGTCCATCTAGTCCAGCCCCTGCTCCAAGGCAGGATCCCCTCTCCCTACAGCGTCGCAGACAGAGACTCGTCCATCTAGTCCAGCCCCTGCTCCAAGGCAGGATCCCCTCTCCCTACAGCGTCGCAGACAGAGACTCGTCCATCTAGTCCAGCCCCTGCTCCAAGGCAGGATCCCCTCTCCCTACAGCGTCGCAGACAGAGACTCGTCCATCTAGTCCAGCCCCTGCTCCAAGGCAGGATCCCCTCTCCCTACAGCGTCGCAGACAGAGACTCGTCCATCTAGTCCAGCCCCTGCTCCAAGGCAGGATCCCCTCTCCCTACAGCGTCGCAGACAGAGACTCGTCCATCTAGTCCAGCCCCTGCTCCAAGGCAGGATCCCCTCTCCCTACAGCGTCGCAGACAGAGACTCGTCCATCTAGTCCAGCCCCTGCTCCAAGGCAGGATCCCCTCTCCCTACAGCGTCGCAGACAGAGACTCGTCCATCTAGTCCAGCCCCTGCTCCAAGGCAGGATCCCCTCTCCCTACAGCGTCGCAGACAGAGACTCGTCCATCTAGTCCAGCCCCTGCTCCAAGGCAGGATCCCCTCTCCCTACAGCGTCGCAGACAGAGACTCGTCCATCTAGTCCAGCCCCTGCTCCAAGGCAGGATCCCCTCTCCCTACAGCGTCGCAGACAGAGACTCGTCCATCTAGTCCAGCCCCTGCTCCAAGGCAGGATCCCCTCTCCCTACAGCGTCGCAGACAGAGACTCGTCCATCTAGTCCAGCCCCTGCTCCAAGGCAGGATCTCCTCTCCCTACAGCGTCGCAGACAGAGACTCGTCCATCTAGTCCAGCCCCTGCTCCAAGGCAGGATCCCCTCTCCCTACAGCGTCGCAGACAGAGGCTCGTCCATCTAGTCCAGACCCTGCTCCAAGGCAGGATCTCCTCTCCCTACAGTGTCGCAGACAGAGGATCTTCCATCTAGTCCAGCCCCCCTGCTCCAAGGCAGGATCTCCTCTCCCTACAGCGTCGCAGACAGAGGCTCGTCCATCTAGTCCAGCCCCCCTGCTCCAAGGCAGGATCTCCTCTCCCTACAGCGTCGCAGACAGAGGCTCTTCCATCTAGTCCAGCCCCCTGCTCCAAGGCGGGATGCCCTTCTGGCTCTGGGGGATTCATGACTAGGCAGGGGGCATCCCTTGGGGTTCCAGTCTTGGAGGCAGACTGAGAGGTGGATCTCTCGGGAGCGGGAGGAGGGTGTCTGAGGGGAGGGGGCTCTAATTCACTCACAGCAAGGCTGGGTTGGGGGTCCGTGCTCATGGCTCTCCCTCCGTTGCAGGTTGATGATCTCCTTCGTGGCAGACCCAGCAGCCTACGTTTGGCAGGGCTACCTCTATGCCGTGCTGCTTTTTGTGACGGCGCTGGTACAGTCCCTCTGCCTGCAGCAGTACTTCCAGCTGTGCTTTCAGCTCGGTCTGTCTGTGCGCACTGCCCTCATGGCCGCCATCTACAAGAAGGTCAGAGCAGCTTAGTGCCTCCTGCAGGGAGGGAGGGAGGCAGGTTGGGGGGGTGGGGGCAAGCGAGACCCAGGCTACAGGAGATGGGGGACGGCCAAGCCCCTAGCTGCATCCTCTCGCAAGGTCTGGGTGGAGACTGGTTTCTCACCGGAGGGGCCAGTGGACAGAGCAGGGCTCTTGCTGCTCCGCTAGTCCCCACACCGCCCTAGACAGAAGCTCTGAACCGGCCAGATGGGATCCCCCTGGCTGTAGCAGTCTTTTCCTGTACAAGGCTCTGAAGTCACAGCGGGTTGGTAGCTCTGGGGGTGCAGATCACACACGTGGCACAGAGCCTGGGGCTGCGGTTGGCAGGTCTGCGTGCGCACACATGGCGATTCACCCTAGGCGGGGGCAGGGACGAGCAGGGCTAGACGAGTGCACAGCCGGACAGTCTCCCTGGGAGCTGCTCTCTCGGACACTCCAGCCCCCTGCACCAGATCTCTCGGTCCCCACCGCTGGCTGCTCTCTCTGACCCACCCTCCCCGTCCCCTGAGGGGGACTCTGCTCTCCCCCTCAGGCTCTCACAGTCTCCAACGCCGCGCGGAAGGAGTCCACGGTGGGCGAGACGGTGAACCTGATGTCGGCTGATGCCCAGCGCTTCATGGAGCTGGCCAACTTCATCCACCAGCTGTGGTCGGCGCCGCTGCAGATTGTCCTGTCCATCATGTTCCTGTGGTGGGAACTAGGTCCCTCCGTGCTGGCTGGAATCGGCGTCATGGTGCTGCTCATCCCCATCAATGCTGTGCTGGCCACCAAGGCCAGAGCCATCCAGGTCAGGGCCTGGGCCTGGGCAGACACAGGCTCCTTGCCACTCTGACCTCTGCCTGAGTCCCCAGTCACCGTGCTGGAGGCTGAGGCTGTGAGCTAGAGTGGGGTGCGAGGTGGACTGGGAGCCACAGCCTCTTCTTCCAGTATTTGGTGGGACAGACAGGAGCCATTATGCCCAGAGTGGGGAAGCAAGGCAGCCCCCTGGCCCCAGTGCTGCAGGGACTGGCGGGGCCAGGACAACTGTGGGCATGGGCAGGAGCTGGGAGAGCAGGGCAGGGCAGGTGCTGGTGGAGGAGGCAGAGGAGAAGGCACCGGCTCCCCCCACCCCCGCAGGGGCTCCCAGGAGTGCAACGCAGCACAGCACAGCACGGTACAACGCAGCACGGTACAACGCAGCACAGTACAGCAGTAACAGGACAGCACAGCACAGTACAGTACAGCACAGCAGTAGCAACACAGCACAGCACAGTACAATGCAGCACAGTACAACGCAGCACAGTGCAGAACAGCACAGTACAGCAGTAACAGCACAGCACAGTACAGCAGTAGCAGCACAGCGCAGCAGTATTATTATTATTAACAAACATTTATATAGTGCCAGCAGTGTACCTGGCACTTTACAAAGTAATAAAATAGACATGGTTCCTGCCCCTAGGGCTTACAATCTGAGAGACAGGAGCTGGGGGAGACTTAGGAAGGGGAACAGAGGGAGAGACAAGGGGTCTAACATTCATGAAGATGCGAGCAGTAACAGCGCAGTGCAGCACAGCACAGCAGTAACAGCACAACACAGTACAGCAGTAACAGTGCAGCACAGTATAGCACAGCACAGCAGTAACAGCACAGTGTAGCACTGCAGCACAGCACGGTACAGCACAGCACAGTATAGCAGTAACAGTGCAGCACAGTACAGCACAGCACAGCAGTAACAGCACAGAGTAGCACTGCAGCACAGTACAGCAGTAACAGTGCAGCACAGCAGTAACAGTGCAGCACCGTACAGCACAGTACAGCAGTAACAGCACACTGTAGCACTGCAGCACAGTACAGCACAGCACCGCACAGGGCAGCACAGTACAGTACAGCACAGTACAGCAGTAACAGCACAGCGCAGTACAGGACAGCACAGCACAGTACAGCAGTAACAGCACAGTATAGCACTGCAGCGCAGCACAGCACCACAGCACCGTACAGCACAGCACAGTGCAGCGCAGCGCAGCACAGTACAGCAGTAACAGCACAGTGTAGCACTGCAGCACAGTACAGCACAGTATAGCAGTAACAGCAGAGCACTGCAGTACAGCGCAGCACAGTACAGCAGTAACAGCACAGTGTAGCACTGCAGCACAGCACAGTACATCAGTAACAGCAGAGCACTGCAGTACAGCACAGTACAGTACAGCAGTAACAGTACAGGGCAGCACAGTACAGCACAGTACAGCAGTAACAGCGCAGCACTGTACAGCACAGCACAGCAGTAACAACATAGTACAGCACAGCACTGCACAGGGCAGCACAGTACAGCAGTAACAGCACAGCGCAGTACAGGACAGCACAGCACAGTACAGCAGTAACAGCACAGTATAGCACAGCACCGCAGCACAGCACAACACAGTACAGCACAGTACAGCAATAACAGCACAGCGCAGTACAGGGCAGCACAGCACAGTACAGCACAGTACAGCAGTAACAGCACAGTATAGCACTGCAGCGCAGCACAGCGCCGCAGCACAGCACAACACAGTACAGCACAGTACAGCAATAACAGCACAGTACAGGGCAGCACAGCACACTACAGCAGTAACAGCACAGTATAGCACTGCAGCGTAGCGCAGCACAGTATAGCACTGCAGCGCAGCGCAGCACAGTACAGCACTGCAGCGCAGCACAGGCCAGCACAGTACAGCAGTAACAGCAGAGCACTGCAGTACAGCGCAGTGCAGCGCAGCGTAGCAGAGCCCTGTGGGGACCCTGCCTCAGCAGCCCAGCTACTCCTGGCACCTGCGGCCGGAGGGGATGGCCCCATGGGGGTTGGGGAGCAGCTGTTTGTGATGGGCCTGGAGATGCTGGAACTGCCCCTGTTGGAGCCAGGGCTCAAGGGAGCCCAGATCCTGACAGCGACTGATTTGGACTGGGCTTGCCCTCAGCTCTGGCTTCTCTTGGCAGATGAAGAACATGAAGAACAAGGACGAGCGCATGAAGATAATGAATGAAATCCTCAGTGGGATCAAGGTGATCAGCTGAGACCAGTCTCCTCCTCCCCCAGGGGCACCACCTCCCCCATGATTATGTGTGTGTGTGTGTGTGTGCGTGCCACCTCCCCCATGATGTGTGTGTGTGCGTGCCACCTCCCCCATGATTGTGTGCGTGCACATGTGTGTGTGTGTGTGCGCGTGCCACCTCCCCCAAGCCTGTGTGTGAGCACATACGTTAGGGTGGCCAGATATGCACATTTTAGAGGACACATGAGGAATACAGGTTTCCGGGCTACATTGGCTCCAGTGTGTGTGTGTCCCCAGAGGTGCCCCCTTCCCCAAGAGGTGGGTAGCTGTGGGGCTGGGTCCCCATCGCTCTCAACGTAGGAGGATACTTGTGGTGGGCCCCTCTCTCCCCATCCAAGCCCTTCTCTCTGAGGCAGTGGGTAGCCGGAGGGAGCCATGGGGCTGGGACTCCCTGCTGTCTCATTGTGCGTGTCCCCCAGATCCTGAAGTTCTTTGCCTGGGAGCCCTCGTTTGAGCAGCGTGTGGGGCAGATCCGAGCACGAGAGCTGAAGGGGCTGCTGCATTTTGCCTACCTCCAGTCCGTCTCCATCTTTGCCTTCTCCTGTGCCCCTTTCCTGGTGAGCGGGCAAGCGAGAGAGCGCCTGGGGGCTCAGGCGGGGGTGGGGGGTGCCCTGGGGATCAGCAGGTAACCCTCCCAGCATGCACTGGGGCCAGAGCTTTGCCAAGGGTGGAGAACGTGGCTCTTTGGGTGACTAGGCTGAGGCCAGTGAGGGGTTTGCAAGCCATGCAGGGGGCAGTGCAGGGGGTAGCGGGGGTGCAGTGCAGGGGGCAGTCGTGTGGTTTGGGGGGGCGCAGGGGTGCAGTGCAGGGTGGTGCAGTTGTGCGGTTCAGGGGGTGCGGTGCAGGGGATAGCGGGGGTGCGGTGCAGGGGGTAGCAGGGGTGCAGTGCAGGGGATAGCGGGGTGCAGTCGTGTGGTTCGGGGGTGCAATGCAGGGGGGTGCAGTGTAGGGATGCGGTGCAAGGTGCAGTTCNAAGATGGCGGCGGCCCCCATGTGTACTCGTGTGATGGTGCGGGGCCTTTTAAAAAAGACCAAAGCCTCCCCTCTGAGGCTGCAAACGGTGGCGTTGGCAGCATGGCTGGTGGTGGAGGAGGCTCTGGCAGCAGCAGTAATTTATCCTGGGAAAAGGGAGGTGATTGTGAGAGAAAGAGAAAGTGTGGGGGAAGACGAGTGCGTGCGTGCGTGCGAGCGAGCGAAAGAATGAGTGAGTGGGGGCAGGCAGGAAGGTTGTGTGTGTGTGTGTGTGAGAGAGAGCGAGAGCGAGAGCGAGAGAGGGGTGTATGGGCCTTGCATGTATGTGAGAGAGAATGACACTGGTGTGTGTGTGTGAGAGAGAGAGAGACTGAGTGTGGGGGAGAAGGGAGTAAGTGTGTGTGTGTGTCTGTGTGGTGTGTATAGGGTTGCCACCTATGTATATTTTTCCAGGCCACTTATGAAAAATGCATGTTGAAGGGCTACACCTGTCTCTTATACACATCTAGATGTGCAGTGCAGGGGGGTGCAGTTGTGCGGTTCAGGGGGTGCAGTGGAGGGGGTGCAGTGCAAGGTGCAGTTGTGTGGTTCAGGGGGTTGCTGTGCAGGGATGCAGCGCAGGGGGCGACCGCAGCCCAGATGCCCTTCTCTATCCCTCTGCCCCTAGGTCTCCGTGGCCAGCTTCGCCGTGTACGTGCTGGTGGACGAGACCCACATGCTGGACGCCCAGAAGGCCTTCACCGCCATCTCGCTGTTCAACGTGCTGCGCTTCCCTCTGGCGATGCTGCCCATGGTGATCTCCTCCATGGTGCAGGTGAGCTGGCTCCTGTGCCTGCAACCACCAGGGAGCGGGGTGTGTGGGGGGTGGGGCACAAGCTCGGAGGGTTCTGACCCTGTCTGCTCCCTACAGACCAGCGTATCCGTGGAGCGGCTGGAGCACTACCTGGCAGGCGAGGACCTGGACACCTCAGCCATACGGCGGTCGCAGGGGGATCCCCAATCCGGTGACTGGCGGGCAGATCCCGGGTCCCAGAGAGCAACTTCTCTGGGGCAGCAGCCATGGCTGGACGGGTTGGGGAAAGAGAGGAGATGCTGCTTGTTGTATCCGTCATTGGCGAGGGCCCGACTGGGGCAGAGTGTGGGGCAGGGCCCGCCTGGAGCGGAGAGTGTGGGGTGGGAGCAGAGCCCGCCTGAAGCAGAGAGTGTGGGGCAGGGGCAGGGCCTGGCTGGCATGGAGTATGTGGGGCAGGGTCTGGATCCAGGCGGGGCGGGGGCTGGGCCCACCCAGGGAGGACTGTGTGGGACAGGGGCAGCAACTGGAGCAGGCGAGGGGCCCCGGCAGTGCAGGGCAAGCAGTCTGCTCTAGGGCTGACTGGTTCCCACCTCCCACTAAGACGCTCCATCCCTCCCAGATTGTGCCGTGCGTTTCTCAGAAGCCTCCTTTGCCTGGCAGCGTGATGCTGGTCCTGCCATCCGAGAGTGAGTTGACAGGTGCTGGGACCTTGCTGTGTGGCGGGCAGGATGGGGATGGGGTGCCTGTGGGGGGGGGAGGAT
>QEPC01008216.1:6134993-6146301 GCA_003113815.1 Sphenodon punctatus
CCCCCCCCCCCCCCATCCCTGGTCCTTTTCTTTCTGAGGTGGAGGCAGTCTCTCTAGGGTAACCATGACAACATTTCCCACGGACAGGTCAGTACACACACACACCCCTGCAGCCCCCCAGGCCACCTGCAGCCCCACACGGGCACCCAGTTCCCCAAAACTCAGAGCCTCCCGGCCCTGTAAGACTAGACACTGAGACTCAGACCGCTCCTGAGAGGCACTGAAACCCACAGCACAGGCCCTGTGTAGCCCCATGGCCCAGGAGGAGGGAGGAGCCAGGCGTTTCACATACTTGGGGGGTGGCCTCTGACACACGTGGGGCGTCTCCTCAACATCCTTCCAGACCCCCGCCCAGACTGTCTGCATTAGGTCCCCCCCCCCCAACCTGACTGCTGCCCAGTCGGCGGGAGGGGCCAGGGAAGAGCCGAGGGGCAGCATTGAGCAGCTGTAGGGTGGGTGGCCTCCAACCCCATCTCTGACCATCACCCCCCTCTCCCAGCCTCAGCACCAACAGCAACAGGTCCCTGCGCAAGGTCGTGCCCCCCACGGAGGAACTGGGACTGAAGGGGAAGGAGCCTGCAGGGGAGGTGAAGGGGCAGCGACTGATTGAGAAAGAGGCCATGGAGACCGGCACGGTGAGAGAGGGACCCAACAGCTCAGGGGGATCGGGGGAGGGAGCTTCCCCCCATGACCCCCCCATCAGATATGCAGCTGTGACCTCCGCCCGCAGGCACATTGAGAACAAGGGGGGACACACACCCCTTGCACCGCGGAGCCTGGGTTCTATAGCGCCAGAGAGGGCTTTGAGACCATCTAGTCTGACCCTTCCCTTAGCTCAGAGCAGGGCGCTCGCTCCAGTTGTGACTGGGCCACGGTATCGCTAGAAGGGCGTCGAGACTGAGCATAATCCCTGTCCGACAGCCCGGCCAGGGCAGGATGCTGTTTCGCGTTGGAGCCCTCGGCGCGCTCCTCTCTGCACCCTGGTCCATTTCCCATTTCTGGGCGCTGTGGGACTCAGCCCCTCCCGCCCCTGCTCTCTGGGGCTCGCGTGCGTTCGCCCCGAGTCGGTTGCCCAGCCGTGACTGACTGGCGCTCTGTGCCCGCCTCCAGGTGAAGTTCTCCATGTACCTGCGCTACCTGCGCGCCATCAGCTGGGGCCTCTCCACCTGGGTCTTCATTGCTTACGTGGCTCAGTACGTTGCCTTTGTGGGCTCCAACCTGTGGCTCAGTGACTGGACTGGAGATTCTCTGCGATACCAGAACCAGACTTACCCCGCTGCCCAGCGTGACTTGCGTATTGGGGTCTATGGGGCACTCGGCGTGGGGCAGGGTAAGGCTGGGGACACAGCAATCCACATGGGGCTAGGGGGCAGGATGGACGGGTGGGGGTGGGGTCCAGGCTGGGCTACGGCTAGGGGGCTGCTGGGACTTGGCTCCCCTTATGCAGGAGTCTGTAGCCCTGGGCTCCAGGGCCCCATCCTCTGTGCAGCCACCCTCACTGGTGTGTATTAATTCCAGCTGTCTTCCTGCTTGCTGGGGCCCTCCTTGCTGCTTACGGAGCTGTTCGCGCCTCCCGCATCCTGCACCAGCAGCTCCTCTCCAACATCCTGCGGGTGCCCATGGGCTTCTTCGACACAACGCCGACCGGCCGCATTGTCAACAGGTTTGCTAAGGTGGGAGCTGCTTCTGGGGCCCCTCGGCCTGGGGATTGGGGGAGGAGGCCCCTCTGGGGCCCCCTGGCCTGGGGATTGGGGGAGGAGGCCGCCCTGGGGCCCCTCGGCTTGGGGATTGGGGAGGAGGCCCCCTCGGGCTGGGGAATTGGGGAGGAGGCCCCCTGGGGCACCTGGAGCTGGGGATTCGGGGAGGGAGGAGACCCCCTGGGGCCCCTCGGGCTGGGGATTGGGGAGGAGGCCCCCTGGGGCACCTGGAGCTGGGGATTGGGGCGATGTCAAGGTGGGAGCGGCCCCTGGGCCCACACTGTGGGTTAAAATCTTAGCAGACTGTGAAGAATTGCAGGAGGATCTTGCGAGCCTGGGTGCCTGGGCATCTAAATGGCCGATGAAATTTAATGTGGACACGTGCGAAGTGATGCCCGTAGGGAAAAACAATCCACACTTTCTGTACACAATGCTGGGTTCCCACTCAAGAAAAGGACCGTGGGGTCATTTTGGACGAAACACTGAAATCCTTAGCTCAGGCTGCTTTTATGCATGTGGGTTGTATTTGCGCGTCCCGCTTGCTCCATTTTTCGAGACGTGACAATGGACGCAATCACACACATTCAGAGCAGCCTTGCGTTGTTTGCTGACCGCTAACTAACCGCCTCACACCTCGAGGTATTTCGTTTGCAATCGGGAGGCAACGCGCGACCGCCCTGAATGCGTGTGGTAGTTGAAATAGGAAAGCTACAGAGAAGGGCAGCAATAACGATCCGGGGTCTGGACCGGCTCCCATACGGGGAGAGGCTGGGTAGGTTGAGGCTTGGAGACGAGACGACTAAGAGGGGAGAGGAGAGAAGTTTATAAAATCATGAGCGGGGTGGATCAAGTCAATGGGGAGCGGTTATTGACCCCCTCTAACAGCACTAGAACAAGGGGACACTCCATGAAACTAACCGGCAGCAGATTTAAAACATATCCAAGAATTTTCACTCAGTGCACAATTCACTGGGATTTGCTGGCAGAGGAAGTGGTCGAGGCCAGTAGCGTCGCTGGGTTTGAAAAGGGATTGGATACGTTCTCGGTGACGCGGCTCCACGCCGCCGCCGCCTGAGCAGAGAGGCGCGTACAGCACACGCTGTTCCTGCGCAGCGTCAGCAGCGCGGCCCCGGCTGATTTCATGGCTATCACGGGGAACCAGGGAAAGTCCCGGAGGGGGACCAGTTTCACAAAATCCGTGCCCCCCGTGGCACCCGTGACAAATTCGTAGCCCTACTAATCATCACTGGTCCGTCATCAGACTGGAGAGAACGACTGAGCGAGTCCCACAGCGCTCTGTCTGGGGCCTGGTGCTGTTCAACATCGTGGATGAAGGTGGGGAGGGGACACTTATCAAGTCTGCCTATAACACAAACCTGGGAGGGGTAACTGACCCCTTGGAAGATGGAATTAAGCTGCGTTCCCATCGTCGTCGTCGTCGTCGTCGGCAGACGGAGGGGCAGGGAAGACGCGGCAGCACGGAGGAGCCGGCTGAACGGAAAAGAGCCGGTGTGAATGGGGATCTGCCGCGGCTTCTCTCGCGCATGTCAGAGTAGGATTTTGCGCCCCTCCCTCTGCCGCCGCAGATGGGAATGCAGCCTTAGAATAAAAAAAAAATCTTGATAGGTTAGAAATTGGGACTGAAATTAACAAAATGAAATTCAGCCAAGATAAATGTAAAGTTCTAGGAGAAAAAACAAATACACAGTTAATTCCCCACTCGCCGTCTCCACTGGCCACAGCTCTCTCTCTCCAGAATCGTCCCAGTCTGTAAAGGGGGAACTATCCTGCCCCCCGCCCCCCCGGGTCCCTGGAGGTTCCCAGTCACAGACACTGTAGTAAGGTTCCCCCAAGTATCTAACCTGGGATTATCCCCTCAACTGTGTCCCCCAATGTCCGGATCACACAAACGCATCAAGGCTCGGTTAAAAGGATTTGTATTTATAAATTCAGATTAATGACAAGATAAAACTGATTCAAGAGAGTGAGTCTAGTAAAAGAATGTAAAAAGTAACACAATGCTCTATTCATTAGGAATCCTCTAACTAGCATCTTATCGTACTCACAAGTCCATGTTACCCAGCTAGACGCCTGTAGCTGGGCCACCTTCTTCCTGATCTCTCTCGATGCTTCTCAGTCCGTGTCTCGGCTGGGGCTGGTGGAATGAAGTGTGTCTTTTGGCTTCTCTTTGTCTTCTTAAATACGTTCTAGGTGGCTTCTAGAAGGTTCTCCCTTCTTCTGTTTCTGGGCCATTCGCTCAGTCTCTGGAAGCTACTGGACCAAAACCTGCTCAACTTGTTTTGGGCTCACATTTTATTTTCTACTTTCCAAACGTAACTTTCCTTTATCTTGTCCCTGTAACGGTGCAAAGGTTCTTGCAGGGGGCAGCCCAATAATCACTTTTCTAGTGGCATTTCCACTCAAGTCTATATACAAAGTCTCTCTGCTCTTTACATATAAAGTCTCTGCCTACTCACAGGACTTCACCAAATGGCCCTTATCAGCCACCAGACAGTCGTACACTTGTAGGCAGGCAGCACTTCTCTGGCTCCCAAATCCTTAGGCAAAGCTCTCGCTGCATAGAGCCTCAGCTTCAGATAGAGCTTTTCCTCAGTTCCTGTTTCTCCTACTGAACTTCAGTTCAATCTGCCGTGTCCCAGCCCCCCTCTGGCAATGCCTGCTGCATTGCTTGGGCAGTGCTCTCTGCTGGCGCAAGCTGTTTTAAAAGGCTGACAATCTAGAGGTGCTCTGCTCTGCCACAGTCCCGACATACAACTTTCCCCCTCCGCGCACTCCACATTTCTAGATAACCCCAACACCACCAGACTTGTCATGTTCAGAATGGTTTGAATGGTACAAACATGTTCACCCACATGAAAAGCACGATACATGTATGTAACACGTGTTGTTTTCATAAACTCCATCACACAGTCCCTTGCCGGTCTTTTGGGACAGTACAAGAGGGAATGGGTTTAAGTGGTGGCACACTCGATTTTGACTAACCTGTAAGCGTGGGGCGGGCCGTCATTGTGGAACCGCCTTCGTTGTTGTCTTTCAAGAGCGGCTTGGCAAGGAATATGCTGTGGGGTGTCTTGTTGTGGCGCGGGGGTGGCTCTAGATGGCCCCTGGAGGTCCTTGCTGACCCTAGGGTCTTTGTGGGAATCTTAGCAAGGCTCAGGGATGGGGCTGCCCCCCACCACCCCCACTCACTGCTCTTCTCTGGGCCCCAGGACATCTTCACAGTGGACGAGACCATCCCCATGTCGTTCCGGAGCTGGCTGACCTGCTTACTGGCCATCATCAGCACCCTGCTCATGATCTGCCTGGCAACGCCGTACTTCGCCATTGTCATCCTGCCCCTGGGAGTCCTCTACTTCTTTGTGCAAGTGAGTGAGGGTGGGGGTGCCGCAGCAACACCGTCCCCCCTCCTGTGGGGCCGTGTCCCATGGGGCAGCCTGGCCTGGGGGCTCAGTCTGTGTCCCTGCCAGCGTGGGGCAGCCTTGTCTGATGGCCTAGTGTGTGTCCATCACGCGCGTGCCTGCCCTGCGTCCCCAGTCACTGGGTGCCTCTCTGCCGCCAGCGTTTCTACGTAGCCACCTCCCGGCAGCTGCGGCGCCTGGACTCGGTCACCCGCTCGCCCATCTATTCGCACTTCAGTGAGACTGTGTCGGGCCTGTCTGTGATCCGGGCCTACGGGCACCAGGCACGCTTCCTGCAGCACAACGAGGTGACCATGGACATCAACCAGAAGAGTGTCTACTCCTGGATCGTCTCCAATAGGTGAGACTCCGCTGGGCCTGCGAGGCAGAGGCAGTGCCAATGCTAGCTGACACGCGGGCACTTAGGGTGAGGGAGCCCTGTCAGTCCCTGGGGACCCATAGCTGCCAGGGTGTCTCCCGTATGCAAACTGGGACCTCTTGGCACAAGACCAAGGAGTTCAGGGATCTTTTAGTGGGCCAGCTCCTGCACACAGGGCCCTTTGTGTCCGGGGCAGGCTGTGCTGATGGAGCTGTACCCCCCAGGGGGGCTGGCTGTAGTGTGCTGTGTGGGGCTGAGTGCTCTGAGGGGTGGCTGTGGGGCTGAGTGCTCTGAGGGGGGGCTGCCTGTAGGGCGCTGTGTGGGGCTGAGGGCTCTGAGGGGGGGCTGGCTGTAGGGTGCTGTGGGGCTGAGTGCTCTGAGGGGTGGCTGTGGGGCTGAGTGCTCTGAGGGGGGGCTGCCTGTAGGGCGCTGTGTGGGGCTGAGGGCTCTGAGGGGGGGCTGCATGTAGGGTGTGCTCTGAGGGGTGGCTGAGTGCTCTGAGGGAGGGCTGGCTGTAGGGTGCTGTGGGGCTGAGTGCTCTGAGGGGGGGCTGGCTGTAGGGCGCTGTGTGGGGCTGAGTGCTCTGAGGGGAGGCTGGCTGTAGGGCGTTGTGTGGGGCTGAGTGCTCTGGGGGGGGGCTGTGGGGCTGAGTGCTCTGGGGGAGCTGGCTGTAGGGCGCTGTGGGGCTGAGTGCTCTGGGGCAGGCCGTGCTGACGGAGCTGCACCCCCCCCAGGTGGCTGGCCGTGCGGCTGGAGTTTGTGGGGAACCTGATTGTGTTCTTCGCGGCGCTGCTAGCTGTTCTCACCAGGGACTCGCTGGACAGTGGGATCGTGGGCCTGTCCATTTCCTCTGCCCTCAATGTGAGTCTGGGTGTCCTGGGACTGAGCTATGGGGCTGCTGGGCATTGCGGGGAGCAGACAGTGGGGTATCCCGGGGTGGGGTGGAACAGTCCCACCAGGGCAGCGGGTTCGGGAAGGTTCCCATGGAGCTGGGGATGACAGGGTTGGGAATGTCAGCTCTTGGCTGGGTGGGGTCTCCTCTCTGGGGGCTGGGAGGCTCCTGGAGACCTGAGACCCGGCCCTGTGCTCCCCCCGATGCAGGTGACCAAGACGCTGAACTGGCTGGTGCGGATGACGTCTGAGCTGGAGACCAACATCGTGGCCGTGGAGCGAGTCCATGAGTACACCGAGGTGGCCAACGAGGTGAGGGGAAGGGGGAAACCCCCCCCAATGTCTGTCAGGGTCCTTCCCCCTCTATGCATGGGGGCTGGATGCTGGGCATCGGCTGTACCCAGGGACATGATCAGCTCTGAGCCCCACTGAAATGCCTAAGGGGGGGGAACCTTTTCTCTCCTGTCGGCCACTTTGAATATTAGGACAAAGTCCAAGGACTGCACAGCAATTGGGGGGGGGGGGAGGCTTTTAAAGGGGGCGCTCAGGAAGAGGAGGGTCCAATTTATGGATCCGCACCCTCCGCCCGTGCCTGCCCTCATCTCTGCTCCCTCCCTTCAGCAACGTCCGTCTGCACTTGTGGGGCGGAAGTGGATCCACGGGCCAGACCCAGCGACTAAAGTGGGGCCAAAGAAACATGAGCCAGGGAGCATGTTTGGCCCCCCCATCCCCCAGTCTAAAGAGTGTGTGTGTGTGTGCATGGCCCACTGTGCAGTGTGTGTGTGTGCATGGCCCACTGTGCAGTGTGTGTGTGTGTGTGTGTGCACGCGCGGTTCTCTTGTGCTGTGTGTGTGTGCATGGCCCACTGTGCAGTGTGTGTGTGCACGCGTGGTTCCCTTGTGCTGTATGTGTGTGTGTGTGCATGGTCCACTGCGGTGTGTGTGTGCGCGTGTGTGGTTCCCTTGTGCTGTGTGTGTGCGCGGTTCTCTTGTGCCGTGTGTGCGCGCAGTTCTCTTGTGCTGTGTGTGTGTGTGTGCATGGTCCACTGCGCAGTGTGTGTGCGTGCGCACCTGTGGTTCCCTTGTGCTGTGTTTGTGTGTGTGCGCGCGGTTCTCTTGTGCTGTCTGTGTGTGTGTGTGTGTGCGTGGTTCTTTTGTGCTGTGTGTGCGCGTGCGGTTCTCTTGTGCTGTGTGTCTGTGTGTGTATGTGCAGTTCTCTTTTGCTGTGTGTGTGCATGGTCCACGGCGGTGTGTGTGCACGTGCGGTTCTCTTGTGCCGTGTGCGTGCCGTGTGTGACACTCTGCCCCCTGCAGGCTGCGTGGGTGACTGCACAGCGGCCACCCCCTGGCTGGCCCAGCAAAGGCGAGGTCCAGATCGTGGGCTACCAGGTCCGGTACCGGCCCGAGCTGGAGCTGGTTCTTGATGGGCTTAGTTGCGAAATCAGGAGCATGGAGAAGGTGAGGCTCGAAGGCAGGGGAGGATTAAAGGGCTTGCTCAGTCTCAGCAGCTCCTTGGAGGGGGCTTGTCAGGGGCAGGGAAAGAGGGACCAGGTGATGGTGGAAGTGGTCTTGTTCCCCACAAGGCACTGGGGGACCCAGAGGCCAGAATGCTGGAGCCTACGGCCGCTTGCTACTGTCTCTGGCGCGGCCCTGCTCCTGCCCCCCCCCCGATTTCCCCGCACCTGTCCTGCCCCCCCCCAGACCCCCGAGTGAGCGACCACACACTGCCCCTGACCCCCCTGTCTCCACAGGTCGGGGTGGTGGGGCGGACAGGTGCGGGGAAATCCTCACTTGCCAACTGCCTCTTCCGCATCTTGGAGGCTGCGGGGGGGAAGATTGTGATTGACGGGGTGGATATAGCGACCATCGGCCTCCACGACCTGCGCCAGAGCCTCACCATCATCCCCCAGGTGAGCATCATGCCGGGCAGCTGTGCCCCATGGGCTCTGCCCCCCTTCCCCCAGCCCTGGCCTCTGCCACGCCACCTTCTGGGGGTTGTCTAGGGTGGAAAGGAGTTGCAGACTCGGCCACCAGCCCCGTTCTTCCTAGGGGACGTGAAGTCCTAGGCTCAGCCTCCAGCTGAGGTGGATACAGGACGTGGGCTTAGTGCGGTTTCCCTGCCCTCTGACCAGCAGCAGCAGCAGCCGCGCCCCCTTGAGACCCCCTGCCAGCCCTCGGCCACCTCTGTCCCAGATCCTTGCTCCACCCCTCAGCCCCGTGCTCACCCCTGTAGGACCCAGTCCTCTTCTCTGGGATGCTGCGTGGGAACCTGGACCCGTTTGACCAGTACTCGGACCAGGAAGTCTGGCAGGCGCTGGAGCTAGTGCACCTGAAGCCCTACGTGCTCGGGCTGCCCGAGGGGCTGTCGCACCTTATCAGCGAAGCTGGGGAGAATCTCAGGTATGGCGGGGCCTTCCTAGGGCACTACAACCCCCCAGCGGGAGGGGATCAGGGCTTGGACCAGCGAGCAGGCCATACCCATCTCCCAAAGGGCCAGAGTCAGTGGGGCCATCAGCCAAGGCAGAGGGCCCAAGCAGGAAGGATTATTTGCACCAGTCCTTGCTACAGAGGAGACGGGGGCGATGCCCGCTACGCTTTGGAGGGAACAAGGAGCGAGATTTTAGAGTAAATGGATAAATCACCGGACGCTGCTCCTCGAACTCTGGCAAAGCTTAGCAAGCAATGAAGAATGACTGGGGGGGGGGGGTGCTTTGGAGACAGGTTCTAGCCCCTCACCCCCCCTGATACTCCCTCACCTGCCCTGTCATTATGGGCCCCCGTCTCCTCTGGATCTGAGCTCAGAGCATGTGACTTCTCACCTTGATGCATGTCTCTGTAATCAATGATTGGTCAGCGTCAGGGCCAGGCCCAGATAAATACTTAGCAGTGGCAGTGTGCTTCTTAGTGATGGGTCAACCCCTCCCTCCCAGCACAATATGGCGTTCCCGCTGGCCCCACTAACTCCCTTGTCCCCAGTGTTGGGCAGAGGCAGTTGCTGTGTCTGGCCCGGGCACTGCTGCGCAAGTCCAAGATCCTAATTCTGGATGAGGCGACAGCAGCGGTGGACCTGGAGACCGACCACTTGATCCAACTGACGATCCGGAGTGAGTTTTCTGACTGTACCGTGCTTACCATCGCCCACCGGCTGCACACCATCATGGACAGCAACCGGTACGTACGAGACCTCACCTAAAACTGTGGCTGGGGTTTAGGGGTGAGTTTTCTGACCGTACCATATTCACCATCGCCCACCGGCTGCACACCATCATGGACAGTGACCGGTGCGTACAAGGCTGCACCCAGAGCTGGCCAGAAGGGAGGGGGGGGGGGGACTGGGACTTAGGGCCGAGTTTTGACTGTACTCTGCTCAGCATTCCCCACCGGCTACACACCATCATGAACAGCGACCGGTGCGTATGAGGCCACGCCGAGCCAGGGTGTGCGCGCACTGAGGTTTAGGGTTCTGACTCCCTCTCGCCCTGCAGCGTGATGGTACTGAAGGCTGGGAAGATCGTGGAGTTTGACAACCCCGAGGAGCTGCTCCAGCGACAGGGCCTCTTTGCTGCCATGGCCAAGGACGCTGGCATCGTGAGCAGCCAGACCACCGTGCTGTAGGGCGGCGTGCGACAGGCAGAGCCCACCGTGACTGGGTATCAGAGCAGCCCCCAAACCAGGACCTGCCCAACGGGGCTGTTCTGCGCACACACCAGTGCCATCTCCAGGCCTGACACTGGCCAGATCAGGCAGTGGGGAGGGGGTGTCACTAATTACCGAGCTGCTGCCTTAAAGCTTGGCAGATGGGAGTCTCTGCATTCAAGCCCTGACACCCCCCACCCCCACCGAACCCAATATCTGGACCCAGCTTGTATGGGCAGCTCTTTGTATAAAGTGTATTTAACCATCTCTCTCTGCTGCCACTTGTGTTCTGCCGCGGGAAGTATCCGGTGCTGGAGCCGGGAACTTGTTGCACGACATCCCCCAAGAGCCCCGGCCTCCCTCCCCGCTGGGGGGAAGGGGGCGCTGACACAAGCCACGCAAGCAACGTCCAAAAGCCATTTTATTTACAGTCTGGCAGCGGCCCTTGAGCCGGGGCTAGTGCCCAGGGGGGGGCACAGACACTCCAGCCAGCGCCCCTCAGATGGGTGGGAGCCCCGTGCTGATCCTCCGTGCCTCTAGCTCTCTCCCCATCCCTTGCTGGGGCAGATCTAGTCTCAGTGACACCAAGCCCCCTCCCCTGACTCTGCTGGGGCCCCACCCTTTTCCAGCGGGAGGGGGGCCTTGGCTCCCTGCTCCTCCCCCCAACCCCTCACACATTTAATACTATGGAGCCAGAGAGCAAATCTGCTTAAAACCAACCTCAAAGGGAGGGAGTCTGCCCCACCCAGGGGCGGGGGGGGGGGGGGGGCTGGCCTGGCTGGGCTCCCCACCCTGGCTCCAGTCTGGACCCCTAGCTGCAAGCAGCTGCCGGGGGAAGCAGAGCAGCACACCCCTCGTGGGGTCCAGTAGGATGTCATGCCCCCGGTGTCCGCAGCGCCAGCCCCCTCAGCAGGGTGTTCGGCACCCGGTGCCCGCGGCAGCAGGTGGCACAGGCTCATCACGTGTACTCTGTCTTCCGAATGTAACTAGATGGCACATAGCCCCGCCTCCCATGCACCTCAGCCAACCACCACTCTCGGTTGCCCATGATATCTTCAAACTGCAGGATCCTCAGTCTCTGATTGGCCGACACACTGAGCTCATTTGGACTCCGGCTCTTGAAGGTGTAAACAGCGTAATACACCTGCAGACAGAAGGGGGTGGAGGGATAAGAGCCGTGCTTGAGGGCTGGCCAGGGCGTGAGGGGGCAGGGACACTGCACATGGGGCGGGAGCTGGCCGGGGGCAGAGACAGTGCACCGGGGGGGGCAGGGACACCGCATTGGGG
>QEPC01008216.1:6160985-6175116 GCA_003113815.1 Sphenodon punctatus
GGGGGGGGGGGGGGAGGGCTGCACCCAGCCTCTCCCTGAAATCCTCCAGCGGCGGAGTCTACGGCCTCCCCAGGCAGCGTGTCCCATCGCTGCGCACGCAGCTCACACTGGCAGGAAGTTTTTCCTGATATTTAACCAAACCCTCCTTTCCTGTGACTGGAGCCCCTTGTAGCCCGGGAGAGCGGCTCCATGACACTTTCTTGGGGGCCGCCTGTAGATAGTCAAAGATGCACTCATGTCTCCCTTAGTCTTCTCTTCACTCGGCTAAACACACCCAGCTCCTTCCACCTTTCCTCGTAAGAATTGCTTTCCAGACCTTTTATCATCTTTGTCGCCCTGCTCTGAACCCGCTCCAACGTGTCAATGTCCTGACAATGAGGCCCCCAAACGGGACATGATACTTCAGGTGAGGTCTGACCAGGCCGAATTATCACCTCTGCTGACTTGGAAATATTGCATTTGCCTTCTTTGCAGCCACACCCTATTGCTGACTCGTGCGCAGCTTGTAATCAACCCCGATCCCAACATCCTTTCCACACGGGCTGCTGCCATGTCCGATACACCACACCCAAAGGAGCTCAGCCTCACAATGAGGGGGCCTGGGCTGGGAGCTGAGCAGCAGCTGCTGTCACTGCTGGACTCTCGACTGGGACAGATTGTTCTCTACAGAAGTCGCCACTAAATGATGACTGATCCACTCCCTGCCGGGCCGGTGCAGACGGGCGACCTGCACTTTGCCGCTACGCTGGCAGCTGGGGGCAGAGGTGACTGACCCTGCCGGGCCGGTGCAGACGGGTGACCTGCACTTTGCCGCTACTCCGACACTTGGGACCATGGAGGAGGGACCAGAGAGGAAGGTTCTGGCCTTCAGGGAGCTGTACCCTGGTACCAGAGGAAAGTGAGGGGGATGTGGGGTAACCGACCAGGCAACTTGGTGCGTCTGTCTGCTGTGATCCAGCTAACGTGACCCCACTCTAAACTCCGTCCCTAATCTTGGTCTCTCTCCCATTGGGAAAGCCCTTTCCTGGGGGTGGGGAGAATCCGTACCAATGGCATCGGCAGCCTCCAGGGCATCCAGCAGCTTCTTGGAGAAGGCAATCACCCCTTGGATATTGCCAAAGAGTCCCTCGAAGTCCACGTGCTGCACCTGGGGAGGAGAGAGACGGGTTCCAGATCGGGCAGCCCTGCTACAGCCCCCTCCTCCTACCCTGAGACCCTTAACTGGGCCCGCCCACCCTGCACGGGGTGCCCCAACTAATACACCCCTGCCCCCAGGGACATTCATGATCCCCGTGCGACCCCCAGTCACCACGGGGACACTCACCTGGGCCTGCTGCTGCAGCGGCATCATCACCCACTTCACGCACATCTCCAGGTCCCGGATATAATCCTGCTCGGTCTGAAGCAGCTCCTCGATGACCTTCGACCTCTTCTCCAGCATCCTTTGCTCCGGGTTGCTGGCGGCTGATTCCAGGGACGCTGGCTGGGAGGAGGCCACCGTCATGTCTGAAAGGAGACAGAGAGACTTGGCTCCGGAACCGGCAGCAGGTGGCAGACGGAGCCCCCTCGAGGGCAATGCTGAATGCCAACCCAAACTCTACGAGGCCCAGCCCAAAGGGGCTTCGCTGCCAGAGTCATGTCCTGCCCGAGGCCCAGCCCAGCCCAGGCAGTTTGCCCCACACAGAACCTCTGCCAGCTCAGCTGCAGCCTGGACTCCCCCTGCACCAGGCTGCAGCCCTAGGCGGATGCAGCTGGGAAGGGCAGTAAAGCCCACTCCCCTGCATGCGAGGCCACACAGCAGCAGGGCAGACACCAGGGCACAGGAGCAAGGGTCACCCTTGGCACACACCTGCCCCCAGCTAGGTGTGGATGCTCCTTTTGGGGAGCCCTGCTGACCTGTAGCAGAGACGTGGGCACAGGCCTCCCCTGCCCCATCCCAGCCACCAGAATTGGAGCCCCTTGGGGCAGTCAGGTGCCAAGTCTGAGAGGCAGCAGCAGCAAAGGCCGCCAGGGGCAGGATCGGGTTGGGGCTGCCTAGGCCAAAAAGCCCCTGGCAGAACGATGACCCTTGGGAAACACTCGCCCCTTCCAAGCAGGGCACTTGGCATTAGCATGATCTCCGTAGCCGGGGCCTCACAACGGCCTGAGACGGAAAGGTGGAGCGAGTTTCACCCAGAGGGGCCGCCGCGGCAAAGGCCGGATCGCCCACTGACTTAAGGCGCGATGGCAGGATCCCCGAGCAGCGGGTGGCGTCTGGGCGCAGAGAACTAGTAGAGTGAGGAGGGCTGCTACACCCAGCCTCAGAGCACAGGTCCCCAACACCCGTGGGAACCAGCTCTCCTCCAGAGCCCTCCCTGCCAGACTCCTGGACACTCCCCTCCAGCCAGGCAGGCAACCGGCCAACAGTTGCTAAAGGCCCGATCCAAACCCAGCTCTACGACTGCCTCCCCGGGGAACAGCCTCCCTTCGAGGATAACGCGGAAGGGAGAGAGCCGATACCTCTTTGGATCAGGGAACTGATTTGGAGAGAGGGGGAATGTGGCAGGTTCGGCGTGTAGGACATTTGGTCCAGTACCACCTGGTAAATCCCTAGCTAAAAACCCCTAGCGTGGGTCAGACACTAGCTGAAGGGGCGGGCGAGTGCTGGAAGTTGGAGAGAGGATGGATGCCTGTGATCCCAGCTGCCGAGCACCCAGGGGGAGGAAGCATTGTCCATGCAGAGGAGGACTGGACATTCCTGGTACCAAGTGTAAAGTTATGCGCTTGGGGAAACAAGGGGGGAGCAGCAAGGCTTGGGGCGATTTGTCGATGGCAGGAGGAATATGAGCCAGCGCTGCAGCCCTTCCATGAAGGCAGCAGCGGCGTTCCCAGAATGCACCTGACAAGGAGGGAGGGATCCCGCCAGGCTAGAAGGCACTGAGGAGAAGGTCCCCCCAAACAGTCTGTACGTTTCTGGGCACAGAGTCAAAAGGATTCCTCTCAACGGGCCGAGGTGAAGGAAAGACTGCTAGGCCAGTGTTCATGGCCCACCCGTCTCCCCACTCTTGCGCAGGGAGCTGCGTGACCCACACGTGTTCCCAGTAGGGCAGCTCTCAGTGTTCCTGGGTCCTAAATCCATTTGATGGAACTGGGGGTATCAGTACTGGGTGTCAAACTGATCGGCATCACATGAGAAGCATCAGAGCATCGAATATTATATCAAATATTATTTGTATAAAAGCAGGTAGCATTGTAACAAGACCTGCATGAAACTTATTTATTTATAGTAAAACTTGTGCTAAATGACGGTGAAAGGGGGAGGAGGTAATGTGGGGCAATCAAGCCCAGCCAGCTGTCCGTGGAAAGGCACATTATGGGACAGTAAAGGCTATGAATACCCCCCACACACCCAGCTTCCTGGGAGGATTCCCTAATGCAAAACACCGGAACCACAGGGTTGCGACAGACCCGAAAGCAGGAAGCGGCCATCTTGAGTATGTTAAAGAGAGGCTGGACGAACTGCTGGAAGCAGCATGTGAGCTGCTGGCACGTTTCGCCCGGCCGGCCGGGAAGCAGGGAACAGCGTCGCTCACGGAGACAAAAGTTTTAGACAGAGAAATCTTCAAGTGAAGCCAGTGCGCTTTTTGCTTGTATTTCCCTTACGCACACTCTGCATTTACTCTGTGCTGCTATTTACTGTCCTCTCTTGCACAAAGTGTCTTCCTCTGGGTGCTCTCCTTGTGCTCCCTGTGGGGGGATTCCTTGGTCAACCCCGTGTGAACTTTCTGTGGCAGGGAAGGGCCCGAGACCCAGGCGGCTTGGCAGTGCCCTTACAGGCCGCCCACTCTGGGGGAGTGGGGCGCAGGGGTTACTGTAAGTGGGGAAAGTGAGCCGTGGCTGATCCAGGAGCACGGTGGGACGGCCTGGAGAGAGGAAACCCCAACAATCCCACCCCCTCCTGCGACAGACAGGCAGCAGCACGGGGGGGGGCGGGGAGGGTTAACGTGAGGAAGGGAAAACAGCTTTTCAAGTTAAAGACTAACGGCAGCACAAGGACCAGGGGCAAGAACTGGACAGGAGCAAGGTCTCCGGCCGGCCAGTCAGACCGTGGGGCCTAGTAACCACGAGGGTTTCTAGCCCCAAGCAAGCGAGTCCGGCAGGCGAGATGCTTGCCTGGCTGCAGTGCCACCGGCGGGGGGGGGGGAATACAACTTCATCCCCCCCCCAACGCCAGCAGGAGTCCTAGCTGGGAGCGCAGCATCTCTGGGGTTGGGAGCTCTACAGCTGCCAGCGAGGCCCTGATGCAAAGCTCGCTTTGGTCTGGACTGGACCCACCAGAACCCGCTCCCCACAGAGAAGTGATTGCACAGTCCTCGCCCCCCCCACCTCAGGGCCCCAAGAGCAGGTGCATCAAGCAGGGATCCAGGCCCGGATGGTGGTGCCCCCCCCCAAGAGGATACAGGAGTAAGCAGATGAATTCCCAGGTCTCTGCCCCAGACAGGGGGGACGTTCCATTAGGGTGAGACACAGAATTTGCCCCCGTTTCTGTTTGAGATGTCCCGGCCGGAATGCAAAGGGGACAGCGTCAAGGGCTATTTGAGCTTGGGAGAGTGAGATCCCAGCAGCAGCAAAGACCCCACAGACCCTATAGAAGCCCCTCTGCAAACAGTAGGGGAGTTCCTGCCTTTCAGAGCTGCAGATTGCTCTCGGCAGGCAGGCAGGCTGGCACGGTGCTGCCCAGGGCTGGTGAGCACGGCATGGACAGAGCAAACCACAGGCTCCTCCTGGCTGCGGGCAGGACCAGATTAAGGGCAGGCTTTGGGGGCTGCAGCCAAGGATTTGTGAGGAGTCCCTGAAAATGAATAGAATCTGGTCTTTCTCCAGCTGCTGCCAGCACCCTCGCCGGCTGGAATGGAGGGGACAGCAAGGCCAGCAGCTAAATATGAAGCTCCGTCTGCCCTCTAGCAACCAGCCCTGCCGGTGGGTAAAGGCCTATACAAGGAGGGAGCCAGGAGGAGAAGTGCTTCCGCTTTGGAGAAGGTTTCTGGAATTCTGCTTGCTGTGCCTGCCTGCTTGCCTGTGTGCAGACGGATGGAGCCACTGCCTGCTAGCCTTAGACCTGGATGGATTCACCCCCAAACACCATCTGTGACAAGGGCACTTGGGAGAGAGCTGACAGGTCCTCGGCTGTGCAGCTATCCGGCCTCAGAGGGCAACAGACGGAGCTCATGTTTGGGGGTCAAGGTGAATAGACTCTTTCATGTCGATCTGAGTCCAGAGAACCCACCGCCCCATCACAGAATCACACAAGATTAGTTTCCCCATAGCAACTCCCGACAGGTATCAACGTTCCCCTGACAGAGCAGTTCAGATGATCTGCTTTATGGGAACAAGCCAATTTCTGGAGAATTCCAATACTTCCCTTTGGAACTTGTTCCCCTGCTGAAATATTCCCACGGCCAGGAAGGGTTTCCTAAGATGAACCTACTCTGCCTTCTGCAACGTAACCCTGAGGATTTATGCAAAAGACCCTAGGTTTGAGGATACCCTTTTCTCCTGAAATTGTTCTTCTAGAGTTCTAGCCAGAAGGGATATTTAATTGGGCCCAACGGGCAACATGTAAAACTATGACCATTTTTACAATGGAGATAGAAGAGGACTTTGAGAATAGATGGAATAATGCAGGTGAAACTACTCTAGAGGATGGGAAATCTTTTTTGACTCCTCTCTCTAATGTAGTGAATAGGAATTGATTCACAAGTTAGCATTCATCTGTCTGGATTAGGATATCGTCTAAATGATTTAAATTGTATTCTTTCTCTTTTCTTTTTGTTGTCGTTGAATTTATTAATAATCATCATCATCTTGATGATCCCACGTAGCCTCCCCCTTAGAGGCCTTGGAAAACAAAGGATTCCTCCTCTAGAGCATATTTTTTAATTTTTTTAAATTAAAATAAAATAAATAAATAAATGTCCAGCTCTTTAGTTTTGCAGCCCTGGGCACCTTTGTTACTGACCGGGGACGCTGCCAGCGCTGTGGGGTGCATAATTAACGCTTAGTCCAGACAGGTGAAGGAAGACCAGGGAGGTGGAAAGATAAATGCCACCTTGGGACACGAGGCCCCAATGCCCAGCAAAGCCACAAGAGCGGCACTCGTTTCCTTGGGGAGAGAACCAAGCCCGATACTTGCGGTGACATCGGTGACTCAAGCAAAGCAGAGCAGTCTGCAAATACTGGAGGGAGGGCGTGAGAAATACCAGGCTGGAGGAAATGAGGCAAACACAAATATCTGGACAACTTCTGGGCAGGGGAATGGATTCTGATAGGAATCAGAGCAGGGCAAGTGGCCAGCAACCAGCACAATCTAGGACTCTCCCCCACTGGCCACCGGGATGGGACCCAACTGGGGCTCCTGGTTCTAAAGGGCAAAATGTCAGAGGGTTAAGGCTCGGTAACCGGTCCAATGGATTGGTAAGGAAGGATGGGCTGTGGGGAAAGGCCAAATCCCGGTCACAGCCTACTTTGGGTCAGTTGTGAGCCTCTACCACAAGCACCCAGGGGAAGTGCTGCAGGCCAGAACAGGAGACGAGCAAGTTCATTTGTGTGGGCTGCCCCCAAGACGCCGGCAAGGAGCTGTTCTGCCGGGCTACAGGGGCAGAACCAGAGACAATGGGATCACGCTCCAGGAAGGGATCAGGAAAACCTTCCTAGCGGTCCAAGCTGGGCGGGCGGCGATGGGACAAGCTGCCCAGGGAGGTGGCAGGCTCCGTCGCTGGAGGATTTCAGACAGAGACTGGGCAGCCCCCCGCGGGGGATGCTGTCACTGTCGTCCCGCTCCCAGTGGGGGCTGGACTAGATGGCCTCGAGGCCCCATCTGCCAGCTCTGACATTCTAGGGTTCTATGGACGGAGCAGGATGACGGTCACCCCAGAGCGCTGAAGGAGCGAGCTGAGGGGATTAACCCCACGCCCCAAACCCCCTCTGGGACGCCGCCTGCCTGTGGCCTACAACAGCGTCAGAGCAGAGCAGCCACGCTCCGTCCTGCCGTGCGGCCCCTCCATGGGCTGCTCTGCATTATCCCCCAGCATCTCCCTCCTGCCTCACCCACCCGCGATGGTGCCAGGCCCCTCGGCCTCTGCCCGCTGTTTCTGTGGGTGCCAGTCACCAGGTTAGCCTTGCTGCCCCCTCCCACCCACCGGGGATCTGCCCGAGCTGGGCCAGGGGGCTTGACTTGGCCAGCTCCGTGTTCTCCAGTCAGCTGTGCTGCCCTTTGAACATTCCTCCCTGCTAATCCCCCGCCCCCCTGCCCCCGGCTCCAGGCACAGAGCCAGCAGCTCCAAGCTCAGGAATGTGACTGGCCAAACTCGCTCCTCACCCTGTAACCACCTCAGCCCAGCATTGTCACCTTCCTGGCTGGTTCAGGCCCCCAGGGCGAGCAGAGCTGCAGGCCACTGGATTTGTCTGCAATACTCCCTGGACAAGGGGCTCTAGGGCTGCCTCCCACGGGGCCTGGGGAAGCCACAACAGTCCCTCCAGCAGACCAGCCCCTCCCGATCCTCCCCATCCACACTAATCACCCCTGAACAGCGGAGCAAAGAGCCCAAACCTCCAAGCAGGAGCCAAACCCCAGGCCTGGCTTGGCTGCGCCACATCCAGGACAGTACGGACTCTCAGCAACCAGAGACTCCGTGATGCTGGATGAGGCAGGACGGCAGCAAGAGCGCAACGCAGGCCCGGAGAGAAACACCCCAGACCCCAGTGCCCCATAGGAGAGGGGAGACAAAGCGCAGACCCCAGTGCCCCATAGGAAAGGGGACACAAAGCGCAGCCCGGAGAGAAACACCCCAGACCCCAGTGCCCCATAGGAGAGGAGACACAGAGAGAAACAGCCCAGACCCCAGTGCCCTATAGGAGAGGAGACACAGAGAGAAACACCCCAGACCCCAGTGCCCCATAGGAGAGGAGACACAGAGAGAAACAGCCCAGACCCCAGTGCCCTATAGGAGAGGGGAGACACAAAGCACAGCCCAGAGAGAAACACCCCAGACCCCAGTGCCCCATAGGAGAGGAGACACAGAGAGAAACAGCCCAGACCCCAGTGCCCTATAGGAGAGGGGAGACACAAAGCACAGCCCAGAGAGAAGCACCCCAGACCCCAGTGCCCCATAGGAGAGGAGACATAAAGCGCAGCCCAGAGAGAAGCACCCCAGACCCCATAGGAGAGGAGACAAAGCACAGCCCAGAGAGAAGCACCCCAGACCCCAGTGCCCCATAGGAGAGGGAAGACACAAAGCGCAGCCCAGAGAGAAGCACCCCAGACCCCAGTGCCCCATAGGAGAGGAGACAAAGCGCAGCCCAGAGAGAAGCACCCCAGACCCCAGTGCCCCATAGGAGAGGACACAAAGCGCAGCCCAGAGAGAAGCACCCCAGACCCCAGTGCCCCATAGGAGAGGAGACATAAAGCGCAGCCCAGAGAGAAGCACCCCAGACCCCATAGGAGAGGAGACAAAGCACAGCCCAGAGAGAAGCACCCCAGACCCCAGTGCCCCATAGGAGAGGGAAGACATAAAGCGCAGCCCAGAGAGAAGCACCCCAGACCCCAGTGCCCCATAGGAGAGGAGACAAAGCGCAGCCCAGAGAGAAACACCCCAGACCCCAGTGCCCTATAAGAGAGGGGAGACAAAACGCAGCCCAGAGAGAAGCACCCCAGACCCCAGTGCCCCATAGGAGAGGGGAGACAAAGTGCAGCCAAGGAAGCAACCCCCAGGGTGGGGCTCAGCTCCTGAGACAGGGACAGACTGACAAATACCCTGCTCTCCAGCGCCCCCTAGGGCAGATGCTTCCTGCTACTCAGAAAGGAATGAGGGGCATCGCACGCCAGGGCAGAAATGGACAGGCACTCCCTGGGCTCGGAGAGGGGACAGTGAGGCAGACAGCGCCGCACCGCGCAGGGGACACGGAACCGCAAGCCCCGGCAGCCCAGCCAGGGGGGCTTTGAAAAGGAATAATGATTGAAGAGCCATATTTCTCTAGTGCCGGCAATGAGCCTGGCACAGAGCGGCTGCGATTCTTGTGAGAGCTCTCTGCCCCGGGGGGAGGGGTGACAAGGAGCAGAGCCCCCGCGTACAGAAGGTGGGCAGGCAGGCAGGCAGGCAGGCAGGCAGACTCCCCCGGGCTCTGCAGCCAGGGAGACCCCTTCCCCCGAAGCGAGGAGGGGATGGCGGGAGCAGACTAGGCTGAGGAGTTGGGGAAAGCAATGGATTTCTCTGTATCTACTGATGACTGAATCTTTGCCCAGTGGAAGCAGGGGCCATTACCTTGCCTTGCCTTCCTGGTCTGCACGAAGTGGCTATGCCGCAGAGCGCTTGGCGCCGTGCGCCGGTAGCAGCTGTTCCGCTGCCAGGAGTTTGCGCCAGTTGCCTTCTTGGCCTCGGCTTCCCAGTGCTGACTCCAGTCTGAACGCCCCGTCCGCATCCTTGAGCGGTCATCTCCTGCGGTCGTGCATCCCGGCCCCCCATAGCCACGGTATTCTGTCTCCCCAAGCCTGGGCTCTCCACACGGCAGTCCTGGCTCCTGGCCCCTAGACCCCGAGTGCCATGTCTCAGAGAGATTCCTAGCAGCCGTGGCCTGGCGCTCAAAAACCAGATGGAATTCCCTGGGGTTCATATACCAGCCACCTCGTTCCCTGTAGGCCCCCTGGTCATCATCGTCCACTCTCCTGCAGTCCATATTCCAAGGCTCCCCCTTTCTAGGCCTCCTGGAGTTCTTCTCTGCTCTTTCACGATCCATATACTGGCACTTCCCATTGTCATAATCCTCAGTGTCATCATATCGTCTCCCACGGTCCACAGACCCACTCTTGGCGTCTCGATAGTCCCCACACTCTCCCGATACTCCTCTCCCACGGTCCACAGACCCACTCTTGGCCTCTCGATAGTCCCCGCACTCTCCCGATACTCCTCTCCCACGGTCCACAGACCCACTCTTGGCCTCTCGATAGTCTCTGCAGTCTCCCAATACTCCTCTCCCACGGTCCACAGATCCACTCTTGGCCTCTCGATAGTCCCCACACTCTCCTGACACTCTCCCATGGTTCATAGACCCGCTCTCGGCCTCTCGATAGTCTCCGCACTCTCCCGATACTCCTCTCCCATGGTCCATAGACCCGCTCTCGGCCTCTCGATAGTCTCCGCACTCTCCCGATACTCCTCTCCCACGGTCCATAGACCCGCTCTCGGCCTCTCGATAGTCTCTGCAGTCTCCTGACACTCCTCTCCCACGGTCCATGGACCCGTTCTCGGCTTCTCGATAGTCTCTGCAGTCTCCTGACACTCTCCCACGGTCCACAGAGAGGCTGTTTACCTTCCTGTCATTTCGATAATTCCGATAGTCTCCAGGCGCTGCGCTACAGCTTGTGTAGCAGTTCTCCCTCCTCCTGTAGTCCCTGCAGTCTCCCTCCAGTGGCCTGGAGTCCCCATGCCACCCCCCTGCTCCGAGAGCACCATGCCCCCTCCACAGGGTGCCGCAGTCCTCATACTCCCAGCTGGGGAGCCGGGGCTGCGAGTCCACCCCACTCTTTGCCTTTGGGTAAGTGCACATGGTGCATGGTCCCCAGCTGCTCAGGAACCCGGCCTGCAGCCCCACTGCCCAGCACTCAACTCGCTCCAAACTGAGAGCTTAGCCTTCGTGCCCAATCGGCTGAGCCGCTCCCACCTGCTGACAGAGGTAATTAGTAACCAGGATTCCATGCTCTGGGGCGGCTGCTGCTCAAACCGGCTCTTCCACTTTGTAAGTTGGGAGGCGGCGGCAGCGGCTCCTCGGAGGCAAGGAAACTGCTGGGCTAGCCCGACTCCGAGAGGGCGGAGCACACACTGGCCTCGGGGAAAGGGAAAGGGAGCGCGCTGGCGGCCCTGGGCGGCTCTCCGAGACATCGGGCAAGTGCAGGACGCTCCCTGTAGAGAGTGATGTGCCTCAGCCAGATCCTCCCCCCTCCGGCTGGGAGTGACGTGCTCCCCCTGCCACGACTCAGCCATGGTTTCTTTGTAACTCTCCCCTGGGCAGCCGACAGGGTCCCCTCAACTCAGCAGCAGGGTCCCTTCAGCTACCGAATGCAACTCTAACGTGCCCAGCAGCGCAACAGCCTGGCCATGTTCCTGCTGCTGTTCCCTGGGATCTGAAACCCGAGCCAGGGCCCCTACCCCCCACCCCCACCCCCGGAATGGGCGATTGAGCCGCGCACTACTCTGCTAAAATGGCCAGCAGCCAAAGAGTTAATGTTGAGGTTTCAGAGATCCTCCCCCACCGGGCACACGGTTGGGGGGGGGGGGGGTGCGGGGAGAATTCCTTCCTGGCCTCATCTCCAGCGATGGCTAGGACCTGTCTCTTATACACATCTAGATGTGTATAAGAGACAGTTCCACCGCTGGCCGTGACATGAACTGAAATGGCCTCGGACCTGGATTAGGGTAAGAGTCTAAGTCAGGAGAATCCAAGTACAGAGAGGAATGTGTTATTGGTTGTGTTATTTTGATTTCTGGGTATAATCTTGTACTGCAGCTTATTCATTATTTATTCATTAAACTTCTTTTAACTGAATTTAGTGGGGTCCAGTGGAATTGCTAATCTTAACGTTGGCGAGACACAGTGTGGGGTTAATTCTATGTTTACAAACACAGACGAACCTAGAGGGAAAGAGTCTGCGCTGGGAAACTCTGTGGCTGAAAAGGTGACAGGAAGGTTCCCCCGTTGCAGGTTCAATCCGTTCTAGCGAGAGAGCGGATCCAGTGGGAGCTGCAAGCTGGGGAAACGGAGTCCTGACAGCCCAGAGTGGGGGAGTGAGCCCCAAATCCCATGACAAGCACCTTTCCCTTTATTCCCCCCCCCAGGCTGCTTTGGGCAAAGCGCAGTTGCTAGAGCTGCGGATGAGGGGACACATGCTTGTTTCAGAGATCTATGAATCTCCCCTTCACCTTGATGGGCTGCTTACTTTGAAATATCTGCAGCCCTAGGTTTCCCCCACCATCGTCTGCATGTCTGTCTCCCTGCCTGCCCGGCGCCTGGGACCGTGGGCATCAGCAACGGGACTGATCAGCCAGTGTGGGGATGCTGCCCTCTAGTGGCTGCCCAGAGGGAGAGCTCACTGCGGGGAAGAGCAGGGCTGGAGGAGCTGACTGTTCAAACAGGCCCCCCAGGATGTCGGTGGGTCCGTCCGCAGTGCAAGAAGCCCCTGCTGCCCCTGTGGGTGGGTGGGTCAGAGTGTCCCGGTTGAGCCCCATTGTGTTGGGAGGGGAGGAATCTTGCAGCCTGCGTAGTTCCAGATGCAGCCACTAGGGGTTAGCCACCCAATGAGCCCCCAGAGCTGGTGAATCTGGCCACGGTGCGGGAAGCACTAGGCTCTTCCAGGGGCCACAATGCAGCTTCTGCCATCTCGGCCCCTGGAGAGTGACCCACCCAGCTTTCACCTCCGAGGGAGGGGCACAAGAAGCCCCACCCCTCTACCAGCAGGGCTGGGGCCGTCTCAGTCCCTAACCCTTTCATAGGGCTCTCCCACCCACCGTTCCGCAAAGCATCATCTGCATTCCTTTGTCTGCACCTTTATGAAACGCAGGGAAACTGGGGCGTTCAGAGACTTTAAACCACCAATTTATGAGGGCAGAGCGGCGTCTCATCTTGCCTCATGCCCCAAAATCAGCCCTCTGGAGCTGCGACTCTGGCTGACGTGCACCTCGAACAATGTGCTACGAGGAGGAGATTTTATGGCCATGACTAGGGATGTTACTGAGAAGCAGTGAGGTTCAGTGCTTGGGAGACTGGACTCCGCCACCAACCTGCTGTGTGACCTTGGCAAGTCCCAGAACTTCAGTGACCCTTCCCTCACGTCCTGCCCATTGAGAACCCAGTGTCAGACTGGGTCAGACCAATGGTCCATCCAACCCAGTATCCTGTCTCTGACTATGTCATAGTCTGTGCCAGATTGGGTCAGACCAATGGTCCACTGAGCCCAGCATCCTGTCTCCGACAATGTCAGTCAGTGCCAGACAGGTCAGACTACATTGAGCAAAGAAGGACTTCCTTTTTTTCATCTTAAATCTGCTGCCAGCTAATTTCATTTGGGGGGGGGGGGTGTCCCCCTACTTCTGGAATTATGGGGAGGGGTAAAAAACAGCTGCCTAGTTATTCGCTGCACACCACTTGTGCTTTTGTAAACTTCTATCGTATCACTTCTCCAAGCTGAACAGTGCTGACAAAGAGTCCTTGGCCAAAGGTAGCAGAGAAGGAGCGATGAGCCGGGCAGGATGACCGTGACAAAGCCGGCAGAGAAACCCTGGAGGTTTTCAAACAGAGGCAGGATGTCCATCTGTCTGGGATGCTGCATAGCTGTGGATTTCCTGCCATGAGCACTCGGAGGACCCTTCCAATTCTGTCATTCTAGGCTCCCCATCTGGAAGAAACCTTCTTACCTGTGACCCCCTCTTTCTTCCCGAGGAGCCAGAACTCATCCACCACCGCCAGGACCTCAATAACGTCCCCCACAAACAGCGACAGCTCCTCGGAGACGCTGGGGCAGAAGTCAAAGACTGCACAGACCAGGGAGCCGACCTCCATTGCTCAGCGTCTGCAAGGGGGTGCAGAGAGACCAAGAATCAGGCCCCAAGGCGGCACTGGGCAGACAGGGAGGATGGAGGAGACAGACAAGGCCAGATATGGGATAAAGGCTGCAACCGGCCCACTGGAGAATGAAATACCCAGAGACCCCTCTTTGGAGATGGGTACCCACCCTGTCCCCTTTTGGGGGCTCCCTGCATGGGGCAGCCAGAAGCGCTGCAGGATTAACATCCCCCAAGCACCCAGCCTGACCCTCAGCACAGAGCTGCTACTACCCTTGCGATCACGCTACCGGGCTCTCTACCGTCACCGATTTTGGAGACCGGCCTCTGCCCAGCGGGCTTCCAATTAGGGCTTCCAGTGGGTTGTCTGCTTTATGCGGATGACCTGGTGGTTCTGTCTCAAACCAAGGTGGGGCTGTCCAGACAATTGCAAGCTGTGGGAATTTATTGTAGGCAGAACAATTTGGAATTAAACTACGGGAAATCCAAAGTGGTAGTCTTCTCTAATGAGAGAAAGAGTCACAATTGGAATGTGGACAACA
>QEPC01008218.1:0-21452 GCA_003113815.1 Sphenodon punctatus
AAGGGTTTAAAGGAACTGTCATTCAGAGGGGGAGGGTTCTTTTTATACTAGAGGAGCTCGAGACCATCATGTGGTCTATTATTTGAATAGGGTGAGCGTGCACAACCCAGTTGTGGAATGTTATGTGCCATCTCGAAGAAACTTCTTTACAAGGTAGCAACCTTCTGATCAGCACATTGGGAGGAGCTGTTTGTAAACAAGCAACCTTATCTCCCAGCCCACAGAGGCAGGTGAGGGATGGGGTCTGGAACCAGGGAGGGGAGGAAGAATCACTTACTGGGGGAGAAGCTGACTGCAGCCTGCTGCCCAGGCTGGCCGCGGGGCCATGTGCGGCCGCACGTGTGGCACATGCCTGAGGCCGGCCCTGTATCCGGTTCTTTAGGATTATTTTATTCTTAGTTTGGTACTTTTAGAGTAAAGAAGGGAGAATTTCCCCTTTAGTACGACAAGAAAATGTAGGAGACAAGGGGGAGTTGTGGTGACAGAACACCCTCAAGCTAAACAGTCACGATTAGATGATTTTGTCCTCTCAGGGTCAGGGAGATTGTTAAGAGCAGGGGCCCTAGTTAATGCCTCCAGTAAAGCTTCTATCCAAAGAGGGGGAAACAAAAGGAACAAGTCCCTGACAACTGCTTCTAATGAATCCTTGCTGATTAGTGGTGTTGAATTCCAAACTATTAATTCTTCTCTAAACTCAGTGGGGTCTGAATTCACCCTAGGGAATTAGCGTTTCCTAATTGGCGACTTAATAAAGAAGCTGATAGCCCATTTGGATAACATTATTGGAATTCTTCACTCTCAGAAAACTCAAATGGGAACTGTGGTTGATTTTGTAACTGAATACAAGGCAGGGAAACTGGGAAAAGAGGCTCAGAAATTAGTTAGAGAGACCAGTAAAAGGTTGTCAGCCACCACAATCTACTTTGGCAGAAGGCTCTACTGAGGTAAATAACCAGCCTTCAGGCCACTGTCATCTCGGCTTAAGCAGACATAGTCCTACTGTAGATCCTGGTAACAGACCTATTGAGATCCCTAAACTGATGAGAATGCAGTGTCGTTTAGAATTAGACCATTGCCCAATGGGTTTTTCCCTCTTGGGATTCTAAAATTTCAATTCAGAAGCATCTGAATGACATTACAAGGCTAAAGATCCCGCTATGACAAATTGATACTTTTCATATTCTCCCTGCCCCTGTTATAATTCAGAGATTAATGGTATATTTCCGTTCCTCCAGGATTGTTGACAGTCTTATTTCCCTAACCAACTTGCTGTTCTCCTGGGGAATTACCCTTGGAGAGGTATATGAGAACTTTGGCCATCCCCCTCAGCCTGTGACTGACTGTATTATGCAGGATCTGGCCCAGGCTTTGTGTCTGGCTGGAAACAGAGCTGCTGTGAAATGTATGAAGCCTAATGGATGAGCCTAATCACAGCATGGATATGGATGAGCCTAATCACAGCAGAAATACCTCAATTTAACTCCAGACTGGCTAAGCTGGTCGGGGTGCCAGCCTCTGTTCCAGCAGGGGAATAGGCAAGGGTCACACGCACACTCCCCACGTGCAAGGGTACCGGCGGTTCTATAGCATCCCTCAGGGTCTTATAGTGGCTCGGGGAACAGGCTGCTAGAGCAGGAACCAGCCGAAGACCATCATAGGGACTAGTGAACTACACAGTGCCCACTCTTTGTAGTGCCCCCACACTCACAGGTTCCAGGGATGGGTGCAGTCAGTGATGGTTCAGGGGCCGGGGCCTAGGACCCAAGGACACCAAAGGAGAGGGCTAGGGCATGCACTCAGCTACGGGGGAAGGAAGGGAGCCACGGGAAGGGGATACTCACGTTTGCACCAATCACTCGTCCTATCACTCACCCAGTCACTCATTCTTCAGCTGCTCCAGTCACTCGCTCAGTCTCTTTCGCTCTCACTCTCTCTACTCTTTGCACTTCAATCCAAAACGCTCAAGGGGCCAGTCTCACAGAGCACGTCCGATCACCAGCACCCCCAAGCTCTACTGCGGGCCTTAAGAAGCCCCGTCTCGGCGTCCCACCCGGAGGTGCATGGGGCGCCGCAACCCCACTTCCGGCTCCCTCCCGCGCATGTGCCGGGAGTCCTGGGTTGCCTGGCGACCCGGGGACGCCGCACTGCCACGAACGTCCACCGGGTCAGCTGATTCCGACACTACTAGCGGCCTGCTCAGGGGCGGAGCCAAGCAGCGGCACCGGGGGGGGAGGCCCTGCCCGTGCCTTCGACCCCGCGCCCCCCTTCATTTCCAACCCCGACCCCTGACATACCCCCCCTCCAGGGCAGGGGCCATAGGGACAAACTCTTTCAAGAGATCATTTAGATAAAAATTAAATAACGTCAGGGCCAGGATACATCCCTGCCTTACCCCCCTTTTGGTGACTATCCCCTTTGATAGCAGTCCCTGGGTGTTAAGTCTTACTCTCATGGTCGTATTTTTATACAAATTTACAAAACTCTGTGGTCCAAATTCAGCGCCTCAAGCTTACCCCAGAGGCATTCCCTGGATACCATATCGAAGCCAGCCTTTAAATTAATAAAGGTTGCATATAGGGCCTTAGAAGGGCCAGCATACTTCTGTACCATATGAGCAAGTAAAAAACAGTGATCGATGGTAGATCTCCCTTCCCTAAAGCCTATCTGGGCAGCATTCAAGATGTCCTTTTCCTTTAACCATCTATTCAATCTTAGGGAAAGGTATTTCGAGTACACCTTGCTAACCACACTGAGTAGGCTAATGGGTCTGAAGTTTCCCGGATCTTCAGGGCTGCCCTTCTTGTATATCAGTATGGTGATAGTCTGCCCCCAGTCTGAAGGGATGTTCCCTGATGCATTTATCCCTGTAAAGAGGGACGCTAACACCGGAGTCCACCATTTAATCCCTGCCTTTAGGTTCCATCGTGATAAAATTTTGACTAGGGCTGTAGCGGCATGCCGCCGCGGTAGCTGTTACCGATGGACACCCCTATTCTGCACATCACGGGACGGTTCAACAGAGACAGCTTTCCACCGGCTGAGGCTACAGTTTGCCGCTAATGGTGCAAGGCATCGGAACTGGTGAACGGAAGTGAAACTTTTGCAGATTCCAATAAGAAGAGGCACCAACTCCCCTTTCCGTCGACCGTGGAATCTTTGTGGTTATCTGATCATTGTATCAAATCAAATCAAATATTTATTGCATCAACCAAAGGTTATTACAAATACACCATATCACAAATCATGACAAACAACAAACATAACTCCAACACAGCAAATCCTCGAAGGGATTTTTAACTTATTCAACAATCCCCTAACAATCTTCAATAACATAATCACAATTAAGTTCCAACCAGGTTCTTTTAGGGCTCTTTGAACAAAAGCCATTTAATTTTCCAGAGGAATTATACCATGATGCTTAGATGCGGAAACTTTCAGCCCCTAATAGTTCAATTCAGACCCCCATAGGTGACACCGATCGTATCCCAAAAAGGTGGGTCATAATTAGCACTAGTTTATTTATTAAAGGGATGTTACAAAGTAACTGTATAGATTAATACGGAACCCAGTTCCAAGATAATATAGTCCTAACAGCATACCCCTCCTTGATCTCACAAGGTTAACTATCTCTTGCTACCCTCATAAATTTGCTGCAGAACTACCTGCTGAAAATTTTTTATGTCTACGAGCTGCAGCAAAACCAGTCACTGCCCGGGTCAAAGATGAGTCTGTAGGACTAAGATACTCAAGCAGCTGTGAGTTAGAATTTTCTACTGCAGTCGAAAAGGTATTTATACCAAAATATTTCCTTCTGAAATCTATCAGAGAGGGACACCAAAATAGAGCATGGAGAAGCGATTCTGGCTCCGAGAGACCACAAAGAATGCAATATCAATTCTCCCTAAGAATCCCTGCATATCGACCCTCCAGAAGTACTGCCGAGTAGGTATTGCATCTCAGTTGGGTGAATGTCAAACGCGATGCTACATCCGGCCAAACAAATAAATAGTTGGCTTTTACCCTTGCTGGGGCTGGAAGTAAGTAAGCTGGGGCTGTTTGCTGTAAACTTAATAAGGAATTATCGATCTGTATCTCCTGGTCAGCCAGTCTTTGGATGATAAGAGACATAGCCCTCTCCAGACCCGCCTTAAGCAAAAAGTCACGTGAGTATCCTAGGCTATACACTTCCCGCTCCACCGCTAGCTCCCAAAAACGCAAGAGTCCATGGGCAGAAACTAAACTAAGAAGAGAACGATCCTGGAGAAGGAAAAGCGAAATTCTGATCCAATACTTTAATAATGATCGCAAAGCCCCCAATCAAATCCTGTGAGTAAGGGTTTCCATCCTTAATATGACCTGGGGAGTACCCCTAGGGACTCCCAAAGGAGTGCCCAGAAAACCATTCTGGACTACTTGTAAAGGAAAAATGCAGAAAGGGGCTCTGGGAAGAAAGAACAGAAAGGGACTCTGGGAAGAGCAGAAGTATAGAAAGAGTTTTGCTTGCAGAAAAGTAACAGACTAAAAAAGAACTGAGCAGCTGATGGCCTTGATGGCAGGAAACTGAGATAAGGAAAGAACAGAATGTGGCCAGGAGGAGGAACAGAGCTCGCTCAAGAAAAGATAGTGAAGCAACTAGTGATGTAACCCATAGCCTTGCTTTGACTAGACAAAGGAACAATAAAAATGATGCATGGCAAGTGAAAAAACCCAGCTTTCAACCTGTATTGAGCATGTGTGAAATATGCTTCTGTAGTTTGGTATAAAAGCTTATGGGGGCAGTCCCAAAAGCTAGCTCTCCTTTGTAGAGTCTGCTAACGCGTTAGCACTCAATAAACTGGATTACATTTTACCCTGACTCTGTGTACTGCCTCGAATTGGTGAGCCCACCCGAACCCAGTGGATTCAAGGGAAAAATCCACAACAATTTCTGGTGTCAGAAAGTGGGATTCGAGGAACTCAGGATCCTTCGTGGATACCTGCGGTAAGTGTACTTTATTGCAGAGTTGATAATCCGGCGGCGGGACGCCGTCCGCCGGGTCGCTGGTGTAGGAAACCGGACTTGTTCCTCTTTCCCTCAAAAGCGTTTTGGGTGTTGTTGTTGTTGTTGTTGTTGAAGGAAATACCTAGGTGAGAATTGAGAATTGAAAAGCTAGCGAGTGATAATGGGAAGCAACCAGTCGACGGTGGCGACCCCTACTGATACTCCAGTTGTGTATATGACTAGGCAGTATGGCAAATCAGTAGTAAAATGAGGTAGAGAAATGGAATTTTTATACTCGGGACCAGCCCGACTTGCAGTTTCCTTCTGCCGGTTCATTTTGCATCCCAGTCCTAACTCATTTGAGACAAAACCTCGAGGTGAACCACCCCAAGCAAATGGGGGTATGGTTCCTATGGGACGATGAGGCAAACTGAACCGATGTTCAGAAGCGTTATTGCCTGCAAGTTTGTTTAACGGCCGTATGCAAGGCTCCCCCAGTAACATCCGGCATGACTCCTGTGCCCGATCCACCGGGGGATTCCTTGCTTGATTTCAGGCCACCGTGTTATAATGAACCTGTCCCTTTGCTTCTGAACCCCCAATCCCCAGGCTCCACCACCCCAGCCTGTTCCATTGCCCCCTCCTTCACCGCTGCCACCCCAAACTCCAGGTGGCACGAACCCTCGAGGCGCAGAACCAAAAACTGCAGGAGCTGCAACTCCAGGGGGGGGAAGCAGGGAAAGCTCCTCAAAACTTTGACTCTGGCTTCTGGCACTAGCAGTAGTGATGGAGTGCTTGAAGATTTTCTCCTGTGTAATTTGAGCTAGTGGCTGTTGGCAGTGACTGATGTGGAGTTTCCTTGTGTAAAATTTTGTGGTGTGTATTGTTTTCAGTTAATATTGTTAAACTGAAGTGCCTGGGGGAAGTGAAAGAGTTAATAGTTGAAGTAATTGTGTGAAAAGGAATTTGTAGAAATTTCTGTGTGAAGTCCCCAGTTTGATCCCCGGGCTCAACCCTTTACCCCGGCAGCAATGAACCCAAGGGCTGTACTACCAGGGGCAGGAAGGAAATCAGGACCTTTCATGAGGAGACGCGGCCTCAGCCCTGATCCTCCTGAACCTGGAGTCAGATGGCACTGTTCAGTTAACCTTGGATGGGGCAGAGGCCCTTTTTAATTGACACCGGGGCTACCCGCTCCATGGTGCATTCTTCTACCTTCCCTCAGCTCCCCCTGTCATCGGCAAAAATCTCCTGTGTAGGGGTTGAGGGTACTTATCAGCGTGTGCCTCTGTCTGAGCCTGCCACTGTAACCATCGGCCTGCTCACAGAGAGACACTCATTTCTTGTTAGTAAACACACTCCAGTTAATCTTTTGGGACGGGACCTCCTGTGTAAATTAAAAGCCTCAATTCATTGTTCGCCTGATGGCATGTATTTGACCTTTCCCGATTCTGAGACAGCTTCTAATCTTATAATGGCCCTTGCTACAGAGGATTCTGGGTCCCCGCTCCTGACTGATCACCAGCAGCGGTTGGATTCCCTCCCTTCCTCTTTGTGGGCAACCTCCCCTGAAGATGTGGGGTTGCTGCAGGGTGTTGCCCCATTGCAAATAGCTGTCAAACCAGGACTCCCGTACCCTTCTGTGTCTCAGAACCCCCTTTCAGCTGAGGCTGTCAGGGGAATACAGGCTGTTATTAACACTTTCCTTGAGGGAGGCATTCTTATTCTTTGTGTCTCCTTTACCTGTTAGGAAAGGAAACCGGACACACCCTGATGGATCCCCGGTTTACTGATTTGTTCAAGATCTCCGTGCTGTTAATAACTTTGTTGTCCCACAGCACTCCATTCTCCCCGATCCCTCTGTCACCATTTGTTCCATCTCAGCTGAAGCCCAATGGTTTACTGTCATTGACTTGTTGTCACAGTTTTTTTTTAGTACCTGTGCACCCTGACTCACAGTATTTGTTTGCTTTTATTAACCCTGCCACCCAGTCCCAATTCCACAAAAGTTTCAAGTGGTTCACGGTGCTGAACCTGGCTAAATTGCTCCTTTGCAAATTCCCCTACACCCGGACTTTCGGGCTAAAATCGGCAATCACATGGTTAAAAAAGGCAATTAGCATATTAGCAATGGAGCTGTCAGGATTTTTACAGCCAGCACTTTTAAAGAGCCAGACCTGAATATTTTTACCAATTTTTGAACAGCGTTTTGCAAACTTTCTTCACCAAGCAAGGAGTAAAACACTGTATTTGCTAGACTAACAAGCCTCCAAACAATTCATTAGAACCTATGAGCTCAGATACAAGCTTCTGGCCAATTCCAGCAGCAAAGCCCAAGCAAAGCATATTTTAAAAAAATAATTAAAAATTGAAACAAATAGGGTGTCGTTACTCCCAAAGCCAAGACCTATGCTAGTGTTGATTTGTATGATTATTGGTTCACTTAAAGGATTGTATAGGAATGTTTTTCCACTGCCGAGCTCTTCTTAAGTGACAGGGACTGAGCAGTGAAACACATCAGTAGCAAGGCACAGCTTGTAGACTGGAAGGTTAACGAAGGGTAAGGAATGCAAAGTGTTAATACTGTCTCTTACAGTGACTCACAGAGAGCCCCAAATAAAGAAAGGAATAGAAAATAGTATTTTGGGCAGGAAAGTAAAATAGGAGAAGGATTATGGAATGTAAACAGCAAATAGCTGTAAAAAAAGGTTAAAGAAGAATTATGTAACAGGAAGCCTCTCGGTGAACCAATAAAGCAGTGAAAGATTGTAACTAGACGAGGAATTGGCAATTAAGCAAACACCAAAATATCATTTCAACATCTAAACTACAAAACAAAACTAGTACCTTTTGGTGTTACTTGCTGGCACCAAAGTTTGTTCTTTATGTCATTTTCAGATTTGTTCTTTGTTGTCATCTTCAAATTAAAAGCTCCCAAAAGTAATTAGTAGTAATTAAGGTCCAAGTTTTAAAAGTTTGTAAAAAAACCATAAAAATCCAGCACTGAAGTGCAAATCCACAGACCGTCTGGAAGCTGCCTCTAACAAAAATCTCAAAGACTGTTCTCCCTTATCTGCAACTTAATAGTTTACATTCCTTTTTCAAACTTTTCAGGCAAGCAAGGAACAGCAACAGTTTTTCCCAATAGGCATTTCTTTCCCAGGGGGAAAAACCATGCAGCCCCTGCAATGGTTCACATTGTAGAATGCCCGATTACTGTTTTATTAAATTGCAGCTTTGCAAAAATAGCACATTAAATCAATCAAATTATTACTGCTGATTTTAAGCAGTAAAAAGGCCCAAAATGACCCAAAACAAATTTGGAAATTTTCATGCAATAATGGACTGGTCTGTAAAATCCTCTGTCATGCTAAAACAGTTTTTAGCAAGTGGGCTGGCCCTTTTGCCATTATTAACAAGGCTAGTCCAATTAATGGTTTAAAGGTACAGCTACTTGCAGCCCACACCCAGACCAGGATTTGCCAAACTGTTTGTGATTTAAATGGCAAAAAAACGATATTCTTCCTTGATTTATTCTTTCCATGGAATGCTAAATCAACAGGGGGGAGGCGGGATTTACTTAACCTGTTGTGTTTTAGTTACTTAAAAAGTAAAACATGCACCCTTTCTTTATCTTCTCTGTGATATCCCTACTGTGCCTTCTGCCATCAACACCACCTATGGCTCCTAAACACCTGAAAAAGTCCCACAATAGCCTGCTCATCCCAAGCCTTGTCATACCCACAGATGCTAGCTCCCATGCCCTGCCTTTCACGCCAACCAAATTTCAGCCCCAGCTTCCCAGATGACTTCCTTGTGCCACACAACTCCCAAGCCCAGCATCCTGTGCCAGATGACTTACTGATTCCCGCTACGCTTTTGGAGTTTGCCACTCGTTTGGCTCCATTTGGCGGGAGCACGGCTTCCTCACTTCAGCTGGCACTCCAATAGCCCATGGGCCCTTGATTGCTGCCCTCCTGGAAGCCGTGATTTTGCCCTCTGCTTTGGCTATTGTGCGCGTCTGCGTGCACACTTCTGCCAACACTTTTAAGGCCAATGGCAACCGCTTTGCTGATATTACTGCCAAACGCGCAGCAAAGCTGGGACCCACTGTATGCGTTCAGGCAGTTTCCCTTTCAGATTCCCTGCCTGCCGTGCCACTCCAGGACGTTCTACATCACCAACAGGACGCGTCAGCTCAAGAACTCGACCTGTGGCTCCGCTCCGCCTGCACCCAAGACTCGGAGGGCATCTGAAGACACCCTGATGGCCGCCCTGTAGCCCCGCGGTCCCTGCTGCCCTTGCTGGCCAGAGTGTGTCATGAGTTAACACACTCTGGCAAGGGGGGAATAGCACACATGATCACCGCCAGTTGGTTTGCTCCTTTTGTCTCCACCGAGGCCCGGCGAGTGACCCGATCGTGCCACATCTGTGCCCAACATAATCCGCACAGAACGGAACCCTGCACTTCATCCTCTCGCCCGTGGAGCAATGGGCCGTTTGAGAATCTTCAGATTGACTTTGCCCATCTGCCCCCAGCCCAAGGCTTTAACTTTGTTCTTGTTATTGTTTGCCTTTTCTCAGGCTGGACTGAAGCATTTCCCTGCCGCCGAAATGATGCGTTCACAGTTGCAAAGCAGCTGCTGCGAGACTTTATACCCCGCTTTGGGGTTCCTCTTTCACTGGACTGTGATCAAGGCCCTGAATTTACTGCAAAAGTAACCCAGGCCCTTTGCAAGGCCCTCAGGATCAACTTGTTTTTCCACACCCCACATCACCCTCAGAGCAGTGGGGCAGTGGAGCGGAAGAACCTGGACATTAAGACTCGACTAGCTAAAACATCAGAAGACATGGGGTTGAAATGGCCTGAGGCCCTGCCTTTAGTCTTGATGGCCATCAGGGCCTCCCCAGCAAAGAATACTGGACTTTCCCCTCATGAACTTGTGTTTGGCCGTGCCATGCGCATAGGCCTTACACCGCCTCGTCCGGCAGTTCAATCATTGGCTCAATTGAGTGATGAGCTTTCTCAGTATGTTTTGTCTCTCACTTCTCTCCTTAGATCAGCCAGGACTGCGGTGGAAGCAGCGCACACTCCACCTTCTGCTGAGCAGTGCCACAGTTTCCAGCCAGGGGATTGGGTCCTCTTGAAAGAGTTTCGACGCAAGCATTGCCTCTCACCACGCTGGACAGGACCCCACCTTGTCCTGTTGACAACACAGACCGCTGTAAAGTTGGAAAATGATCCTCGTTGGCGTCATGCTTCGCATTGCTGTCGTGCTGACCCTCCCGCTGGCCCGAACACCACTGACTCCGCCACCTGACCTGACCACATCATTCCAGATGATTCATCGACAGCTACCGGACAATGACAGAACTTCCCGAGACAAACGATCATTAGAATTTGCCTCTAACACTTTTCTGCTTTTTATAGAACAGCTTCGCCTGGATTTGAACGCATCGAACTGTTGGCTTTGTGCCCAGATTCCTTTGCATGCTTTGGAAGGTATTCCTATGTTTGCTACCCCGCTTGCTGTACGGGAATTGCGAGCCCCATTTTATACTGAGCTACCCAAAAACGCCACATGGGCAACTGTTAGTCGCAATGTGTTTGAGTATATTCACATTAGAACACCACCCCCAGCCTTATTTTGCTTGCAGTGTAATGGCACGGGCCAAGCCGTTGGTACCTCTACCTGCAACACAACTGTTGTTAAAAATGGAATCACTTTTAACTTGAACCATACATTTGTGCCCAACCTCACTCCAGCATACTATAACTTGACAGGGTTTTACCATCAGGCATTCATCTACACTCATACCTGTGCCAGTGGTGTCACTGCCTTGGTGGGCCACTATTTTATCTGTGGTAACAGGGCCTATAAACATCTTCCTGCAGATTTCCAAGGGTCATGTTTCATAGGTACCCTCTTCCCTGCCATCCGAGTGTCCTCCAGTTTACCCCAGGGCCCTATCCGAGACCGTAGGGACATCACTGAGGCCCAACGCTTTTGGGGAATAACCATCCCTGGTCTAGGGGTAGGTTTCACCATGCGGGAACTCAAACGTATTTCCACGGTCCTCGAAGTAGTGGCGAATTTAACCACTGACACCTTTCAGACTGTAGCCATTGAAATGAGTAACATCAGACAAATGGTTTTGCAGAATAGGATGGCCCTGGATTTTACATTGGCCAGCAAGGGGGGAGTCTGTGCCCTGATCAAGGATGAGTGCTGTACTTTCATACCAGATAATACAGACACCATTTTCCAAAACACACTCCACCTCCAAGCCGCTGTAGCAAAACTTCATGAGACTGACAATTGGGATTTCCTGTCATGGTTAGACCACTTGCTCCCTGATGTACCAGGTTGGATCCGGTACCTGTTGCTTCTAGTGGTAGCCATTTTGCTGGCCCTGGGTTTTGTCTTCCTTCTGTGCAAACTGTTTTGTTGGGGGGTATCCCACATCTTTGCTGGCAAACCAAAGTCCCTTCCCCAATCTCTCCAAATGATTGCTGTAAGCACCAGGCTTGGCAGCGCATTCCCTTTGCTCCCCCGCCGACCCCTAGTCAAGGGACCCATTAGGGGCCCCCAGGGACTTAGAACGAAGTGGCATTGGTGATGCCATTTAGGGGGTCTAAATGGGCATCAGAAGGGGGGACTTGTAAAGGAAAAATGCAGAAAGGGGCTCTGGGAAGAAAGTACAGAAAGGGACTCTGGGAAGAGCAGAAGTATAGAAAGAGTTTTGCTTGCAGAAAAGTAGCAGACTAGGAAAGGAATGTGCAGCTGGGTGGCCTTGAAGGCCAGAAACTGAGATAAGAAAAGAACAAGATGTGGCCAGGAGGAGGAACAGAGCTTGCTCAAGCAAGATAGTCTGGCGTCTGGGATACAACGTATAACCTTGCTTTACTAGACAAAGAAATAGTAGAAATGATGTATAGCTAGTGGAAAAACACAGCTTTAAGAGTTTGTTGCGCATGCGTGCTTTGTGCCTTTGTCTTTTGATGTATAAAAAGCTCTGGGGGCTGTCCCAAAGCAGCTCTCCTTTGCAGAGTCTGCTAACGCGTTAGCACTCAATAAACTGGATTACATTTTACCCAGATTCTGTGTACAGCCTCGAATTGGTGAGCCCACCCGAACCCAGTGGATTAAAGGAAAAAATCCACAACACTACCTCCAGCTTTTCCAAATAAGTAACACCCCATGCCAGAAAGGCATACAAGAGCTGAGAGATCACTTTAGCCCTATATATACGCAACGCTGGAAGGACCAATTTCCCTCCATGAGTGAAAAAATAGCTAATAATTGCTGCGCAAGTACACCTAGCCTGTGCCTTTGCTGCCTCCACATGCATCTTCCAACGGCCGTTGGAGGAAAAAATCACTCCCAGGTATTTGTAGGAGTGAACCTGTTCTATTATATTTGCCCCAATTACCCAATGATGGATGGGATTGTTCTTAACTTTCCCCATTACAATCACCTTTGTCTTATTAAAATTTATACTTAAAGCCTCATTATTACAATACTCCCCAAAGCGGTTCATGGCACGTCTCAGACCAACAAGAGTCCGAGAAACCAGCACCATGTCATCAGCATAGAGGAGTGCTGGAATTTTCCTTCCTCCAACCACTGGCGCATGGGTATCACTATGATTTAAAAAGGGAATGACATTATTCAAAAAAAGGTTGAATAGAGCCGGAGTCAAGATGCAACCCTGCCTAACACCAGCCCGAACTTGAATTTTCTTGGTCAGACTGCATATATGATCACAACGAATTTGCAACGAGTTACCACTGTGAAGTTTCATCAGTAGAAACAATAACCGAGGGTCTATTGAGGAAGCACTCAATTTTATCCACAACCGCTCCCTAGATACCAAATCAAATGCTGCACGTAGGTCAACAAAGCAAAGGTAGAACTGTTTTTGACTACTAGCATACTTGTTTATTAAGGCAGATAAGGTAAGTATGTGATCTACTGTTGACTTGCCTTTTTGGAACCCAGCTTGTTCTGGTTCCATGATGTCGTTATCATCTAACCATAGCTGTAGTTTAATTAACAGAAACCTTGCATACAACTTACCGATGACACTAAGTAAACAGATAGGCCGATAATTACCTGGTTCAGATGGATCACCTTTCTTATAAACAGGTACCAAAATGCTATTCAGCCACGTACTAGGGATCACGCCTGTCTCATTAATGATTGTAAACAGAGGAGCCAGAATCGCAGTCCACCAAGCTGGAGCAAATTTCAACAATTCAGGAATAATCTTATCCTCCCCCGGTGCCTTCCCATTTTTGAGTTGGGAAATCAGATCTAGTAGTTCCTTAGTAGAAACTGGATCCCAAGACTGAAAGTGGGCTAATGGAGAAATATCTAGGCCCAATCCTATAGAGGCGCAATTTGAAAAAAGAAGCTCATAATGTTTTTCCCAAGCTACAGGGGAGATTATTGAATGCCTCATACTTTTACCACCAATCCTAGCCTTACGTATGAGCCCCCAAAAGCATCGTGAATCTCCAGTAGTGACTGCATCGAGTAATAGCGCCCAGGATTTTTCCTGGGACTCCTTTTTTTTGGAGATCAGCAACTTACGATAGATAGACCTAGCTTTTTGCAGCTGATTAGAAAGTGCTTGGGAAGGTTTATGCCTTATCAAACGAACCATTCCTCGAAGATTTGTTCTCGATACTTGACACTCCCTATCAAACCAGCCATGATCAGGTCACGGATTATTGCCCCTCCTCTGGCCAGTCAAAAGGGGGGACAACAACTCAATTAACCGCCCATAGTGGTCTAAAAAGTCCTTGCTAAGGGACCTAATACCCCCGCAACATTGCATTACCTCTGGGTATACCATAAACCTGGTGAAGACCATCTCAACCTCGTTGGACCATTTGACGCGAACTTGAGATGATAGCGGGCTGGGGGATTGGGGATCATTTAACCATTCCTCCCCCCGATCAGTATTCACAAATGGGATTGATAACGCCAATGGGAAATGGTCAGATTCAATTCTAGGGATAATATGAAGATGCAAAGCTTCACCCTCAAAACTTGAAGAAGAGATAAAATAATCCACAACACTTACTCCTAAGTGAGAGAAAAATATATAATTCCCAGGGATGTCCCCCCTTAATCGACCGTTCAAAATTACCATGTCCAATCTGTCACAAAAATTATCCATGAGTCTAGCTCCAGGACCAACCACCCGGTCCTGAGAGGATATAGGCTCAACAAATGGTAGGCTTCCTGAATCGTCAAGCGCCGGAGGGACCGGGAACTCGGCAGGGCTTCCTGTTCTGGTATTAAAGTCTCCTCCGATTAAAAGTGGAGACGATGGAAATAATCATTTTGCTTCCAAAAAAAGGCCAATAGCAACCTCCCATAAGTCCTGGGGAAAATAAGGAGAGGCAGACGGTGGGAAATATATGTTCCCTATTAGTAGGGTCAAACCCGAAGGAAATTTACTATGAAAAATCGCAATATTAGATTTATGCGAAGAGATGAGTGTCACTTCCACATTGCGGGCAAGTGGATTAAGCAAAGCCAAACCCCCGCTGGGCCTACCACCGGCCTCAGAAGGGGAGGTCTTCACGCTGACAACATTAAAGTCACCACAGGGTACTTTCAGACATGACGCTAACCACCCTTTAACCACCCTTGGTGGTTATTTATGCATGTTGCAGGGCTGCATAGGACACCAATACAGCCCTGCAACATGCATAAATAACCACCAAGGGTGGTTAAAGGGTGGTTAGCGTCATGTCTGAAAGTACCCACAAATGCAATTATCCAGACACCAAGTCTCCTGCAGCAATATTACATCAAAATCTGCAATAAACCTCACAAAATCCCTATCCAAATGGAGAGTCTTCCAGCCCGCTATATTCCAGCTAACTATCAAATTCACGTCATGATCCAGAGGGAAACATCATGCCATAACCCCCTGGCCAGGAAGGGAAGCAGTTTCTACTTGATCTATAACCCATACAACCTGGTGTAATAAAGAGGTCTCTGGGAGAGGGTGACTAATTAAAGGTTGAAAATGCTGAGCAGAGGTGGGAGGCCCACCGAATAGGTCCCTAGTCAATCTAGACCTCTGGTGGAGGGGAAGAGCTGGAGAAGACAGCCGCCGCTCTGATTTACCCGCTAAGGGGGTAATTTGGCCAAGCTGCCTACTCAGCTGTAGACCCTCAGAGAGTCAAATAAAGGAATCCTCCCCTGGAACAATAGGTACAGCTTGAACCTCATCCACTGCTAGTGAATGGGCAATTGGGGAAAACAGCAGGGATTTAGAAACCCGGGTCTCCATAATTAGGGACCTCGAGACCCCCCCCTGCCAAGACAGAGGATTTCTTTTGAGTCTTTAAGTCTTCCAGTTGTTTATGCAAGCAATCCAGATTTGCTATCAAATTCCCTGTAGACGGTGGAGCTATAGATGACCAGGCTCCCGTAACGACGGGTAGGGGGGAGGTAGCAATGTGTCTGAGGAAATTTGGGGAGAATTTTGTAAAGGGTCAACCTCCATCCTTTGAGTCTCCATAACACTTCTAGCCCTACAGTCAGAAGTATGGGGGCACTGGGGAAATAACTGGAGAAGTTTGTTCAGGATTTACCCTAGATCGTAATTCCCTTTGAGGCAAGGCGCTATCCCCAGCATACAGGATTCCAGTCTCAGTTTCATAGACTTTAGAAACATATACTGCCCTATTATATAAGAGGGCTTGATTTTCCTTAACTAATGACACTACTCCCAGCGTTTTAAATTTGACATTTATCAACTGCCTAGACCTGGACTTTACTATTATGTCGACAGAGTCAATGTCATACCTAGTTACCGGCTCATTGAAATCATTCTTAGATGCTCGGCAACATCTAATGGAGTGTCCCAAAAGGGAAGGCGACTACCCGGTAAGGGAAGAATAGTAAAAAACAAATTGTTGTGGAGTGGCCCAAAGACCTGTGAGCCTTGGGAACCCGAGGCCTGGAAAGGAGCCACAGACGAAATAGGAGGCTGACGGACCTGGGTTCCAGAGACTACACTTCGGGAGGATACTACACTCTTCCAAGGTTGTTTAACCTCCTCATGCCCTTCCCTCGCAGGTGCAATCCTACCCTTGGACAAAATAAGAGAGTCCAACTTTTCATTCAGGAGATTAAGTTGAAAAAACATAAACCTAAGAGTTTCAGTTGTCAATGATACATGGTTCGTCATAAAGTCTGTAAGATAATTCCCAGCAAGAATATTTTTACCCGCCGCTGGATTCTCCACTGCTACACTAGAGTTTGAGATCCTGTTGGTTGGTGTAAACTCCGCCGAATAGTCATTAGAAGGAAAGAAGGCTGATGCCTGTGGCACTTCTGCTAAAAGGGGTGACTGATGCGGAACACCATTCCCCTTACAACTCACAGAGACCTGCCACAAGAATCCATGGATCTTCCTCTGCTTTGCTTGTGCCGGAGCCAGCGGAGAAGTGTCTACTGTCTCCGTATGTGATCTCTTGTTATTAGTCATATTGCGAGTAACGAGGGTCAAGACAAAACAAGATCAAACCCAACGCAAACACAAGCCTCCTCAGAGACCCCTGCCACCCCTGCCCTTCGCCTAAGGCCCCAGGCGGCAGTTTTTAAAAAGCCGCTTAGTCAGGGCACAGCTGTTGTCAGTTTCACGGCCCTGTGTCTCAGATCTCGCCACTCAAGCATTCAGCCCTCTGTCAGTTCCTCGGGGGTCAAATGCTCCGCCCCGCTCACACAAGGGGACACACCAAGGCACAGTGTAGTAGAAAATAGGAGACTCACTCCCTCGCACCCAGAAGACTGGATAAGCCCTCAGGCATGGCTTAAGGCTGGAACAGCAGCAGCGGCTCCCTGTAGCTTGGCCCGTTCTCCCTCGCTCCACACCCGCCATAGGCAGCGGCAGTTTTTAAAGAGCTGCTTGATCATTGTATCATGTTTCCACCACCCAGAATACAAGGTATTGTGAGACCCGGCGGCATGATCAACCCTCGGATTTCATTGGCCAATTTCATTGTCTAGGGCTTTTTCATTTCATTGGCTAGGGCTTTCCCAGAGAGACATGTCCTGCCTTCACCATTAAGTATAAATAGGTGTGTTTGTAGCTTGTTTCTCCCTCTTGATCCCCAATCACAGTGAGAGTGAGTGACTGTTGGAGCCGCGCCGCCAGTGTATGTGTTTGTTAACACACTCTGATCTTCCGCGCTCCGTGACAAAGCACCTCAGCGACTTGAAGAGAGAGAGTCCTATCCCTGCCTCCTAATTCATAGAATACCATCGATTTTGGATAACATAAGAAGGCTTTTGTGTAAGCGTTTGAACTTTTCTGCTAATTCTTCTAAACTGCTTAAATTTACTGCTAAAGCAGCCAAAGTAATCCTGCTACAGCTGCACGTTACATTTTCCATTATCTTTTTTTCAAATAAATGTACACGTGTTCTTTATTGCTGTGAACCTTTTATGTTTATCACTCGGTTTGGGTTGATATTGTTTGTGCTTAATATTTTTTGTTTTGTTTTTTTGGTTCATGATAATGCCTGTTGGTTGGATGGATGTCGGGATCATTGGTTTATTTGGTAGAAACTGTTCTGTGTAGTGTAGGATTAATAACTGTGATGCTGTACTGATTCTTTTGTTGTGAATGGTGGGCAAACGGCGACCACAGCTATTGCCTCCCCCTCCAAGCTCTCCCTTGACTGACCACCTAGCACCCCCCCTGGTCATGTCTATTTCCCCATGTGCTTCCCCGACCCAGAGTCCCTGCTCCAGGCTCGCCGGCAGCTTCTGCGGCTACCGCAGCTACCAGCTATGCTATGCCTCCCTCCTCCTGGCTCTCTATGGGCTGACTCTCCCAACAGCCCCCCCGGCCATGTCTATTTCCCCCATGTGCTTCCCTGACCCAGAGTCCCAGCTTCAGGTTCACCGGCGGCTTCCGAGGCTACTGTGGCTACCAACTATGTTATGCCCCCCTCCTCCTGACTCTCTATGGGCTGACTCTCTCAAACCCCCCCCCGGTCATGTCTATTTCCCCATGTGCTTCCCCGACCCAGAGTCCCTGCTCCAGGCTTTCTGGTGGCTTCCATGGCTACCGGCTATGCTATGCCCCCCCTTCCTCCTGGCTCTCTATGGGCTGACTCTCCCAACAGCCCCCCCCCTGGCCGTGTCTATTTCCCCATGTGCTTCCCAGACCCAGAGTCCCTGCTCCAGGCTCTCCGGCGGCTTCCGCGACTACTGGCTATGCTATGCCTCCCCTCCTCCTGGCTCTCTATGGGCTGACTCTCCCAATAGCCCCCCCAGTCATGTCTATTTCCCCATATGCTTCCCCAACCCAGAGTCCCTGCTCCAGGGTCTGTTCCGAGTCCCTGCTCCGGACTCTCCTGTCAGTCCCTCCCCCCCAATCATTGTCTATTTCCCCAATCAGGCATGCATTGTCTTTTTTAAAAAGATAAAAATCCCCACCAGATCAGTGTGGCTCAAGGTTGCTGCCTTGCAAGCAATGGTTCTCTGAGATGGCTCCGAACATTCTCACCAAAGGGGTGCTCTCGGGCGCTGTTATATACACAGTCATATCAAGCACAGATTACTTGTTTGAACAATCACACGAACGATGACAGTCTTGAGGCCAGACGCAGTAAACAATGAACCTTGCAGCTCATTTCAAACAGTACTTTGAAGTTGGGTTGGCATTGTGACAATGTTTAGAGCCATCCCGAAGAACATTGTTTATGAGGCAGCAACCTTATGTTGTTCTGCAATTGCCACTCTTCCCATTCCCACAAACTTGAGAGTCCCTGGAAAAACTTTGGGTATGTTTATTTCAGTTCCATGATTTTTAGGCCTTTGCTCATGAGTCAGGATTTGTGTGTGAAGTTGTTTCGGCAAGTTAGTCAATGCAGGCACTGAATGGAGTTTTCCAAAGCATGCATATATATATAATAAATATTATTTCAATTCTCACTACAACATATATATATATATATATATATATATATATATATATATATAAACTAATATCTTATATTATGTCTTTCTACAATTGTATACTATATACACTTACAATAGTGTATACTATTGTACTGTATAGTGTATACTGTACAATACTAAGGTACTAATAGTATAGTGGAAATATAGTTAACATATAGTTACTATAGTGAAATACAATTGTACTTCTACCAAAAAACAGATGAAAACATCCTTTGGGAGAGAAAATACATATTTTAAAAATATGTAAACTAAAAATAATACACATGCGCTAACATCCTCGATTTCCATTTAATGTACAGATCAACTCCCCTGATACATTCTGCAGATGGACTGCAGGAAAAAAGACATCTTTTGTTCCGCCACAGACTTTAGATGAGTTCATTTCATACAATTCTTAAATACATTTTTTAAACAACAGTCTACTGATAAGCAATTGCTTGGCATGTTCTATTAAGTTATGATGCAGAATATTTGGATCATTGGTGATTCGTACATCACAAGACTCGAGCAATTCTGCAGCACAGAACACGTGGACATCAATTTTAATTTACGTAATGTTACCGTGAGATGGATCAGAAGGGGGGGGGGGGTATGTGATGGTCCATTGTATTGCCGTCTTTAAAGAAGGAAAGGCAATTCATTTAATCCCTTTCTGACCTGCCTTCGTGCATCGTAATCCACTCTGGTGGAAATTATATTGGCATGCTCAAAGGGGGTGAGCTTCTGGAGGAAATGAGAAACGATTTAATGGCAATCAACTGTCTTTTTTGTGGTTGTAAGCTTGTCTTCTCGGACATGATCATTCGCATTTGCAACCAATATAGCACAAATATGTGTGCTATTAATAAATCTGTCAGAAATGTTAATAAGTGTGTTGGTGCTTTCCTTAAGGATATTGGTATGGTTTCTGTTTGGCACAGGAACATTATAGCCGCCTGTAGTGATATGTTTTTGGTTGATGGCGTACACCTTTCACAATCTGGCATGTCAATGTTCAATGATAACATTAGGTCTGCTATAGTAGCCAATGTACTATGACTAGATTTTTTCAAACTCATTATTGATGTAACACAATAAGTTAGCTAACATTTACTTGTATATATTTTGTCCATTACAAATTCCTTATTGACTTATTCAGATGCATTTTTTTCAGGTTTTGTTTCCATAGGCTATAAAGATGCCAGCAGAATCTGCTAAGCGGAAACATGATAATTCCTCTTCTGGACAGCGGACTACAACTCGCAGCAGTAGGACAACCCCGAGCAATGTCTTGTCACTTCATAATGGAAAGAAAAGGGTACAGGACACAGTGTCTCCTCGTACACCACAAATCCCTGAATCTGGTGTGGATGCTCCTGCTGTTGCTTCTGGCCCAGTCATGTCACAGCTTCCTCTTGTGTTTACACAAGAAGCCCCACAGCATTCTTCCATTAAGGAATTGTCCCAGCCGCAGATTGCAATGCATATGTCACCTGCCGAAGTGGCATTGCCGCAGCTGGGCAGTTCAAAACCTCAGGCAGCGACCAAACAATCACAGGCTCCTCTTAAGTTGCTACCAGACACCCAACGGCAGTCTGATGGTGTGGAATTGTCACAGATGCTGCTACCAATGCATATTTTGCCAGCAAAAATACCATTGTCACAGCCTGGCAGTTCTAAACGTTGGGCACCGCCGCCGACTAAACGTGCATTAATAGGTTTCTATGGTTCAGCGCAGGATGCACTGATGCATTTTCTCTATGCAGACTCACCCTCCACTGTAGGAGAATCATCCATGGACTCCAACAAAGATGTTGTATTGTCACAGCGCATTGACGATGATTTTGAGCTTCAACTTGAAAGCACATCCGAGCAGTCTCAAAAATGCATGCAGGAGCCAGTGAGGGCACACAGCGACAACACCCGGACCCAATTGTGTACTTCAGCTGTCGATGTGGAAGAAGGAGAACACGCTCTGGAAAGCGAGCTGGGGGTGAGTGTGCATGACAACACCACTGTGCGTGGTGCAGATGTTTCTCATCATGACTGCGACGACAACGATACGGATGTTACCACGGAAGATTTGGAATTTAATGAAGATGTCAATGATGACGATCTTGATGATCCATTGTACACCCCTCATAATGCACAATCCCCAGCCTACAGCCAACTGCGGAAAAGGCTATGGGTTGATCAAAACCCCTTAAATGTTGAACAGGAAGTACATTTGCCCTTGCAATATAGTACGCGTACTAACATAGTCCCGATTTTCAACAAAGCTTCATCGAAACGTCTATCGATGACTCCAAGCTCCAACCACACCACAACATCAAACAACGCCAGCACTCCAACATCAGTGGCTCTTACCATGACCAAAAACTCTACGCCGGTGTGTTCGCCTGTGGCATCCACATCAACAAATCACGAGGCTGTATTATCATCACAGCAAGGAACAATCAACAACACCCCCTATGGGAATGCAGACAAAC
>QEPC01008218.1:60230-72137 GCA_003113815.1 Sphenodon punctatus
AGGGTATTGGGTAACCTGCCAACATCCCTGTGGTGGGTTCCACCCTTGGCTCCGGACCCTGACCTCGATGATGAGTCGTGTACCTTCTTAGCCCAGGGTGCCTGGTAACGCTGCTGAGTACCTAATCTCTCGGGCGCAAGAGAGCGACTGAGAGGTTTCAGAGGGTCGCCTTGGGGCCACCCTTTCCCCCCGGTGTCCAGGCCTAGATTCCTCCCTCTTTGTTTCCCTCTCCCCAGTTCCGTCCCCTGGAACCTGGTAATTCTGGCCTTCCTTGTCCCTCGGTTTCCCCCACGGCTCCGTACCTCGGAGCCTGACACTAACACGCATCCCCACTCACACACCCCTCATCCCCATGCACGGAGCAACCGGGGGAAATGGGGGTTATTCCGTGGGTGTGGATGAGTGGGGGGTGAGTGGGGATGCATGTGCAGCCATGTGCATGCTCTGTCCATGCACTGGCGTGCCCACAGATCCCCCGCCTGATGGAGCCATGTAAAAATAGCATGTGAGGAGTCACTTGAAGAAGAACAGAAGGTTGCTACCTTGTAAACAAGGTTCTTTGAGATGGCTCCTAACATCCTCACAACACCCGCCTTTCCAGCCCTGCATGGAATTTTTTCTTATATTTATAGAAAGGGTTGGAAGGAACTGTCATTCTGAGGGGGAGAGTGCTTTTTATACTAGAGGAGCTTGAGACCATCATGTGGTCTATTTTTGAATGAGGTGAGCGTGCACAACCCAGTTGTCAGAATGTTAGACACCATCTCGAAGAACTGTCTTTACAAGGTAGCAACCTTCTTATCAGCACATGGGCAGGAGCTGTTTGTAAACAAACAACCTTATCTCCCCGATCTGTGTCCCGCTGTTGCAGGCTACTAGCAGGCAGAGGCAGGTGAGGGATAGGGACTTGAGCCAGGGAGGGGAGGCAGCAGAAGAACTTAGGCTACATTTTCACCTGGCGGCGGCATCAGGAGGGGAGAGGAAGATGCAGCGCTGAGGAGTCAGCAGTCGGAAAAGAGCCGGTGAAGATCTATGCTCTTTTCCTGGCTGATGGCTCCTCTACCCTCCCACCTCCCTCACCCCTCCCGCTGCTGCCACCCAGCAAGTGAGGGGGGCCAGCCCTGCCTATGCCCCCCCAGGGCAGGGCCCAAGTGCAAATGCACACACCCCCACACCACGGTAGCTACGCCACTGATTGGAAGCAGAAATGGCAGAGTCAGAGGAGGAGAAGACTGACAGGAGAAGGGGGGAGAGAGCTCCAGGAGGGTCGTGGCGTCCTCCGGTGTTGACAGCCGAGGCATCTGGGAGAGTATGTAGATGAACTGCAACCTCACCGGTTCCTGGCTTGCTGGTCACTGGAACTCGAGTGGCAGAAAAGCCAAGCTCCAGGAGGGTCGCGGCATCCTCAGGTGTTGACAGTCGAGGCAGCTGGGAGAGTATGCAGATGAACTGCAAACTTATCAGTTCCAGTAATTAATAGTAATTTATAGTAATTAATGCTTATATTCCCCCTGAGTCTTCCCCCTATTATAAGCTTACTATATGGGGTGACTTAGACGCTCTCAACAGTAGAAAGATATCCTGATACCGGTGTAATTTTAGTGGGTGATTTTAATGCCCATACCGGAAGGACAATGACAGATAGAGTATCTCTGACTGAGAATGGGCAATATTATCTGGGAGTAAGTGGATCTTCAAAGGAGATTTAACAATCTGGGTCATGAATTGGAGTCTCTAGCTGAGGCATTTGGCTTGACTATCCTTAATGGTAACACCTCAGGTGATGAATTGGGGGAATTTATCTTTAGTCAACGGGATGAGTGTTACATAATATATATTAGTCTCAGAATTGATTCTCCCCATGGTTTATGATTTTTCTATCCAAACTTCTATCCTTTCGGATCATCAACCTTTGGTTTTAATTCTGTCATTTACTGCATCAGTGGTACAAACAAATTTAACTCTCCCTTTAGACCCTCAAGGCCAAAGGTGTATCACCGAATGGAGCATAAAATGGGCTGCTTTGCAGGAGGGGCAGGATATAAATGCTTTGAAATAAATAAATAAATTAAATAAAATGGACGCCACAATTACAAGACTTGATGTCTTCAATGATAGCCTCGGAGCAGTTTCTTGAATTTCAAGAGGAGATGTTAGCTGGAAATAGCTCCCCGGTAACTTGTTTTTAGAAGATTATTGAAGCTTTGTGGCTTCTACTAGTGATTTCATCCAATAAACCAGTCTGTCATGGTAATTTGAACTGTAGTTGATTTGACAAAGAATGTCGCTGGCTAAAATTAATTTAAGGAGGCAGGCCTGGCGTTTAAATGGGTGGAAAATGAGAACAAATCTGGAGCTTTATTTGAAGGCAAGAGGGGAATATAAGTCCTTGTTAAAGAAGAAAAAGCAGGCTTTTATAGAAGAGGGCTGGAGGGACTATGGATAGGGCTGCTTAAGATAAGAATCAGTCATCCTTTTGAAAAATTATTAAGTGAGCAAGAGTATTGATCTCGCCAGCTGACAGAGGGTGATTTCAGACGATACGGGGCCCTTTGGCCCCGTACCGGAACCACCGGCTTCGTTCCCCGCTGGGGTCACCCCATAACGGCACAACAAACTGCCGGGGGATCCCGGCGGGGAAAGTGGGAGGGGCCAGGGCCGCGCGGCGCAACGTGCGGCCGCACGGCCCCGCCCCCTCCACGCACCCCGCCGCCCGCCCTCCGAGGAGACGGGCGGGCGGCGGGGCCAATGCGGCCGCCGCGTCCGGCCGAATGTGCCACGGCCCGGGATCCCGCCGGGGATCCCGGGCCGTGGCGCGCGGCCAGACGTGACTTTTCGTTGGTCACGGCCTGGGGTCCGTTTGACCAAGCTTCCAGGGACCTTCCCCCAGCTAGCCCGGGAAGCGTGGTTCAAACGGACCCCATGTGGGGATTCACCGTGGCCAACATCTGGCGCGCCGCAAACAGACGTTCGAGACATGGTGACCACAGGTGGGTATTCACCGTGGTTTACCGTGATCTCGTAATGTCTGAAGACACCCAGAGTATGTATTTCAGCTGATAAATGAGAGGCTCATTTCCAGATGCTTTTTTCCATAAATCTATCTGTGGATTTGGTATTAGATTTGGCCCCTATAAATCAACACCTGAGGTGGCCCCCAGTGTCTGTAGAAGAGGCGGAACTGCTTATTATGCAATTAAAATTTAATAAAGCATCATGTAACAAATTCATAACAGATGAGATACTGAAAACTGATGTAACTTGGTGGGCCTCTGTGATAAATGATACAGGAGTATTCCCCAATAACTGACTTAGTAGTAAATATAGTACCAATTTTTTTAAGAAGGGAGATCCTGCTAATCCAGCAAATTACAGACCTATTAATCTGCTTTCTATGGATGGGAAGTTGTACACTAAGCATCTCCTTCAAAGGTTGCTAATCTGGATAGAGCAGGAGGATATCCCTGGTCAAAAACAGACAGAGTTTCTTAAGCGGTGGTCTACAATAGATCATATATTTGTTCTTAACCAACTAGTATCTATATGCTTGAGCTAAGAGTAATACCAATCTTTACTTCTGTTTTGTTGACCTGAAGACTGCTTTCAACCTGATTAATAGAGAGCATTTGTGAGTAAAACTCTGCCAAAGGAATATAGATACCAGATTACTTTTTTTGATTATGTCTTTGCATCAGGGGACTTCTTTGCAAGTCCATTTCGACTGGCACAGGCTTCTTTCTGCTCCAGTATCTACAGGGGTATGACAAGGATGTTATGAACTCAGTGATTCAGCTTTCCATCCAGCTATAATAGACTCTACTCTATGCCTATTTCATTGCTGTTGTATGCCGATGACACTGTTTGAAAAGCGCGGTAAGCACGTGCTCGAATAGGGCTGAGACGCCTGATGGATTGCTTTTCACTTTTTTGTATGACTGAACACCTGGTTGTCAAATACACTAAAACCAAAGTGGTAGTGGTGGGTAATTTATGCTCCCACCAGAGATGGCTCATGAATGATAATATAATAGAACAGGTTTCCAGTTATAAATACTTGGGAGTAATCTTCTCTCATTCTGTGGCTTGGAGGACACATTTGAAGTCCCTAAGAGCTCAGATTAGTGGTCCGTGTAAGGGAATTATTAGTTATTATTTTTCAAAAGGAGGGAGAATGGTACTGCCTGCTGTAAAAGTATATAAAGCAAAAGTTCTCCTACAACTGCTATATGTAGCTATATAGGATTTCTGTTTGGGGTCCTGCTTTGAATGGGAAATGAGGTGATGCAAAATAGATTTTTGAAAACAATTTTGCACTCCCCTAAGAGTACCCCCATTGCTTTATTGAGAGCTGAATTGGGAATCTCTTCTGTTGCAGCATTGGTTAAACTGACCATTCTTAAGTATCGGTTATGGTAGCTATATTTTGCATCCGAGGGTATGTTATATGAAACATTTTCTTTGCCATTTGTGGGCCCTTGGAAAAATGGTGCTGCCCAGATACTGGCACATTTAGGATTCTCCATGGGATATTTTGTGACATTAACATACTCCAAGGCACTTAGTATAGTTAAAACTCATTATTTTCACCAAGAAAAACAAACTCTTAAGGAGGCTGTTGCCTCACAGAGGGTAGCTGAGTTATATAAGTATTTTGAGATCCGCTCCAGAGGAGCCTCTTATCTAGTGTCGATACTTAATTGGTACCAAAGGACGGCACTAACACAAGTTAGATTTAATTTGATACCTTCAGCAGTTATTGAGGGAAGGTATGCATAGGTACCTTATGGGAAAGGAACCTACAAATTCTGCAAACATCAGACAATTGAATCTACTGCAAATATTATATTTGATTGCTGTTTATATGTGGAAATTTGGGTAGCTCTTCTTAACCCTATAATTATGTGCCTGAGCCCTTGGTCACAACACAAGGCTTTGCTGACATTGTTTGGTGATACAGTTCCTTTTTATATCTGCACAAGTGGCAAACTTTTGTGCCTTGACAATTAAAATGAGAAAGGATGCCCACCAGGGAGTTTGAAAATTATGTTTGTTGTTGTTCTAATTTTAATGTTTATAGTGTACTGTTTGGTTATGTCAGCTCACAGCTACCACAATAAAAGTATTTGTATTTGTATTTTTATTTGTAAGAGAGACTAGATAGGTTAGGGCTCTTTAGCTTGGAGAGACACAGCTGAGAGGGGATATGATAGAAGTTTATAAAATCATGAGTGGTGAGGAACAAGTAAATAGGGAATGGCTATTTACCCTGTCAAATAGTACTAGAACTAGGGAACAACCCATAAAACTAACAAGTAGCAGATTTAAAACAAATTTAAAAGTATTTTTTCACTCAACACACAATTAAGTTGTGGAATTTGTTGCCAGAAGCTAGTAGTATAGCTGGATTTTAAAAAGGATTGGACAAGTTTCTGGAGGATAGGTCCATTATTTATTTTATTTTATTTTGAGCCATTTATAGCCCGCTCCCTCCTGCTCACAATAGCAGCTCAGGGAGGCTCACAACAAAATTCAAAAATATAAAACAATACAATAATTAAAATCAAATACATAACATTTATAAAACTCATTAAAAGAGCAGAACCAAACACCTCAACTGTCCCACCCTCCCTGTCTTCTACCCCAAAGGCCTGGTGGAACAACGAGGTCTTACACTGTCTCTGGAAAGAGGGGAGGTCTGGGGCTATGCAGGCCTCTGTCAGGAGGGAATTCCACAGCCTAGGAGCGGCCACTGAGAATACCCTCCCCATCATCGTAACCCGGGGGACTTTGAGTCAGGCATCCCTGGCTGACCTCAGGGGCCTCACCATGGCCTGGCATGAGGTGGCCCTGCAGGTAAATGGGGCCCAGGCTGTTTAGGGCTTTATAGGTCAACACCAATACCTTGAATTGGGCCTGGAAGACAAGAGGCAGCCAGTGCAGAGAACGGAGCACTGGTGTAATGTGCTCACGATGACCCGTCCCCGTAAGGAGGCAGACCGCTGCATTCTGCGCCAGTTGCAGCCTTCAAACCATTACCATGGGTAGCCCCACATAGAGGGTATTGCAGTAGTCCAGTCTAGAGGTGATGAAGGCATGGATGATGTTGGCCAGGTCAGAGACCGAAACATACGGCTGCAGCCATCGCACCAAATGTAACTGGCGAAAGGTGCTCCTTGTCACAGCCACCACCTGGGAATCCAGGCGGAGCTGTGAATTGAGAATCACCCCCAGATTATGGACTTGAGTAGCTAAAGGGGGGCAAACCCCATCAATGTTGAGGACTACCACTCCTTCAGACCTACCTACCAACTTCATCTCCAGCTTCTTGGGATTCAGCTTTAGACAGCTTGCCCTCATCCAATCCCCCACAGTCGCCAAACACCAAGTAAGCACCGAGACTGCCGGGTCTGGGTCTGTGAAAAAGAGAGATAAGCTGTGTATCATCAGCGGACTTATGACAATGTACACCTAACCCTCTCATGACCTTGCCCAAAGGCTGCATATACACGTTGAACAGGAGAGGGGACAGAATAGAACCCTGCGGGACTCCGCATGTGAGGTTTCAGGGAGATAATGAACACTTCCCAAGCACCACCCATTGAGTTCTCCCAGACAGGAAAGAGCACCAACATTTGAGAACAATTCCGCCCACCCCAGCCCGGTCCTGCAGATGGGCCACCAACATCTCATAGTCAATGTTATCAAATGCTGCCAGCAGATCTAATAAAATCAAAAGAAACGATCTGCCCTGATTAGCATTATCAGCTATTAACAGGGTAGGTTTGGGGGAATGTAACCTCTTACTGTCAGAACATCACCAGGGTGGGGGGGAAGATGCACTCAATAAAGGGGGGAGCCCAATCACCCTAAGGCTCGAGCCATGGCTCTGGTCATGAGGAGTGGAGACTAAGTGCCTGTCAGGATAGAATTGTGGCCAGTATGACCCCACTGAGGTCAGGCCTCTATCATCATAAGGCGCAGAGTATTTCAGGGAGCCTCGAGCTGTGCCCCACTCATTTGCTCGACTCACACACACCAAGTAGGGGGAGGAACGGGGCGGCTCGTGGGGGAAGGGTTGTGGGGAAGGAAGAAGTGTGCCCCTGGTTCAGAGAAGGGGGCCACGGGCTCACACACAGGAGGGAGTTGGGGAAGTGTATGGACCGGGTGAAGGGTAGGACTCAAACACACGCAGCGCTCTTGCTCACACACACTTAGGGGAACAGCAAGGGGAACACAGGCACAAAAAGGTTTCACTCTCCTGGGGCTTACACTAGCAACCTCACTCACTCACTCACTCAAAGACAGCAATAATAAGGCAAGACAATATACGCGACTTACCTCTTAGGCGGGGTTGGTTTCTCTGCAATCACCAGCACTGGCCTCCTGTGCCGCACTGGCTCTTATACTAAAGCCTCCGCCCCTGTGCATGCCTGCAAGTGCTTTGAGTGCTGCGGCAGGGGCGAGGCAACTCTGGGGTCTCATGGGGGTGACAGGGCGCCTCCGCTGCATGCAGCACAGCGCCGGTTGACATGGGGACCGGTCTTCCCAATACAGCGTGATGGCCGGCACCAGGCGGGACCGCGTCACACCCAGCTCCTCCATGGTGCTGCCCGGAGTGTCCTGCAGGGCCCCGGAGCTGCAGCCGGTGAGCGGGGCTTCCAATACCCCCCCTCAAGGCCTCCTACCCAGGGCCCAGGAGGGGCTTGGCTTGGCAAGATGATGCAAGTGGAAGGAGTGAACGAGCCGGGGGGCTGCAACGTGTGCTACTGGTTCCCATGAGCGTTCATCGGGGCCATACCCCTGCCAGCCAATTAAATAATGCAGTCGACCTCGTATAAGCTTTGCATCTAGTATGGCCCGAACTTCATAATCCCCCTCCCCATCAGTACCCGTCACTGGACCGGGGGCTGGCATAGGTGTAGGGTCCCGAAGGGTGGTTTCTTGTTTCAAGAGGGATACATGAAGCGTAGGGTTTATATCTATGCATGGGGACAACTTCACTGTGTACGTAACGTGACGTCATTTATTTGGCGGAGGATTGGGTACGGATTCACCGTGCATCCAATTTGGGAGATGAGCGTGCGGAGGGGTAGTGGCAGCAATCGATCCATACCAGATTGGCAGGTGAAAGTGGGGGCGCATTCCAACGATGGACATCCGCATGTTTTTTGTACTGTTGTCGGGCTTGTGCTAGGACTTGTTTAGCAAGGGCTTGAGCTTTGTGGATTTGGCATGCCAATGCACCAGCGGTGGGTATGGAGTCTGAGGGAACATCAACAGTCCCCATATGGGAATGGAACCCATATGAGACATAAAAACGGGACGTCCCTAGTGAGATGTTTGGGGCATTATTATAAGCTAATTCCGCTAAGGGGAGCTAAGGGGAGCCAGGTGTACCAGTCATCCTGCAGGTAGTTGATGTAGCATTGAAGAAATGGTTCCATATTCTGATTTACCTGCTTAGGGGCAAGGGGACCCTAGGGGTAAGGGGACCACTTGTAAGAGCCCCACGGGAGCTTGGTGAGGAATCTTCATGCAGGTGCACACTGCACAACTGGTAACGTGGTGGCGGACATCTCGGGCAAGGGTAGGCCACCAGAACGACTGCTGGATCATCTTCTGAGTTCGTTTGATGTCTGGGTGGCCCACCAGTGGGACCTCATGGTGTGCCCATAAGACTTGTGGCTGGCAGGAAGTGGGACCACAATACGATCATGTCTTGTAACCAAACCATCCTTCATGGCATACTCTGGGTCATTGGTGAGGGCCAATTCCTTGCTGCCAGCTTGGCAAAGGTCTGTGAAAGACAGGTGGGTCACTGCGAAGATTTTCCCCTCTAGGATGGGTCCTTGCGAGTGTCTCTGGGTGGTTTGTTCTTCATTATGCCTGAAGAGGGCATCTGCAAGTGTATTTAACTTCCCTGGACGATAGCGAATAACAAATGAGAAGCGCGCGAAGAACAGTGCCCAACAGGCATGGTGGGCATTTGCGATGTGGGCTGTTTGTAAGAAGGTCAGTTTTTTATGGTCCGTTATTACTGTTATGGGATGCTGCACGCTTTCTAGGTAATGCCGCCAGGTTTCAAAGGCGTCTTTAATGGCGAGAAGTTTCCGATCTAGAATGTAATTTCTCTCTGCAGGGGTCAGTTGCTGGGAGTAGTAGGCACAGGGCAGCATATGGTCTAAGTCGGTGGTGGCTTGCAGCAGGACTGCCCCACCCAATTGCAACGCCAGATGCATCTGCCTCCACATGGAATGGTTTCTCAAAAATGGGGTGTTGAAGAATAGGTGCTGTCATAAATGCTTGTTTCAGATACTCAAAACTACACTGCTGTTGGGGTCCCCAGGTGTAGTGCTGGTTCTTGTGTAGCAGAAGGGTCAAAGGTGCGGTGATTTCCGCATAATTTGGAATATAGTGCTGGTAGTAGTTCGTGCTTCCAAGGAAGCGCTGTAAGAGCTTGACCGCCTTAGGAGAGGGCCACCGTTGTAGGGCCTTGACCTTTCGGGAGTCCATCATGGGCTGATGAGAAAACCAAGAAACTCCACCGTGGTAATATGAAATGAGCATTTCTCTTGTTTACAATAAAGTTATGGGCTTGAAGTTGTTGCAACACTTCCCAGACGTGGATCACATGCTGCTCCCAAGAGGTGGAATACATGAGGATGTCATCCAGGTAAGCAATGACATAAATGTCCAGAATGTCCCCAAAAATGTCATTGATTAGCTGCAGGAAGGCCAGGCCAGGCCAAATGGCATGACTGAATACTCGAAATGGCCATACCTCGTGCGGAAGGCCGTCTTCCATTCGTTGCCCTTTTGGATTCGTAGCAGGTTGTAGGCCCCTCTCAGGTCCAATTTGGTAAATATACATGCCCCTTGGAGGCGATTGAGGCACTCCGGGGTCAGGGGAAGCGGGTAGTGATTTTTTACCGTAATGCTGTTAAGACCCCTATAGTCCACACAAGGCCTCAGCCCCCATCCTTTTTCGGGACAAAGAAAATGAGTGCTCTGCTGGTGAACACGAGTGTCTGATGAACCCATTTTGCAGATTTTCATCAATGTACTGGTGCAGCACTTGTTGCTCAGGGGTTGGCAGACACTCAGCTCTACCTCTCCTTTTCCAGTTACCCAGGCCATGCAGTCTCCTTATTTTCCCAGTGCCTGTCAGCTGTGGGGGCTTGGATGAGGTTGAGCCATCTGCAATTGAATCCTGACAAGATGGAGGTGATGTTGGTGGGCGAGGGCTTAGGGGATCTGGGGGTCGTTAAATCTCCTCTTGTTGGGGGGGTTCGCCCTCCCATGGTCTCTCAAGTACGGAGTCTGGGTGTGCTCCTTGATTCGCGGCTCAGCCTGGAATCCCAGGTTGTGGCCATGGTGGAGAGTGAGTTTCGGCAGTTACATCTTGTCCGGCGGCTTCGACCGTATCTCTCAGACTCCGACCTCGCCACTGTCATCCATGCCTTCATCAACTCGAGGCTGGATTACTGCAACATGCTCTACGTGGGGCTGCCCGAGAAGCTGGTCTGGAGGCTGCAGCTGGTGCAGAATGCTGTGGCCCATCTCCTTACAGGGGCAGGTCGTAGGGAGCACATGACACCAGTGCTCCGGGCTCTGCACTGCTGCCTATAAAGTACCGGGCCAGGTTCAAGGTGCTGGTTTTAACCTTTAAAGCCCTTCACGGCCTGGGCCCTGCTTATCTGCGGGACCGCCTCACTCCCCATGTGCCTGTGCGACCCTTGAGATCGTCTGTGGGAGCCTTTTTGGAGGTTCCTTGGACGAGGCGGGCGGCCACCGATGTTAGATTTTTTAGGTGGCCCCCCCTGTGCTGTGGAATTCGCTCCCGGCAGAGGCTCGGTTGGCTCCCACTCTCCTGCTGTTTCAGTGCGTATGTAAGACCTGGCTGTTCCGTCAGGCTTTTGGCGAGGGGTAGGGCTGGGGTGCGGGGTGGGGTTTTCCCTCACATACTGTAATTTTAAATTGTTTTAAATTTTTAAAAAATTTTTTATTGAATGTTGTCCGCCGCCCGGGGCTGCCCTGAGGGCAGGAGGGGCAGGATATACATTCTAAATAAATAAATAAATAAATAAATAAAATAAAATAAACCCACCTGAACCGAGGGTCTTTTCCAGGAAATAAGTCAAAGGGACAACCATAGGTCCGGTGCGGAGGTAGTTCTGCTTCCCGTTGCTTGCTGAAGATGTCTCAATAATCTGAATATTCTTCTGGAAGATCGGGGACCCCCGAAGACAGCAGCGTGGTTTTTGTTGCCAGGGTCAGTTTTGCTGGTGGTGGTCGAAGACAGTCATGCACACAGTGCTGGCTGCGGAAGTGAAGTCGGTTCTTTGATCAACTAATCTGAGGGTCATGTCGCTGCAACCAAGGACTCTCCAAGACCACGGGGAACAAGGGGGTACATACCACATCTAATGTCAGCTGTTCATGATGTTTCCCTATCACGCAAGGCAAAGGGGCTGTGCTCATCGTGATGGGTCCGGACACCAAGGAGGAGCCATCAGTGGAGTGGACAATCTCTGGGAGGAGCTTCAGTTTGGTGGGAATCTCTTTGGCATACACCAGCTGTGCGTCAATGAAGTTCCCCGAGGCCCCAGAATCGATAAGGGCCCACAGCACCATGGAGCGCTGTGGCGCCACCTGCAGGGTGACTGGAACACAAAGATGGGGACTACTTGCCCTCCTTGATCTCTCCGCTGCCTTCGATACTGTTGACCACTCACTCTTGCTGGATTCCCTTCAATCCCTTGGCTTTTGTGGCTCTGTCCATAACTGGTTCTCCTCCTACCTCTCTGACCGCTCCTTTAAAGTGTCTCTCTCCAACTCCGCCTCCTCCTCCTTCCCCCTCTCAGTTGGTGTTCCTCAAGGCTCTGTTCTTGGCCCTCTCCTCTTCTC
>QEPC01008218.1:91296-104956 GCA_003113815.1 Sphenodon punctatus
CATGCTCTATAATATGAACCAGTGTTTTTCCCACTTGGGCTAACATATATTCAATACTATTTATATTTAATCTACTAATGCTACAAACAGGTGTTATATAGTTACTAAAGTCATCTAAACGCAGGTTTACAATCATGTGATATGGGGAGAATACAATCAAAATGCAGCACAAGTCAGTGTACATAGTTACTAAGATAAAAACAGGTTTACATGGCCAGGTGAGATTACAATAAAAATGCAACACACTCATCTCCATATTTCCCTGCATCCCAGCGATCAGCCCAAGATATGGCAGGGTCTCTTCAGGGTGCAGCTCCTTGTGCAAAGTGATGGCAGTTCCAGTAGAGGGAGTGCACTACTACAGACAGGGAGGGGAATAATCGAGGGAGGCTTCCCTTGGTGGAAGCAGAAAGGACACTCTTAGTCACGGGGGAGATGCCTATAGAGCCACTTTCTTACTCCTGCAATTTACCCCAAGGCTTGTTTCTATTCCTGCATCCCCAGCTACCTGGAAACACAGCAGTGGCAGCCGGGAGCCAAGGCTTTGTTTTTATTTTAGGTTTTTAGCTGCCAGTTTGATTTGGCTGAACTGGAACAAACCAGCCTTTGTATGTAGGTGATTAAAGGAATTTAATGCTCAAGTGATGCCCAGGTGTTGCCACAGCTAACACACGTGTCTGCTACTGTGGGACAGTATATTGAAGCGTAGAGACAGATCTGGCAAAAGCTTGAGAACACCAGGCAACGGGGAGCAGTAGTGACTGGTGTCTACAGAACACAAAAGTTGCTTTAATGTCCTTTATGTCACTGAGACAGTCATAGCTGAATGAAGTGAAGATTCCAGAGGCTTCCCTATGTCAGTGGGAAAGGGGGGAGCGCTCGTTCACGGGGAAGGGAAGAGGGTCTGCCACGCACCCACGCTTGCTTACACGCACCTAGCATGCTCAGGCTCTGACGAGTGTCACACTGGAAACGGTGCCCATCAGGATAGTATGTGGGCCAGTATAGTCTCGCAGAGACTAGGCCCCTATCATCATAGGGCACAGAGCACAACGGAAGACTGGACACTGGCGGTTCCTTACTAATGTTCCAAACACACACGTTCACGCTGGGGGGTGGGGGGTAAGGGAAGTGTAGTGTGACCCAGTGGAGATGGAAGGGTGAGGTCCCAAGGAATGGAGGGGAAGGCAGAGGAGTGACACCACACTCAGAGAGGGAGGAAGGAAACCCCAGAAGGGGGATGGGGCACCCAGGCACTCACCAACCTTCCACACACCCCAGAAGCACACGCAAGGTAGGAAAAATCACCAGGACACACACACACTACTACACACAAGAACCTACACAGTAACACAAGCACCAGCGTACACACAAGCACCAGCATACACACAAGCACAAATATAAGCAAAGGGAAACACTTATTATTATTAACAAACATTTATATAGCGCCAGCCATGTACCTGGCACTTTACAAAGTAATAAAATAGACATGGTCCCTGCCCCTAGGGCTTACAATCTGAGAGACAGGAGCTGGGGGAGAGACATAGGAAGGGGAACAGAGGGAGAGACAAGGGGTCTAACATTCATGAAGATGCGAGGTCTCAAGTGCACGTACTTGGCTTGGTTACGATGAGAATGACAGCAGGCAGGTCCATGTTGCAAGGATAAGGGTAAACCGATCGTAGTTATAGGAATAGTGACTCAGCAGGATAAAGAGTCAGGCAGAGCAGAGCAAAAGAGGTGAGTTTTAAGGAGAGATTTGAAGGTATGAAGGGAGGGGGCAAGGCAGATGTGGATAGGGAGGGAGTTCCAGGCATGGGGGGCAGCAAGTGAGAAGGGACGAAGGCACTTAGGGGAGCAGGGAAGGCGTGGAAGGGTGAGAGAAGGGACAGAGGAGGAGCGAAGTAAACGGGCTGGAGTATGGAAGGCGATAAGTGCAGAGAGGTAGGGGGGAGCGAGTTTGTGAAGAGCTTTATAGGTGAAGACTAGGAGCTTGTGCAGGATTCATTCAGGAAGGGGAAGTCAGCGAAGCAAAGAGAGGAGGGGCTGCACATGGTCGAAGCGACGGGCAAGGTGGATGACCCTGGCAGCAGAGTTTTGGATGGAGATGAGGGGAGAAAGGTGGGACCGGGGAAGGCCAGAAAGAAGGAGTTTATAGTAATCTCTCAGACAGGGACCAGCTTCTCACTCTGATTACTGGCACTGTCTAAGTTCCAGCGCCGGCTTTTTAACTCTGTAGCCCTGCACCCTGGCATGCCTGTAGCCGTGCAGAACGCCACAATGGCTCAGGCCCTGACCCTGTGCTTACCGGGTCAACCGGAAGTGCAGTCATGCTGCCGTCAGCTGGGCCGGTTGCCATGGCAATTGGTGCTACTGGCGGCACTACAGGAGCCGCAGCTAGTGGCGCTGCGGGGACAGCTGGAGAGGCGTCGGGGGGAGCGAGGCGCCTCCCCGTGACATCCTAGCTTGTTTAGAGAGAATCCATCACAGTGTGGAGCAATATGTGTCAGCAGAGAACAGTAACTGGCTAGGGGGTGTGCATTTTGTTTCTGTTGTCCCTAATAACTAAAACAAAATTTCTCAATTTTGTTTTAGTTATTAGGGACAACAGAAATGAAATTTAGTGCAAACAATTCTGTTTACTAATTTTGTTTTCACTTTACCTCCGGCTGGCTGACATGTGCCTAAGAAGCAAAACAAACCCCCAGATCTGCTCCAAGGATGACCAGACCCGCACCCCCCGTGTGCAGTCCCAACAGTGCCGGGTTTAAATGGACTCGGCGCTACTGTGCCCCGCAGTCTGTCTGCACATACCCTCTCCCCTGCACCGTAGAGCTACGGGTGGATTGGTTTCCTCTCTATGGCATTGGCAGGGCAACCCCTGGCCTGAACTGGAGCTGCAGTGGCCCGTCCAGTAAGTAGACTGACTGCTGCTCCACCCCTGGCCAGTGCTCTAGGTTTGGCAGCCTGTTCTACTTGTGGTACTCGGGAATGTTCCGGAGCACTGCAAGGGCAGCTGCCTCGGAGCATGGACAGCCTGCCTTGCCTTTGCTCCAGCTCACCTCTGGACAGGCCCCCTTTAAATGGACAACCCATCCAGGGGTGAGGTGGAGCAGAGACGGGACAGCTGTTTGTCTAAAAACACCTATTCTTGCAAAAAGCCAGAGGAGATGAGGAAGGGAGGGGAGAACAGGTTATTGGACCCAAGATTAGCATCCCACTAGCTAATAGGCATCACAAAGACATCATGGAGCACTTGATGGAGACAGAGAATCCCTGCCATAGGGCTTCGTTGGATGGTGCCACAACTTGGCAGTATCCTATCAGAGGCACTCGAGGGAGGGCACTGTGAAAGTTATCGGCTCAGGGGACTGTCTGAAACTGTCTGCTGTTAGTCCTGTTTCGCAGAGCGCTTGGCAGGCACACACATTCCCTCCTTTGTGATTCTTTCATACAGTCATCCACCCATTCCAGAGCCCCCTCATTTTTTCCAGGTGGAGCATGTATGCTGCACACCGTACGTTTGTGAAGTTGCCCTGCCACATGGCTGCTGTGCTGTAATGCTTGCAGGCATTCACAGGGGTGGGAGGGGGGCTGAGGTCTTCAGCGCCCCATTGGTTAGCCCAGGAGGCTGATATTATGCTGTGGCTGGACAAAGTTAGTGCTTGGACCTGCTCCCGAAGGCTTGCGTTCACTGCTTGGGGTTATGTCATTGCTGGCAGCTGGGCAAAGTGCTTTTAGACCCACCCCCAGCCTTGCATTTGCTGCTTGCGTGCACTGGACAGTCCTGCTAGCTGCTGTGCCAGTCTGTGTAAGCTGGGGCAGAGAGGCTGGGGTGCGGGGTGCTGGAAATCCAGGGGCCAGGCTAAAGTCTCCCAGTCACTGGTGTGCTCGGGGGTGGGGTGGGGTGGGGGTGTTGTTGACCGGCCCCATGGGCCCCGTGCTACTCTGATGCCCACTTTCTGGCTTTCTCTGCTGCCTGCTTGCTGTCAGCACCTCCCTTTGGGAGGGTGTGGGACGTCCTTAAAACTACAATTGTCTGACCCCTGCTTAAGAAGCTATCTTGGGATGCTAACTCTTCAGCCACCACCCTGACTCTTAACCTTCCCTTTTTAGGCTATTAAACGGGTGGATTTCTGACAGCTCCAGGCCGACTCTGATGTCATAGGATTCCTGGACCTATTTCAGTTGGGCTTTCACCCTGGTTATGGCACAGAAACTGCGCTTATGGTCTTGGTCGATGACCTGTGCCTGCAGATTGACAAGAGGTATTTTACCCTGTTGGTTTTATTAGATCTTTTGGCAGCCTTGAGAAAGACTATTTGAAATGAGTTGAACAACCTGGGAGCTCGTAGGTATCTGATATGTTTAATATGATTTTCTCAGAGCTATATATCTAATATGATTTTGGAAGACCAAGATGATTGTGTATATGCCCACACTTGTATGTTTTGAACAGTCTCCTGTTACACTTTATTATTAGAAATTTTGTATTCTGTCATATATAACAATGATGTGACTTTTATAAGTGTATATTAATTATGTTTGATAATGTTTATGGGAGTGTTTTATATATTCATTCACTTTATTGATTAGGTATACTACATATATTATTTGCACGGTCCCTGGTGTGTTTTCACACTTCATATTACCGTCATGACTGCAGGACCTGGCAAGGGTGCACAGGACTGCTTGAGTGGTTCTGCTCCTTCCTGTTGGAGAGGTCACAGAAAGTGATGATGGGCGATTGCTTGTTGTCCTCTTAGGGTCTTCCCTGTGGGGTGCCGCAGGGTTCTGTTCTGTCTCCCCTCTTGTTCAGTATGTATCCAAGGCTGCTGAGCAAGGTCATTTGGAGGTTTGAGATGAAGTGGCATCAGTAGGGGTGGGACTCCAGGCCGATTATTGGTGTCAGTTTCAATCGGTGTTGGGTCCCCTGCGTTTCAGATCCCCTACTGGTGTTGGTTTTATCGGTGTTGGATCTTTCCCATTGAAGTCAATGGGAAAGCCTCCGACTCAAAGACACAGGAAGCCGACGCAGACAGAAACCGGAACCCCTCCCGGGGCATCCACCCACCCCACTCCTGGCCTTGGAAAGTGGGGGTAGCCCTAACTGCCGGTGGCTGGGTCTCCTTCGCTGCCAGTGGGAGCCATCTCTGCACCATTTTGGAGGAGGGTAGTCATTCTGCACATACATCCAAATGCCGGCACCATTTTGGAAGAGGGCTGCACATGCGCAGAATGGCCTCGGTGGCCATTGTGCGCATGCGCAGTGAAGATGCCAGAAGAAGCCTTCAGAGTTCTGAGACCGGTGTTGGACCTAGAAGAAAGAAGATTTAGAAGAAAAGAAGAAACAGGAAGAGAAGACCCAGCTGCCCAGCAGAGAAGCTGGCTCCACTGCTCGTTGCTGGGTCTTCTCCGCTGCTGGCAGGAGCTGACTCCACCCCTGAGCAGCCAGGCCTGGCAGCAGAGCCAGATCCCACTATCAGCAGAGACCCAGCCACTGGAAGCAGACGCAGCACCTCAGCCGATGGCAGCCATCACCTCCACCCTCTTCCGGCACCACAAGTAAAATGCTTTAGGGGCCCCAGGGAGGGGTGTAATGCCAGGCCCCAGTGGGTACCCCCACCCACTGGGGCCTGGCATTACCCCCACCCACTGGGGCCTGGCATTACACCCCTCCCTGGGGCCCCTAAAGCATTTTACTTGTGGTGCCGGAAGAGGGTGGAGGTGATGGCTGCCATCGGCTGAGGTGCTGCGTCTGCTTCCAGTGGCTGGGTCTCTGCTGATAGTGGGATCTGGCTCTGCTGCCAGGCCTGGTTGCTCAGGGGTGGAGTCAGCTCCTGCCAGCAGCGGAGAAGACCCAGCAACGAGCAGTGGAGCCAGCTTCTCTGCTGGGCAGCTGGGTCTTCTCTTCCTGTTTCTTCTTTTCTTCTAAATCTTCTTTCTTCTAGGTCCAACACCGGTCTCAGAACTCTGAAGGCTTCTTCTGGCATCTTCACTGCACATGCGCACAATGGCCACCGAGGCCATTCTGCGCATGTGCAGCCCTCTTCCAAAATGGTGCCGGCATTTGGATGTATGTGCAGAATGACTACCCTCCTCCAAAATGGTGCAGAGATGGCTCCCACTGGCAGCGAAGGAGACCCAGCCACCAGCAGTGGAGACAGCACCCCAGCCAGTGACCATCATCCCCCACCCTCCGCCAGGACCCGGGACCTCAGGTAAGACTCTTTAGGGGCCCTGGGGAGGGGATGGGGGGAGGGATGTAATGCCAGGCCCCGGTGGGTGGGTGTGCTAGGGGTAATTGATTCCCACCCTCATCCACCGAGGCCAGGAGTGGGGTGGGTGCCACTGCCTATGACTTCCCTGCGGGTCGTGGCTCTTTGCATTGAAGTCAATGGGGAGGATTTCCCATTGACTGCAATGGGAAGATCAGAGATCTGAGAGGGCCCAATTCTCGGATCTCTCGGTTTTAAACCAAGAGTGGAATTATCGGCCAATCTCAGTTTAAACCGAAACCAAAAGTCCCATCCCTGGCCATCAGTATGATGATGACACTCATCTCTACCTCTGTTTTTCATCTGACCTAGGTCCTGCAGTCTTGGTGCTTACCCGTTGCCTGGCTGGTGTTGGGAACTGGATGTGGTTGAGCCGATTGAGGCTGAATCTTGACAAGACTGAAGTGATGATGGTTGGCCGGCCTTGTGACCTGGGGGAAATTGGGACTCCTGTTATTGATGGGGTCCTTTGGTCACTCAGGTTCACAGCTTTAGAGTGCTTCTGGATCCCTTGCTGCAGCATGTGGACTGTTAGACGTCTCTTATGCTTCTGGACCCCTTGCTGCCAGCGTCTCTTATGTTCTTATGCCAGACAGGACCAGGGAACATGACAGGAGCTGGGAGAAAACAAAAGGGAATGGATCCCCCATTGTGACTTGTTGGGTGCTTCTCCCAAGCCACCGTGATTGGCCAGTGTTGGAGACAGGATGCTGGACTAGATGGACCATTGGTCTGAGCCAGTATGGCACTTTATGTTCTTATATAGGTTTTGGTAATGGCCAAGGCACTTTTTATCAACTTCATCTGGTGAGGAGGCTATGGCCTTTTCTCACTGATTCAGACATAGCCACTGTCATGCATGCTTTCATCACTTCAAGGCTGGATTACTGCAATGTGTTCTATGTGGGGCTGCCCTTGATGACTATTCAGAAGCAGCAGCTGGTGCAGAATGTAGCAACCTGGCTCCTTTCAGGGACAGGTCACTGAGAGCACATTGCACCAGTGCTCCGGAGTCTGCACTGGCTGCCTATAGCTTTCCAGGCACCATTTGAAGTGCTGGTTTTGACCTTTAAAGCCCTAAATGGCCTGGGACTCATGTATCTGAAAGATCACCTTTCCTACCATGCTCTGTTGCGACCCGTGCAGTCCACCAGGGGCACCCTCCTATGGGTTTTCCATGTTACTCAAGTTCGATCAATGGGGGCACACAAGGGCATTCTTGGTTGCTGCTCCAGCTTTGTGGAACTCCCTCCCCCAGGAAGTCCATCTGAGTCCAGACCAGAGCATCTTTTGGAGACAGTGTAAAACTTTTCTTTTTATTAAAGCATTTGGTGGGTGGGGATAGGGTTTAGGTGGGAGGTTGTTGGGGGGTGGGTTTTCTGAGGGGGGGGGAATTGTATTTTAAATATCTTTTAATTGTATTTTATGTTTTTTTTGTAAGCCACCTCAGCCTTTGAAGAAGGGCTGGGTATAAATGTTAAAATTGATAAATAAAATAAAATAAATAAATACATTTGCTGACTGGAACTTGTACTAATTTTTAATGTGGCCCTGAGAGGGTACAGGTTTCCCAGCCCTGGCCTAAAGCCACCTCTGATTTCAGGGGTTATGAAGCAGTCTTGTGAGATTTCATTCTCTTCCCACCACACATTTACACCAACTGAATTCCATTGGGGTTTAACTCTGGAGTAAGGGAGAGGAGAATGAGGCTCATTAACTTTAGTGGGAGATAAGAATGCTCAGTATCTTGCAGGATGAGACCTTCAACAATAAGTCACATGCATAATAACTCCATTTCTATTCCGTGTATAACTTGTTCATTGCTAATTGCCATTTTGTCGGAGAGCACCTCTGTGTCTGTGCTTGTCTTGACGACTCAGAGTGCCATTGTTCAGGAGTGCATCTGCCTTAATACACCAGGATAGTGTTATTCATTCAAAAAATACAGTGCATTTAGGTTGTTCTCTTATGCTCTGCAAACAGCAGGGAACCTTCTTATCCACTTTCTGATTAAAAGTGGAGCAGGCAATTGAAATTAGAGACCTACATCCAAGTTTAGAGAGTTTGAGGTTTTGTTAAAGAGGAAACATGTGAAAGTAACTTGTGAAAAAAGACAAATATTTCCTAAAGGTTTGTTGCAATAAGAGGAAATAAAATAAGCAGTCATTTTGGAGAGCAAATGCTTTATTGTAAAACAGTGTTACAGCAGAGAAGGCGGGCACCCAAACAGCTCACTAACCTTTGAAAAATCTGTTTCATCAGGTCTGGAACATTTTCTGAATACTGGGACACATAGAAAGACCCACACAAGGAATCCCTCTCTCGGGGACCAGCAGAGGATGTAAAGGTAAGTAAGCCTCAGTCTCTTTCTGGATTCTCCTAAGTGCAGCACACAATCCACAGGCAAATACTGTGAGTCTCATCCTTCTCCTTTCAGATTATGTCTGTGACAGTTGAGTCTGTGACCGTTTTCACTGCAGTCTCAAATGACTCCCCTGAAATGTCTGCATTATCAAGAGACCCCAGGGTTTTCTCTGGCCAGACTGAGCCGCATTTCACCCATCAGAGTTAATCTCCTGCTTTCTCTAGGTCATGTGGAGCTGTTGTCTCTCTGCAGTAATTGCTCCCTGGTAGTGGATAGCCCAGATTCAGTGTTCAAAGACCAGCCAGAGAACTGGACCCCTACACTTCTGTTTGTTGAGGTGCAGCTTTTTGGCTTTGCAGAATCTTTTGGCTCTTAAAGTCGGATGGGAAGGTTGTTGCCATTGTGGCCTCTGGAACGGCTGTCTTTTCTCCTGAGCAATTGGACATAGCCTCTATGGGTAGGGTGTCCTGCAGCACTGGTGGTGTAAAGGGAAGAGTGCAGAGCTGATGGTTACTTAAGCCTTCCCCATGCCCCAATCTCTCTTGTTCAGCATCCTCAGTAACAATTTGCAGGAGAATAACGGCAGCAAGGAAAAGGAGCCACCTCTTGGCTGAATCTGTTTCCTGGCGAGGCAGGTATTTCTTCCCCATGGGTGGGAACAGCACTCTGCTGGGCTTCCTGCCTCTCCTGACTGTCTGTCTGGAAGGTTTCTCTGTGGCTGGGCTCTCAAGGGGGCTGTACAGCAGAAATTCTTTGGTGACGGGTCTGTGGGCTGGAAAGGGTAGCATTCCTTGACAGGACTCTTGTAGGTCTCCAGAGGTGGAATTCCTGCAGTCCAGGCAATTCAACAGCAAGCTCTCCTCAATCCAAAAGCTCTGATTTTAAAAGAGATACCAGTGAAATAGTATTAGTAAAGCAATATGAATAGTAAAGCCCTGCTTTATTCTTGCAAAAGGCAGCTGTGGAGAGCTGCACTCTTGGCATGATTTATGCCTCCTTGGAACGCATTTATCTACTTTCCCTCTCCAGTCGTACCTGTGCTATAAATACTTTCTGATGAATAAAGTTGCCATGGGAGGAGCTGGTCTGACTCACAAGTACCTGCCCGAGACACCTTGTGGCTCTGCCCAGACATGTCTGCAGTAGGAAGAACAACACTTAGTGTTAGGGAGTTCCTATTAACATCTTCCATGGTGCAGCTCTTGCTTCATGGACATACAGTTGATTTGAAAAAGCTTCCCAAAGAGCTGCTCTTTCATTGGGCAGAGAGATTTACAAAGTTGCTGTAGCTAGTAAGATGCTATTAAGTCAATCTCACCCAGACCTTCTGTATCCATCACAAAGAAGCACAAAAGGATGCCAGCCTAAATTTTAGAATCATCTTCCCAGATTCCCTTTAACCCTTTGATCTGGGACTGTGCCCAGGATCAAGCATTTGTATTTGTGTTTTGGGTATTCATGTTTATTTGTGGGTGATTTCAGATGTTACAGGCGGGCGGTTCACCACAGTGGATCCCCAGTGGGGTGAACAAAACAACCATGCCCCGGGGTGAATAAAAGCCCCAAACAGACGTGACAGGACCGGGACCACGACCGGGAATCGGGCCGACAGATCACGGATCGGGGCAGCACAACAGATGTGACGCCCATCCCCAGCCGTGGTCAAAACTCCCAGAAGACACCGGGCAGGGGCAGGACACAGACATGGCCGCCTGAGGGCAAACGAAGCCAAAAGGCACAAAAGGCAACGCCCACACAAGGGAAATGGGAAGGGAGGGGGGAAGAGGGAGAAGAGGCTGACAGGTACCACACACCGCACGCACACACACAGCAGACCCACAGCGGAACACAGAGCACGACCGCACGCCCAGGCACACACATACACATGCACACTCAAGGGAAAGCACGGGAAGAAGGGCAGGGGCACCCGGAGAAAACACAAGGAACAACGGGAGCAGGGGGCGGGGGACACGGAAGACGGGGGGCACCGCAAAGGGGCAGGTCAGGACACTGGCTGCAGCAACCCCCACTCCCACAGCACCACAGTAACACAGGCAGTCTCGGAAAGGGGGGGCCAGGACCCCGGGACCAAGGCACGATGGGGGCCCGCAATGCACAGCGAGCCCGGTCCAGGAGATGGTCCAGGAGGAGAACAGTGGCCCCAAAGTCACAGAGGGGCAGATGGAGGACAGCCAGGACAGGCGGAGTGGTGCTGCAGGTCCAATGACACGCACCCCCCCGGGGAAGCATCATGGCTCAGTCCTGGGGCGCCCAACCTCCAGGTCACACACACACCCAAGATGGGGGGGGGGGCTGCAGCAGGTGGCAGCGCCGGCAGGTGCGGACAGGTAGCTGGACATGGGCGGGTCGGAGAGGCCACACAGAGCACCGCACCCAGGCACTGCGAGGGGCAACCGGGGGGGTGGGCCCAGAGGGGGCCCAGGGCCACAGCCAGGGGCAGCAGCACCCCACGAATCAGGCAGGTACACACTGCGGCAGAGACAGCAGGGCGGGAGCAGCCAGCGGGGACTGCCCCCCCCCTGGACCGGGGCGGGGGCCCACATGGGGCCATGACACCGCGGGGGGCGGAAGGAGCACAGGGAGTCACAGGCTGCCGCTGGGGGCCACTGCGGGCCCAGGGCCTGGGTGCCCTGCCCGGTGCACCAGGTGGGGCCAATGGAGCAAGCCCCGGTGGTACCCCAGCACGGACATATGGTGCGTGATCAGGTAGTACGCCTCGAAGAGATCATGCATGGAGAGAGCCAGCTGGATGTCCACACGGCACCACACCCCCAACAGGGCCGACATCTCCGCTGCGGAAGGCTCCGGCACACAGCAGGCAGCAGAAGGGAGCCAAGGAAGATGTCCCAGCTCCAGCAGCCGGTGGTACACTGGTCCACAGGTGCGCTGGTACCCACACGCCCCGTGAACACAGGAAAAGTATGACACGGCCAAGGCGTGGCCACCCTCAGCAAGGCACACCATGTAGGCGCTCAAACCGCACACCACCAGTGCAGACACGGTCTGCGCCCCGGTCCAGGGCACATGAGAGCACCGCTTGTCTGGGATGCGCCCCTCAGGGAAGCGAACCAGCCCCAGGGCAACTGGCAATCACGAGTGCTCGCCTCATAGCAGAAGTAACGGAGTCTGGAGCTTAAGCTCTCAAAGGCACCCGCACGGCTGCCCGGGGTGCCCAGGAGCAGCTGCACGGCCGGGGTATGCCACAGGTCATAAAGAGACATGGTCTCGCGGAAGGTCCAGATATGGGGGGCCCCATGGGGGCCTGGGAGCAGGAGCCCTGTGGATGGGCAGCCAGCCATGGTCCGGCACGACAGGGAGAATAACACAGAGCCCTGGGGGCACACACCCCCACCAGGGCCTGGAGGGGCACTGAGGGGTCCTGAGTACAGGGAATGCAGGTGCAGATCACAACATTGTAGCACAACAGAGCGAGGCATGGGGTGCGGACCCGGCACAGCTGCACAACACAATAGCAATCTCACTGTCCAGCTAATCGCACCTTCAAGGCCATCCTGTAGCAAACAGAGGGAGGAAGGGGGCTGGGGTGGCGGTGGAGATGACTGATGGAATGCAGCTGTCCTGGGAGCATGCAGAACCATGCGCCCATGCAGGGGCGAGGCCAGGTGCCCCGCCTGCCGGTGCACCCAATTGCACGCACGCATGCCCCGGCCCCCCTGGGGAGGGCCATGGCCGGCTAGGGGCCCGCCCCCCCAGACAACCCTGCCTGCAGAGGCCCTGTATAACTGCTCCGCACCCCCCTTGGGCCCCACCACCATGGAGCATGACAGGGCAGCTGGCTATTGGATGTTCCTCGCGCTCGCAGCCGAGTGGTTCCACGACCACACCGAGCAGCTGCGCCTCCTGACTGCGGAGGTGCAACTGGCCGCCCGGTTGTGGGTTGCCCTGGCCCAGGCAGCCGCATGGGGCCTCCTGGCCTACCACGGGTGCAGGAGAGCCTGTGCGCGGCTCAGGGTGCAGCGACTCTCCAGGGCGGATTGGCAGGCTGTGAGCCGGACCCGGACCTGGCCTCACTGCTCCGTTGGGCTGCCAGGCACCTCCTGTGGGCAAAGGAGACCATGCGCCAGGCAGCCCTGCTCACTATTGCCCATAGCCAGATGCCTATGGGTTGCAGACCGCCCACAGGCGTGGTGGGCTAGGGCGCTGGCCCACTGGGAAGAGCCAGAGTGGAGGGCCCACTTTAGGATGAGCAGGAGCACCCTGCTCTGCCTAGCGGAGCTCCTCACACCCTGGCTGGAGCATCAGCACACCTCCATGCGGGACCCCATCCCCATGGTCCAGCGGGTGGCCATAGGGGTCTGGGCCCTCGCTACGTCCAACTCCTGCCGGTCGGTGTCCTAGCACTTTGGAGTGGGGGTCAGCACTGTCGCCTGCATCATGCGGGATGTGTGCGAGGTGGTGGAGGACGTGCTCCTGGACAGAATGATCCAGCTAGTGGACCAGGGGGCCATGATGGTGGGGTTCATGGCTGGAGGCTTCCCCAACTGCATGGGAACCGTGGACGGCACCCACATCGAGATCCTGTGCCTGGCCCTGGAGTATGTGAACCGGCACGGTTACTACTCCCTGCACCTGCAGGGGGTGGTGGATCACCGGGGCCAGTTCATTGACATCTACACGGGCAACTCCAGCTGCAGTCACAACACCAGAATCATGACCATCTCCCCCTTCTATGCCCGGATGTTCTGGGGGGACTTCATGGACATGGGCATGTGCATGATCGAGGGGGTCCCGATTCCCCCCTGTATTTTGGGGGACCCTGCCTACCCCCTCACCCGCTGGTTGATGAAGATGTACCCTGTACCGAAGTCCCCCGTGGAGGTGCTATACAATACCCGCCTGTGTTCCAGCTGGACCGTGGTGGAGCGTGCCTTCGGGGCCCTCAAGCAGCGCTGGAGAAGTGTAGCTGGGCGCCTGGATTACACCGTCTCGACCTCGGCCCTGGTGATCGGTGCCTGCTGCATGCTGATAATATCTG
>QEPC01008218.1:105560-133122 GCA_003113815.1 Sphenodon punctatus
GGGGGGGGAGAGGCTGGCTGGGGCCCTGGCTGGGCCCCGGGGGGGCTGCACCCTCTGGAGCACCCTCCGGAGGCAGATGCGCAGCCCCATAGGGTGTGGGGGAGGCTGGGGCATCTGGGCGGGGCCACCAAGGGTCCCTGCATTGGGACCTGGGCCGGCAGGGTGCCCGGGGGTGTGCCTGCCAACACATAGGCACACATCGTGGCGGCGTGCAGGAGCAGGGAGGTCCCAATGTCGTGGGACATGTCCATTTTGGTTGTGTGCTCCCGCACCATGCCTGTGGTGATGGCCTGCTCCAGCCTCCTGAGCACCTCCACCTGCCTGCTGTGGTCCCGGTGCTCCTGCCTCTGGTCCAGGTGCACCTCGGCCTGGAGCCTCTGGTCCCTCACCTTGACCCGCTCCAGGGACCGCTCGATGGCCACCTCCATGCGGGCCATGGCCTTGATCATTCTCTCCCCCCATTCTGCACAATCTCCTGTGCCTGTTCCTCCCTCCGCCTGCGGACCCATGCCCAGTACTCCCGCATGCATTGCACTGGGGCCACAGGATCTGGGGACACTGGCTGCTGGGGTAGCCCTGTGGGAACGAGAGGGTGAATCTGAGCCTGCCCCTGTCCCCTGCCTGAGGGGCCCGTGCCCTGTCCCATCTCTCCCAGTCCCTCCCCACCCCCTGACCCCGGCCCCTCCCATCCCATCCTCACACGCGGGGACCCCCTCCCTGCACCCTGGGGTGCCCTCCCTGCTGCCCCGGCTGCCACACCTGGATCCTGCACCTGCTGGCTGGCCTCCTCGGCAGCTGCCATCTCCGTCTCCTGGGTCCGTTCCCGGGGTGTTCCGTGTCCTGTGGGTGAGGGAGGGGGCTGTGGGTGTTGGGCTGGGCATTTGGGGGAGCTGGGAATGGGCCCCCTCCCGCCTTGCCAGTGGGGGCTGAGGCACGGGCTGGGGCGGGCCCTGCCCCCCCACCACTCCCGGCCGTTAGCCCCCTGGTCATGGTCCCTCCCTTCTCTGGGTTGGGCGCTTACCCTCGATGTCTGTCTTGGAGCCCTTGGAGGCTGGCCCCTCGATGTGGGAGTGCTCCCCCAGGGACCACTGGCTGAGAGTGGTGACGGTGTCGGCCTCTGACTCCACTGGGCTGGCCCGGGGTTGGGTGCTCTCAGGGGTGCTGCCGGGGTGGGGGGCCTGCAGGTGCCGGTGGTCACTGGGCACTCTTCCTGGGGGTCCGGGGCCCCGGAGCTCATGTCTGCCAGGTGGGCCACTGTGCGCTGATGCCTCGCCACCTCCATGTCCCTCACAATGTCTTTGTAGACATGCTCATTGCGCTGGTTTAGTGTGAGCTCNGTGGGGTGACTATGGACCCCTTCATATGAAGGATGCGGTCCAGGGCATCGTAGAAGGGGGCAGTCCGGGCCCCGTGTTGTCCCAGATGGCCTATTGTTGTCCCAGATGGCCTTGTACCTCCTCTTGAGTTCCTTGGCCTTGGAGCGGCACTGTGCCACTGTGCGCTGCTGCCTCGACACCTCCATGTCCCGCACTATGTCCTGGTAGACATGCTCATTGCGCTGGTTGAGGGCGAGCTCTAGCTGGTATTCCAGGGTCCCCCAGATCCTGCTGAAGTCCCTGGAGGCCCACTGGCCCCCTCGGTGGTACGCCTTCCTCCGGCATCCCCACGGCGGGTCGTCATCCTCCTCCTCCAACCAAGCAGGGCTGGGGTCCTCCGGGGGCTCATCCGCCCGGGCCGTTTTCCGTGTCTATGGGGACAGGAGGTGGGGAGTGTTGGGTTGGGTCCAGGTGGGGGCCCCTTGCAGGGCTCCCCTGCCCCCTGCCTCCCTCCCAGTCACCCGGCCGTGCCCCGGCCAACCCCGGGGAGCCCCCGTGCCCTGTTCCCCTCCCCTTCATTGCCCTTACCCGTTTCTGGGGTACCTCCTCCGGCCCCGGTGTGGCTGCTGTCCCCTGGGCATCGCGTCCCGCCTGCTGCTGCGGGTGTTGTCCCTGACCCACCTGCACGGTCGCCATGGTCCCCGTATCCCCCTCCTCCACCTGGGCTCCCTCCACCTCCATCGCTGCCCCTGCCTCCTCCTCCATCGCATCTCCTTCTCATGAGATTTCTCACAAGAATTGTTTTGATTCTTGTTTCAGGCCTATTGGAAATGGGACATGTGGTTGCCTCAGGGGTGTCACTTGTTGGCAGGGGAGGGGGCATCTTTGGCTGATTCATAATTTCTCCCAGGCTTAATGGTCTCCAGTGGACTGGTTGCAGTGCTGAAGACTGCAGTTCTGAGACAGCAGTAGGCCCTGCAGGTGGAGTGGGCTCACTGCAGGCTCCCTAAGCAGGTGGCTCAGCTGAAAGTCTGAGAGCAGCCCAGCTCCAAGCTGGATACATGCTACAGTTTTGGGGGCCCTGTTTGAGATCTTGGATACCACATTTCTCAGGAAATTTTGGGTTCAGTCAGAACCCAAATACACAGCACTAGCATTTGTGTTTTGGGTATAGAACCTGAAAAGCAAAAAATGCTCTTTTTTGCATTTATTTGTGTTTTATTGAAACCCAAATGCACAGCCCTACTTTGATCTCTGTTGATGCTGCTTACAAGGTGTTCCAAGGGCAGCACAAGGCTTTGAAATAAAGGAACCATGAAGATGAGAAAGGGAAATGGACAGCTAACACAAACATCAAGCTTATTACTGTTCACAGAGGAGTTTCTCAAGGTACTGCCAACAGGAACAGCCCTCCCCCCACCTTCCTCTAATTGGTTAATCTCAGTTGGTATCTCAGAAATCAAGATAATTGTGAATTTAGGATCAGCTAGCGTTTCTCTTCTGAAGCACCACATACTGTGCAAGGATTTCCAGTATGACAACTTGCCTTTGAGCCATAGAAAGGTACCAGTTTAGCAAAAGTGTTATGCAAACAGTGTTAGTGTAGGTCATGTGTTCCTCTGACTTTCAGGAGTATGACAAAAATACTTCAGAGCTGCAGACAGCAGCAAGACATCACCCTAAGTACAGGATGAAGAGGAACAAAGTGGTGAGTGAAGAAACTAGGTTGTAGGGATGCGCAAACAGAATGGGGGTTTGGATGTTCGGTCCAGGAACTGAGTTTGGGTTCGATATCGGTATCCTTTGGCCCCGTGATTGCGTTTGGTCCTGTGATCGCACTGGAAACCAGAAATGGTATTTCAATCGCGTGTCTGTGTGTGTGTTCGTTTGGCTGGTTGGTTTGGCTGTGTGGTTGAGGTTGGTTGTTTGGTTGAGTACTGGTGTTTGGATGGAGGATAAAAAGAGAAAAATAATGAAGCAGCTGAGCAAGGTGAAGGTGGAGGTGGAAGAGCCAGGATCATCTGAGGTGGTGGAGGTCGGCTCCTCACCAGAGGAGGAAGAGGGTACAGGAGGTGCCACTGCTGCCAGGTTTGTAAAATATATTTTTGTTTATTAGACCTTTACTGGCACAATTGCCATACCTAGTAGCACCCAAAGAAGGGCAGGATTTGCAAGTGTCTTAGGCATGGGTCTGCCAGAGAGAGAGGGTGGGTGGGTGGGGGCTCTTCCAGCACCAGAAGCACCCAGTCAGATACGTGCCAGACAGGGACTCTAATTGCCATTCCTAGTAGCACCCAAAGAAGGGCAGGATTTGCACGTGTCTTAGGCATGGGTTTGCCACAGGGGGTGGGGGAGCAGGCTCTTCCAGCAGCAGCAGCCAGAGTCTCAACTTGCAGACACCACCAGCAGCTGTGGTGCTGTAGTGTATGTGGGAGAAAGGGAAAGAGGCGAGTAGTCAGCACTGCAGCACCATCCATCCACTTGGTGTGGGAGAATGGGTATTGTTCTGGGAAGGACTAGAGACATCACCATAAGTGCATGATATTATTTGTGTGTTATTTATGTGTTCCTGTTTCAGAGAGGGTGATGATGATGCGGCCCTTGTTGCCAGGCCCAGAACCCCATCCCGGCGGAGGTCGCAGCAGCAGGAACCACCAGAAACTAGGCCTACGAGGTCTGCTGTCTGGCGGTATTATGATAGCCCGAAATGCAGATTTTCTGAATGCAAGGTAAGGCACGGGGGCTGGATCAACAGGGAATGGATTGCCCTATGACCTCTTAGGAAGTCCCCCGCAGGGAGAGAGATTGGACAGCCAGCCACCCACTTGTGGAGACAGAATGCAGGCAGGGCTTGATAGACCATTAGTCTGACACAGTATGGCACTTCTTATGTTCCTATATTTTTATGTTCTTTAGCTCTGCGACAAAAATAAAATAAAACGGGGGATGCAGGGGACCACCTTGGGGCTCATCACCCACATTGAGAATGTCCACTGAATNGGGGGGGGGAGGCACACCAGAAGCAGGGCCAGTCCTAGGGTTTGCGGGGCCATGTGCAAAGTCTTGGTGTGGGACCTAATTTGCATAATTAGGCCCTGCCCACTTATGCAAATGTGAAATTTTGCTTATTTTGCATAAATGTCCCTCATATTGGCACACATGCCTTAGGCCCTTTTTAGTCCCAGCACTTTTTACCCCTTAGCTTCCCACACAGAGCACCCTCATTGCCCCTTGTCCCAAAGATCCATCCACCCTCCAGAATCCATGAGAGACTGCACCCCTTACTTAAGCCACCCCCAACATGCCAAAGTATCCCCTCATCAAGCCCCTCCCCCCAGTTTCCTCCCACAGTTTCCCCTCCTGCCAATACAGAGAGGGAACAGCAGGAGATGGAGGGCAGGGCATTATTCATTTTTTGTAAGAATTTGGCAGTAATAGTCAAAAAAAATGAAAATCATCAAGCAAAGGTGTTCATAAATAGTAATAACAGAACAAATGTCTTTTTCAGCAAATTTTTATTTTCTATTTGTCTTTTGGGTTTTGTTTATTTTTTTATGGGGACTAACACGCAAGTCAACCTGAGAAACATTCAACATTGCATATTGGAACATGGGGATAATATACCAAGTCTCCCTGTAAAACCTTTTGAACATTGCACATAAAAATAAAATAATGAACTTGGTTCCTTTGAGTTCCTGGTCAGTTTAGTGGTCATGGTCATTGTCACGGCAAATTTGCTTAAATTGCAACCCTTCTAGCTTTCCTTGCAGCAAAGTCATCAAGAAGATCATTGAAATCCAGTGTCTGAGTAATGCTGCTCTTGATGGAAAGATGTGCAAGACCAACGAGGCGCTCCTGACTCATTGTGGATGAGATAGGTCTTTATTAGCTTTAGCTTGGAGAAACTACACTCTGCAGATGCCACTGTGACTGGAATAGTCACAGATCTATCGCATTGAAGGTCTTGTTGAGGATACACATCCAACAGATGGTTTTTCTGAATGTACTTTAAGACCTCTAGAGCTGTCTTCTCTTGTATCAAAGTTTGACAGTCTCTGGAGTTCTACAAAGAGATCCTCACCATCTATACCAGAATTTTGGCCATCAGCATCACTCAGTAGGAGGTGCATGTCTTTGCAGCATTTCAGAAGTTCATCTTTGTCCTTTTCCTTTAGTTGGCCAATGTTGCAGAGGAAGCCAAAATCTTGACTGTGTTGTCTGTAAAGTTCAAATCGTTCTTCTAGTGAATTTATTGCCCTGTCAACAGTGGTGAGAAAATATTCAACTTTGAAAGACGTCTCTGCATCCGTGACTGGTTCTTCTCTTCCCTCGTAGTCAAAAGCTTTCTTCTCTCTCGCTATGTGCTGCTGCTTATGTTAGAATATCGGCTCCAGATCCATCTACTGTGCAATCTCTTTGGCTTTAATGACTGCTGAAATGAAATTAGTCTCCTTATAGTTCTTCAGAAAAGAACATAAAATGTTCAATATGTTGCAGGACAAGGTCAATCTGCATCTTGGAATCTTGCATAACTTTGCTCACCACATTCACCTCAACCAAAATATCATACCACACTACTAAACGGACCAGGAACTTGAAGGAGCCACGTTCATTATTAGCTAAAGACATGGCCTCACTTTGAACCTTGGGATCATTTGCTGTATCTGCAACTTCCAACAGGGGTTGTTGAATGTCAGGTGCTTGGTAATGAACAGCCTTCACGCTTTCAATTCGGCACTCCCACTGAGTATCTGAAAGAGGTTTCACAGACAGTGAAGACACATTGTCCTTCAAAATCTTCCATCTGCCTGTAGAGGTAGCAAAATGGTGTAAATCCTCTGCAACACACCAAAGAATGTTACTGCTCTTGCAGATGACTTAGCAGCATCTCCTAGCACCAGGTTCAAAGCTATGTCTGCTACATGGTGAAAAAAAATGCTCTTGGGTTCTTTTGCAAGATACGGGCCTGAACACCTTGCTCATGTCCTTTCATGTTGGACCCATTATCATACCCCTGGCCATGACAATCCTGTAACTTCAGTCCTAAAGACTCAAGTTCTGTGACCAGTACATCTGCTAGTCCTCTTCCAGTAGTATCATCAATTACTATAAAATCCATGAAATGCTCCATGATCTCAACATCTGTATCAGTTGCTGCAGCCTTAACAATCCTTAAAATCACAGACAATTGCTCTTGATGGCTTATGTCAGGTGTACAGTCCAAGATAACTGAAAAGAACTTAGCTTGCTTCGCATTTTGAATAATAACCTCTCTAACTTTTCCTGACATGATTTCAATCATTTCATTCTGAATTCTGTGGCCTAGGTAATGATTATGGATCGTGCCATCTTTCACTCTGTTAACATGATCCTGCATCACAGGATCAAAACGTGCCAACGGGGCACTAGTGCACATGCGTCAGGGATAGACAGGCATAGCTGAAGCTCTCCCCAATCCCGACAAAAAAAGTACTACAAAAAAGACAAAGAAAGTGAGTGAAGGGGAAAAAAAGGATAGAAATAGGTCTAAAAACAAAGGCAGACACAAAAAAACACAATAAAAAGATTTTGTGAGACTGCAACAGGATCTCAGGAGTCAGAGACAGAGGGAGAAGCCACAAGTAACATGGCGGCGGCGCGTGCCGAGAAGGAGACAGAGGTGGGAGAAGACAGGTTTTTTCAAGTAACAACTATGTTTAAAGAAATTAAGAATGACTGCAAAGACATTAATAGAGAGCTAGAGGCAGCCCAAAGAGAGTGGGTCAGCCTAAAGGAAGACACAACACTGCTGAAAAAATCCATGGAAGAAATGAAAATAAATAAATAATAGAAAGCGTGACAGTGAGGGTGGATGACACAGAAAAACGAATAAGTGAGATCGAAGACACAGAATTAAAGACACAGGGTGAAGTCCAGGAGCTACAGAAAGACCGTACAAGAGTCCTGGCCCCCTGCGAGGACTTAGAGAACAGAAGCTGAAGATTAAACCTCAGAATTGTGGGGATTGTGGAGGGAAAGGAACTCCCAGACATGAGAGCCTTTATTTGTAAATTAATGGCTACCCTGTTTCCAGCAGAAGCAGAGATTATTCTGGCGCAGATAGAAAGGGCGCACCGCGCGCTGAGACCTAAGCCAGGAGCGGGAGAGAGACCCAGAGCCCTGATTGTCAAATTCCTATCATCCTATGACAGGGAGAGATATTTTAAAGTGGCCAGGAACACAAACAAATTGAAGTATGAAGAGGAAGAGCTGAGGGTGTTCCCAGACATGGCACCAGAGACACTCATGAAAAGGCGGAGCTGGCATCCACATATAGATTTTCTGAATAGCAAGGGGATTTGCCCACAGTTATGGCATCCGGCAAGGTTGGCGTTTTATTTCGATGGGCGGAAGAGAGTTTTTGACGATGTGAAAAGCTACAAGAACTTTTTGAAAGCAAATCCCACGTTGCACAATGAAGAAGGATGAAAGAAGAGATGGAGAAAAGCTTCTGGATGCAAAGACCCAGAGACTCAGTAGAGCAGAGACTAAGCAATACAAGCGATGACAAGGTGGGGAAGAAAGAGAGCGAGAGTAAAGAGTTAAAGGTGTAAAAATAATAGAATATGTTAAGCTTTGAAGAAGGTTGAACAGTTACCAATTTGACATGTTTACTAAGAAATGGGGGGGAGGGGGACGGAGGGGAGAGCTTGCTACCCTGAGTCTAGATGACACCTGCCCCATGGGAGAAGGAGAGGAGAAAGGGGAAGGTGGAATCACGAGAAGAGGTGAAATACAGAGAGGGGGGAGCCAACTTGGAGGGAGGGGGAAGAGACATGTGGGGGGGAAGAGAGGGAGCAACAAGGGAAAATGAGGCACCAGGGGGATAGTAAAAAAAGGTTGACAGGTTCCAAGAAGTAGTGAGAGAAGCAAGAAAAAACAAACACAGGAAAAGGGAGATAAGATGAGGAAAGGAAACAGATAAATGGAAGACATAGGAATGAGTAATATGAAGACATTGTCATTAAATGTCAAAGGGCTTAACTGTTCAGTTAAAAGGAAGAGACTGACATATGTATTGAAAGTTCAAAAAGCTTATATTTTCTTCATTCAAGAGACGCACCTTCTAGAGAAGGATACAACAAGACTAAAAAGTAAAGAATACAAAGAAATTTACTTTGCGTGTGCAAAAAAAAAAGGGGGGGGGCAGGAGTAGCAATAGGAATATCAAAAGAGACTGCATTTGAGTGTGTCGTTGTCAAAGTAACAGATCCAGAGGGAAGATATCTGATACTGGTGGGGCGAATGAGGGGCAAAAAAATGACTGTGGTAAGTCTTTACGCCCTGAATGGGAAGTTGGTACAATTCTTCAGAAATGTTCGGGAACAGTTAGATGCAGTGGCAAAGGGGACCATACTAATGCAAGTAGATTTTAATATCCCATTACATAGGCTAGACCTATGTAATGGGATTCTGAGGGCACCCATTGGAGTCATGGCAGGAACAGATAGTAAAATACTTAGAAGATAGGGGGCTATGGGATGTAAGTAGATACCTGACACCTCTACACAGGGACTACAGTTTCTTTTCAAGTAGACATGGTACGTATACATGTATTGATCATGTACTCACAGACACAGAAATGGTGAAGCAGAGCCATACATGCAGAACACAAGAGATAGCCTTCTCAGATCACGCAGCTATAATTTCCCTTTTTAACTGGACATGCCGGGAAAACAGGGAAATAACTTGGCTGTTCCCTAAAAGAATATTACATAACCAAATATACAGAGAACAGCTAGTAGAAGAATGGCAGTTGTATATGAAGGAAAATGACAAAGGGATGACAAGTCACACTATTTGGGAAGCGGGGAAGGCGGTGATGAGGGGGAAGTTAATTGAAATAGATGCTAGGGACCAACAATGAGGAAGGCAAATTTGAAAGAACTATATGAAAAATTAAACCAGCTGACTTTGAAAGATAAAAAGAATCCACGCAAACAAATACAAAATAAAATAACACAGATGAGAGGAGAAATAAATATGCTGGAGACAACGAAAGTGACTAATCAAATCAGGAAAATTAAGGGGATATACTATGAAAAGTCTAACAAATGTGACCAAATTTTAGCGAACTTGGTAAAGCAGAAAAGGGAGAAAACTAGAATCAGGAAAATACAAGACATAGACGGAATGGAAAGGAAGGAGGAGACGCAGATACAGGGAATTTTCAAGGCATATTATACTGAGCTATATGAATCTCAGAAACCTGTGAGGGAGGCAATTTAGGTCCTTTCTATAGAAACTAAAATTACCAAAAATTAATTCTGAACATTTAGAACTCCTAAACCAGACAATAACGATAGAAGAGGTTAGAGAAACCATAAAAAATCTTCCCAAAGGAAAGGCAGCGGGACCAGATGGCTACATACCAGAATACTATCAACTACTAAAGGAATACATATCACCATGTCTCAGTAGAGTATACAATGACATCTTAGATAGAAAGGAATTACCAAATTCACAGCATGAAGCATTAATTTAACTGATCCTAAAACAGGATAGACCGGAACAAGAATGTGCCAGCTACAGACCAATATCCCTACTCAACCTAGATTATAAAATATTTGACAAAATATTGGCAAACAGGCTGAATAGGTGTGTTTCTACAATGATAGGACAGGACCAGGTGGGCTTTATGCCCATGAGAATGGGCGCAGATAATGTGAGAAAAGCGGTAGACATAATGCACCATATAAACAAAAGACAAGAAGAGGCATTGGTAGTGTCCATGGATGCAGAGAAGGTATATGACAGGGCAGAGATTAGTTTCCTGATGGAGACTCTAAAGGGTATGGGATTTAGGGGGAACTTTGTACATTGGGTAGAAGCCATATATAAGCACCCTAAATCACGGATAATTATTAATGGGCAGTTGACACAATCGTTTGAGCTAGAAAGGGGAACAAGACAAGGGTGCCCAGTGTCACCACTATTATTTGCGCTTTTTCTGGAACCATTGGCCATGGTGATAAGGGAGAGCAAGGACATTAGTGGCATAGTGATAGGAGACTCAGAATACAAGCTAAGTCTGTATGCAGAGGATATCCTGGTATTTCTGAATAAACCAGAAAAGACGGCTCCAAAGTTAATAGAACTGATCAAGGAATATAGTGAACTTTCAGGATATAAAATAAATATGAATAAGTTGGCAGCCATCATATATGCCCAAACCAGTCAGCGTATGCAAGCAACAACAAGTAAGGTCCCATTTAAAATAGAGAAATATAAATTAAAATACCTTGGAATATTTCTAACAAAGAACCCACAAGGTTTATATAGGGCAAATTATGGGTACAAGAAAGAACAAATCCAAACAACGTTGGATAAATGGAACAATATAATATGCTCATGGATGGGTAGGGTGAATATTTAAAGAGTGATAATACCCAAGTTGATATATACGCTGTTTGTGCTACCTATATACATACCAAACAAATTCTTTGTTGATATTGAGTGGCAGATCACAAAATGGATTTGGAAAAGTAAAAGGCCACGAACAAGGAATTATCAACTTAAAGTAGTCGAAGACAAAGGTGGAATTAATTTCCCAGACATTAAACTATATTATTGGGCAGCTAGCTTGAGGGCAATCAGTTACTGGGCTCAAAATGAACACAACACACACTGGGTTAATATAGAGAAGACACAATTGGAAAATTCAAAAATACACTGTGAAATTTTTGGGGAAACAGTAAAGAGTAAGAAAGTTATGAAGGAACACCCCTTTGGGGGGACAGCATGGAATTTATGGAAAAAAGTTAAAAAAAACACCTTAAGATTCAAAACAAAATGTCTCCGGTATATCCTATAGACAATCCAGAGATAGTAAGAATACCAGGTACTGTGGCCCTATGTCAAAAGATGAGAGAAAAAGGAGTCAGGTACATAAAAGATCTTGTTGTAAATAAGGCATTTATCTAAAAAAAAAAACCTTGAAAAGAAAATAGATTTTTTTTTTAAACTTTTTACAATTTCAACAGTTATTTAGCATGTATGGCAATAGTAAAGAAAAGGTACAGGAATATGGAAGACAGGGCTACCCATTAGAAATAATACTAATGCAGTGATCATCAGAAAAGGGACTGCTGTCGCACATATATGGAAAGTTAAAAAAACCTATGGTACAAGTCAAGGGAGAAGTATTATGTGGATAAGTGGGGAGTAGATATGAATAGACAATTCTCGGAGACAGAGAAAATGGAAGCACACAGACCACTGTGCAGTCTGAAACACAACTGAAAGTGTCAGTGAGATGGAACTTGACACCAATCGTGAAGGCAAAATGGCTGGAAGCAGAATCTAAATTATGCTGGCGGAAATGTGGTGAAGAGGGAACATTGTACCATTGCTTATGAATGTGCAGTAAACTTCGCCCCTTGTGGGCCAAAGTTTGAGAGGTTATTAGAGAAACAACAGGACTGCTACTACCAATGGACACAGCTATTGCCATACTGGGGGTATACCCTGATATACCGTTATTGAAGCAGCACAAACAGACAGTAAGTAAATAATTTTATTCACTTGGTCATAGCCATAGCATATACACATAACAAACTACAAACATAGACATACATCTCATATACATTAATTTATAAATTAAAATGGAAAAAAGAAAAATCTCAATCCCAAGGTGACTCAGCTATCACCCTGCTTATCCCAAGGGAAAAGTATCTCAGGGAATTTTCTATCAGTATCATTACAAGTAACTCAAACTGGTATTTAAGCATGATATAAAGCATACTTTGTCACAGAGTTACTTAAATCAATTATAACAATAGCCCACTACAATTCATAGATCATCCAATCCTCAGAATAATGTATTTACATCCCAATCTCACTAGCTTTGTCCAAGGACCCTTCCCTTCATATAATAGGGGAGATCTCCCTTCATCACTTATAAATCCCTCATAACTCCACTCCAGTGTACCATGTCAACCAGTTACACTTTCCCCTCCTGTTCCTTCCAATGTCAAAAATTGCTCAAATCTCGTTCTCCTAATGATAGCTTGTGTTAAATACTTAGCTACAGCAGGTATGTATTCCCTCATATTTAATGCATGCCACACTAAGTATATCGCAGTTCTTCCCGGTTGCTTTTCAATCAATTCGGACAGATATTCTGTCCTTAAGTCTCTGTACATCTGGCATTCAAAAAGAACATGATATGTAGTCTCAACACTAGCCTGGTCAAAGGGGCACATTCTTTCACTATAACTCACCCCTTGGATCCTACCTTGTAGTACGCTTGTAGGGAGGGCATTAAATCTAGCACACATTACAAGATACCTCCCCCTCGCTGTCAGGGTGTCTTCCAAATAGGGAGCCATTCCTCCCATCTTTGGGATGTATTTTAAGTATTCTTTAAGATGTCGCGTATCAGTAACTGCGGCTATATCCTTTTGTCGGGCTAAATCCTTTAGCCTTGTCAGTATCATATTCCTTAAATGCCCCATTTCTTTCCCTTCCAGGTATTCCCTGGAGAACCCCATTTTCATCAAGTAGGTAGAGATTGAAGCTTCCCATGAATTCTGAAACTTGTCAGCAGAGTAATATACAATTAAACCTTTCTGGGCACTATTGTGGACTTTTAACCACATCTTGAGTGTCATCATCCATCCCACCTGCTCCCAACCAAGTTGTCCTACTTCCAGCCTCACCGCGGCTGCTGGAGTACCCGGGGGAACTCTAAGTAATTTTTGTAAGAATTGCGATTGTAAGCGTCCCCATTTCTCTTTTATTAGAGGAACCCATAACTCAGCCCCATAAAGGAGCTTAGATCTAACCATAGCATTACCAACCTGTATAGCTGGTTTAACCTCAAGTCTATCAGAGTTATAAAAATACTTAGCTATTGCCCTAATAACAGGTCTAGCAGCCTCAATCGCGCTATGCACGTGAAATTTCCATTTTCCTGTCTGCTGAAAGTTCATCCCCAAGTACTTGAATATAGGTACCTGCTGAACCATATTCCCCTGTATGACCCATTTATAGATCTTCCTAGAACTTGAGAATACCATTATTTTAGATTTGCTATAGTTTATTTTCAGGGCATTTAGCTCACAGTACCTAGCAAACTCCATTAGCTGTCTAGTAAGCCCTATCCTTGTTTGCGACAACAGAGCTAAATCGTCAGCAAACAAGAGGCATCCTAGCGGTCTTGCTGCCAACTTTGGGGGATGAAATACTGCTTTTGCCATCTTGGGTATCAGGTCGTTAATGAATAGGTTAAATAATGTGGGAGCCAGAACACAACCTTGTCTGACTCCCACGGTGGTTCCCACACTGCGGGACAAATGCCCTGTACTATCCACTCTTATTTTGATCTCGGTATTATGGTGAATCTTTTGCAGGAGATGAAGAAGCCTATGATCTATAGAGGTTTCTCTTAACTTCCCCCACAACAAACCCCGATTTACTGAATCGAAGGCAGTAGATAAATCCAAGAAGGCTACAAAAAACTGCTTATTCTTACTCTTGTATTTTTCAACTAAGTGGAACAGCATGATACAATGCTCAATTGTAGATCTCTGACGTTGAAATCCTGCCTGTTCCGGGTATAAAATCTGATTTACCTCTATCCAATTAGTAAGTTTCCCCAACAAAACTTTGGCATAGAGTTTGCTAATTATGCTTATTAAACTTATTGGTCTATAATTAGAGGGGTCTGACCGATCCCCTTTTTTAAACACCGGAATAACAATTGCTGTCCCCCACTCTGCTGGCATTAGCCCCGTGGCATTTATGGAATTAAACAAAGCCACTAACATAGGAACCCACCAATCTAAATTTGCTCTTATACATTCTATCTGTATACAATCCACTCCTGGGGCTTTGTTACTTTTAGTTGATCTTATGTGGGTCATTATTTCCTCGTGAGTCAATTTAGGCCAAGGCGGACTATTTGATAGATCTATCTCCTGATAGCTCTCCTGGGGATCAATAACGTTAAAGATACCCTGGAAATACTGTTCCCAAGTTTCCACTAGAACTACATACACTGCCTGTGTGGGAACCTTACCTAGTACACCATTTATGCATTTCCAGAAAGTCCCAAGGTCCTTGCTATCAGCTGCCACCTTCATTCTATTCCAGCCCTCTTTCCAGTAAGCACTTTTCCTTTCCCTTATCATATTAGCATATATCTTTTTAGTCCTATAGAAGTCCTGCAAGTACTCCTTCTTATGCTCTCTCCGATACAATGCATATGATTTAGCAGCCTTGATTTTAGCAGCCCGACACGCTTGATCATACCATGGCTTATTGGTTGATCTTGCTATACTCTTCCTGTTTCCCTTATGAGCACTAAATAGGAGTCCATGCATCATTGTCATCAACTTGTCATAGTTCTGGACACTAATCCCTTCTCCCTCAAAACTCACTATATTACCCTGCATCCTTACTACCTCCAGGTTTCTTGTTACAGCTTCAAACTCTTTGGCCAAAGAGCTTTCCCACTTTCGTTGGGGGAAAACTTCCAAATACGAGAGATCAAGATCCTTCTCCCTGGGAGTCTTGTTTACCTTCTCATCTAACCGAAGCATTAAAGGTTGATGGTCACTTAGGACATTTGTTCCTACTTGAAAATTCTTAACCCTATCCATTATGTTCTGGGATACTGCTACAAGATCTATTACCGACGCCCCATGTGGCCCAATATGGGTAAACTCCCCATCTTGGTCTGCAAACCCAGACCCATTTAGAACTATAAGGTCAAGGTCTCTAATCATAGCAGCGTAATTCATCCCTGCCTTGTTTACTAGTTGGTCCCTCGATGTACGTCTAAACACACCTTTACCCCCAGGCGAGTGGAGCACAATACCATGTTCCTCCAAGGTCTCATTATCCGGCCCTATTCGGGCATTATAATCCCCTACTACTATAAGCTTTATTTTGGGCCACCTCGCCTGGATATCCTCCAAGGCTTCTTGGAATTTTCCCCAAGCACTCTCCCTATAGTAGCCTGAATTATAAGGAGGAATATACCCGTTGATAATAATAAATTCCTCCTGCCCCAACTTCAGGAATATCCCTAACGCCACCGGAGGGAAAGAAAAAATAATATGGGCAGAGTGCGCTAAACTAGTAGTCAAAAAACAGGCCAAGCCACCTCTAGGTCTACCCCCTCTCAAGGAGGGGATAGCCTCAATAGAAAAGACTTTATAATTGGGTAAGCTAATCGCCGCAACCTCCCAAGTTTCCTGTAAGCAAATAATATGAAACTGGCTCAGATAAGGCAAAAAGTCTTCCTCATGTAAATGTCTTTTCCACCCTGCAGAATTCCAAATACAAATATCTAGAATGTTGTCATGGCACACATCAAGTCATTGTGGGATACCTACACTCTGTACAATCCCCTCTCTATCATACTTATGCTGCTCACTCTGCGGTGAACCCCTACATCCCAATTCTCTTCCTTGGAATGGGATCAAAAATTCCCCTAATGGGGACAAGACTACCGGTTGCATCTCCATCATATCCATTTCCTCAGGGCACTCTTTTTCATTACTCCCCTCGTGCTCTTCTGGGGCCTTCCCCTCAAGATCTCCATCTTCCCTTCCCTTGTATTGGCCATTCAAAGCAATCTCAGAAAGCCTTTCTTGTATAGGCCTTTTACCCTCGTGACTAGCCATCATTCCTATTTTACTTGGCTCGTCTGTTCTATTAACATTATTCAAAGAATTTCTGGAAGCTTGTACTTTACTCCGATATGTCGGAGCTAACGGGACTGGTTCCCCCACGTCCCTGCACACCTCTCCCAGAATAATGCCCCAAGAGTAAAAAAGCTGGGGTTGGGCTTTTATACACTCAACTAGCTGGCGTGAATTGAAATTTACAACCAGCCTCTGGAAATTATTAGGGGCTGGCAATAGTTGATATGTCCCTATATGCCCCCAAGGGATCTTAACCTGGAGTATACTAGATAAATAATTTTGAATATCGTATTTTGTACTCCACTTGGGAAAAAAACCATTAGGCAGGGGATATATTCTAAATGCTATTGCAAGGTCATTAGGTATATAAATAGGCAGTTTCGCACCGTTGACCTGCCGCGGTTGATCCTTCTCATTAATATGCCTCTCAACCCTGGGCTCAAGGATCGTATTATTAACTTTACTTCGTCCCTGGGTTGCTATAATCTGCTTGTCAAGCATTTTCTGTACTTCTTTCCCCAAATAGGCCGCTTTTATTTCCGCTAGAGCCTCAACAATCTGGTCTAATGCGACTTGCTGAGAGACTATATGGGTTATGATCCCTTCTACTCTAGTCAATAATTTCTTAACTAGGTCTGCTATTAGGAAGCACTGGTTCCCTAAAAGATGGGCCAGGGACAAATCCCCCTGGTCCTTCCCTTGGTGAGGTGACCTTGGGGAAGAATGCCCCCTACTACCAATGGAGTTCGAGAAGGAGCTAACCTGCGTAGCTTCCTGACTCAAAATTGAAGATTCCAGCGGGGGCATATCCCCAAACTCCTGCATATTTTGAGAGGGCAATAAAAATGTATCCATTTTCATTTGTTTAGCTTGGGATAATTGGGGTTGTTGGTCAGGATTGGGAGGGCTCTGCCGTCTACGTTTTCTTGTCATTTCAGGGTCCTTCTATACTTACTATATCTCTTTAAATCCCTCTAGCCAAGTCTCCAACCATAAACTATCTTATGGCCTATTGTTCATAAATAGCCCCAATAGTCTATCTCGATGTTAACCAGGAAATTTAACCCAAAATCCCGTCTCTCAATCTGTTAACACTAATCACATATAAATTCCTCTCCACCTTAGTCAATTTCACAGAGTCTTTGCTCCTACTCCGGGTTGCGCCGAAGGGTGCGCAAAAGGATGCGCCCTTCTGCGTACAGCCCTTCGGGTCGCGCCCCCAGCGCTGCCGTGGGCTGACTGAAGCTTTTGGTTCCCTCTGCAGGTCTCTGGCTCCGCCCCCAGCTCCGCTCTCCAGGCCAGCTGGCAGGAAGAGAGAGCCAATGAAGGCCAGGCAGGTCAGCACACAGCTCCTCCCCAAGCGTCTCCTTCCCCCAGCAGCTGCACAGGACACCGCACAAACAGACATGTGTTCATATGATACTAGCAGCAATTAATGTAATAGCAAGAAGATGGAAGGGCCCCGAGCCCCCATCGGTGGGGAAATGGTATAAAGGTTATGGTATATTATATCGCTGGAAAAAACAGTGGCAGAAGCAAATGAGTCAATGGGAGATTTCTTTATAGATTGGTCAGCTTGCTTTGAATACCTTAAAGAAAATGTAAATATGTTGGAACCGGAGGATGTGATATGCATAACGGAATTGTAAAGATGGAAAGGGGAACTAATGAAAGAGGGGGGTAGAGGGAGGGAAGGTTGGAAAGGTGGGACGAACAGGAAGGAGGTAACGGGAAGGAGACAAGAAATGTAATAAGGTACCCAGCAAAAATGAGATTGGTCAATGGCATGTATATCTTTCCTGAACAAAATAAAAGATTTCAAATTTTTAAAAAAACAACGTGCCAACAACTCTACTAGACCAAGAAAATTTCCATTATTTGGTGCGTACATCTTTGCTGCCACGAAAACCAGAATTATGACTTGCCAAATGCTGAGTAATAGCAAACAGATACTAAAGAACATTTCGCTATCTTTGTCTTTCACTATTAATGACAGACTGACTTACTCTGTCAATGGTTGTATCGCTTGCTAATTTTGATTCAAGTTCAGTCCACTGTAGCTTGCAATCAACGTGGACTGGAGATCGTTCATGCTCCCCTAAACGTACACCTGCATGCGACCAATCACTATAACCATCTTTAGTGAGTTGTATGTGAGCAAGACCACATTGGAATAATTTACAACAAAAGCAAAATACAGAGTTCTTTCCTTTAGAATACACAAGCCAGCGCTGATCGATATATTCACCATTAGGCATCACACAAACATAATGAGCTGCACTGAAACTTCTCTTGTACTTGTTCTTTGGAAAACTGTAATCCTTGATCTGAGTGACACCTCTTACCACAAGAAAGTCTCGTAATTTTGAGTCAATGAATAGGGGCCAACAACCTGGGTGCTCAAAATCACTGATAGCTGTTGGAAAGATATTTTCTTCAGTGGTACTCCCTATATTTTCATCGGAGCTTGTACTTGGCTGAATCAGTTCAGTATACAAAGTACTTTGTTTGCACTGTGACTCGGTTTGCAAAACCCGTCTCACAGTCACTTTCCTTACTGCTGCCAGGATGATAAGAAGATGATGCATCACTTTCCTTTGCTGTATACCCAACATCTTTCTCTGCCTCACTTTGCCTCGTCGGTTCTGTATCCTCTTTAGCCTCAGTTATCTTGCTTACATCTTTCTTCATATACTTCTCCAAAGATCCTCTCTGCATTTCTAAGAATGCCTGTTCATGCTTTCTCTGCTCCAGAAGCATATTTTCTAAACTTGTCCCTGTCTCTGCCAGACATGTTTCAAGAAAATCAGTTGTCCTTGGGAATCACACCTGCAAACCACATATTTTTCAGTTTGGTGAATTGATCAACGCCAGAAAGAATTGCTCACATCCCCCAAAGACTTCTCAATGTTTAAATCAAATTCTTCCTGAGTTAGTTTAAGGGATAGGTAACATCAGACCCCTAGTACAGGATACAATTTACAAACCCCAAACATAGAGGGAAAAGTGAAATCATGACATTAAGAAGGACATTGTTAAATAGCTATAGGAATGAATAGACCTCAGTAGGGTTCCATTAAAACATGTTGGGATCTGCCTAAAAGAAGCGTGTCCTAACTATGTTAAAGAACCCCCAACAACCACAACGACCACCATCACAACAAAGGCAAGCAAGCATGCCAAAACAAGAATGCAAGGAGGGACAAGAAAGATCTCTCCCCTCAAAGCTCAACGCTGGGTGCTGCCCTGTTTGTTGTCCCTCCTTGCGCACTAGTCTCTGTCTCTGCCCCACTTAGAGTGCAGGGATCCCCCAGCAACAGCGAGCGAGCACCTGGCTCCTGATACTGATCCAGGGGATGGGGGGGGGGGGACTGCTCTTCTTGGCACCCTAACGCACAAGATAATTCACAGGATAAATTCTTCCCCTTTGCTGGGATGGCTCTCTGCCTCATTGTAGCTGCTTTGCACCCCCATTTCTCTCTATAGGGTGATCACAAAGGGAAGAGGGAGGATCTGCCCATCCTCTAACAGAGCCAGCACTGAACAACCCTCCCCCAGCTGATGGACCAACCCTGCCCCCGCCCAAGCAGGCTTTCCCCACCTGCTGCCCCCCTCCCTTAGAGAAGGGACCGGGGTGGGTGGGTGTGAGCACTGTCCCCTCTTTTGCTATGATGTTGGGCAAATTGCGATGCAAGCATCCCCAGCCCCACCCCCAGCTGCGACTCCCCCCTCCAGCCCCCCCATGGGCTGGCTCCCTTCCCTCCATTCTCCAGTCCTGGCATGACTAGTCCTCACTTGCCTGAATTTCCTAATCCTTCCTGGAGCCTGGACTGAGGATCCAGAGAGATTTGTTGTGTGTGGTGGGCGCTGTGTGCTGCTTCTGCACTCCTCCTCGTAGTTGCAGCTGGGTGGGCGGGTGGGCGGGCAGGCAGCTTGGCTCACCCTCCTCTTCCTTAGTTCTCCCCGCGTGCTTCTCTCTCAGCTGGGGCATGCGAGGCTGGCTGCATCATCATGCATGCGTAGGCACGCAGCACTTGCATCATTGCCTGCACGTGCAGATCTCCCTGGGGCTCAGTCCACACACAGCCAGCCCGCCTGCCCAGATCATCCTTGCTCAGATGATCCACTCCCTGTTCCTGGTGCTTATTGGAAGAGGCGCCGGGTGGCAGGGGTAGGGGCAGCATGCTGCCCACTGAGTAAGTAATTGTCAACGGGAAGCCCTGCCTCCCTTTTTTTTTCTTCAGCTGTGGCCCGGTCCGCGTGATGCTGCTGCTGTGAGTGAGGGAGAGGAGAGAAAGCAGTGCTGCAGGGCTACAGCTGAGCGTGTGGTGCAACAGATCCTGGCTCCCATGGGGCCATGTGAAACCGCACAGGTTGCACATGCCTGTGGCCGACTCTGACCAGAAGCACTGCCACCACTGCTTTTCCTCCTCTAGCTCTGCTGAGGAGACTCCAGCCCCCCGGGAGGAGACCAACGAGGCAAGGGCATTTAGGGCACAGCTGGAGAGGCCCATACAAAAATATATTGAGGCCCATCCAAAATATATAGATGGGGTAAGGCTCCAAGCCCTCACAATGGAGGACCGGCTGGTGGAACGTTTCCAGGAGTTCCAAGCTAGGGAGCAGAAGGTGGCGGCTTATGCAGAGTACCTCCACAAAGAGATCAGAGAGTCCGAACTCCGCCGCCAGTTGATCGCCAAGTGGAAGGTGTCCTTGGCAGGGGCCCTGGACTTTGCCCGTCAACATGGGTATGAGGTGGAGGAAGACGTGCTTCCCGTCCCTCAGTCCCATGCAGACTTTTCCCCTTTCCCCCACGTTCCAGGGGACAGGCCCACAGACCCCTAATTTCTTTGTTTGTATATTAATGTTTGTTTTTTGTTTGATAAAGTTGTAGAACGTTGTATGCAGTTTAAAAAGTTGTTATAAAAGCTATATGTCACCTTACTAGTTTTTTGACCTGTTCAATCTTTTAGCCTCTGTGCTGCTTCTGGTAGGTGGCAGAATCTCATTGTATAGAGATCCCTACCTGACAGCAGCAGCACATGTAGCATATTAGCCCCAAGATGTGCCAGTAGGTTCTCACAGACAGCCCCCCAGGAGGGGCAGGGCTTGTGTCTGTGGGGGTGTGCCACAGAGAAAGAGAGGCTGTGGCAGTCTGGCAGAGGCATAAGTGGGCATTGGCAGGTGCACTGCCCACTCTCACAGAGAGATCGCCGCATGGGGAGGAAGTCTTGGGAAGCCGAGTTGGGATATATAATACTTGGTTAAATTTGTCGGTTGTTCCCTTTGAAGTCCTCGAGTGGAGAGGTGTGTTCAGCTTGTAGAAAGATTGCCCGGGGGGGAGGGGGAAATATCATAGGACGTTCGACATTTCTTGTCCTGCTAGATCTCTCGGGCGCTTTTGACATCATGGACCATGGGCTGTTGAGACGGCTGCATGACCTGGGGGGACTGGACGAGACCGTTCTTGAATGGTTCGCTCATTCCTCTCAGGGAGAAGCCAGCGGTGCTGGGACCTGAAACATCTTGCCCCCACTCTTTGTCCTGCGGCGTTCCACAGGGTTCTATTCTGTCTCTATTATTTAATGTTTATATGCAGCCCTTGGGGGAGATCATGAGAGGGTTCGGAGTGCGTTGTCACCAATATGCTGATGACACTCAGCTGTACCTCTCCTTTTCAGCTGACCCAGACCTTGCCATCTCATTGCTATCCCAGTGTTTGGAGGCTGTGGCGAAATGGATGTGGCAGAGCAGACTGAAGCTCAACCCTGATAAGACGGTGGTGGGGAGAGTGAGGGAGGTGTCGTCCCCCCTGATTGGGGGAGGTTCGCCCTCCTATAGCTCAACAGGTCCGGAGTCTGGGGGTGGTGCTGGATGTGGATCTCTGCCTGGAGCAGCAGGTAGAAGGGGTGGCGAAGGCTGCCTTCCGCCAGTTGTATCTGGTGTGGAGGTTGCGTTCGTATGTCTCTGGCCTGGACCTGGCCTCCCTCGTCCATGCCTTCGTCACCTCGAGGCTAGACAACTGCAATGCGCTCTACGTGGGGTTGCCCTTATTTCTGGTTCGGAGGCTGCAGCTAGTGCAGAATGCAGCGGCCCGCCTCCTCTCGGGTCGGGTCTCCGGGACCACATAACACCTGTGCTCCGGGCTCTTCACTGGTTGCCAATAGTGTGCCGAGCCAGGTTCAAGGTACTGGTGTTGATCTATAAGGACCTTCATGGTCTCACATCCACATACCTTAGGGATCACCTTGCCATCTGCATCCCAGAGTGGTTCTTTTGGTGTGCCAGGGGTGCCTTCTTGGAGGTCCCCCGTGTTAAGCGGGGGGGGGGCACAATGGAAAGGGCATTCTTGATGGCCAGGCTGCACCTTTGGAATTCCCTTCTGGAGGAAGCTCGTCTGGCCCTGAGCCTTTTAACATTCCAGCCTCTTGTTTCAACAGTTCTGGGGAAACAAAATCAAGCCCAGGGGCTTTACCTGACAATCTGGACTATAAATCCCTGAATTTCTTTGGGCGCAACTGGATGCCAGTCCCTAAAATTATCAATAGATCTTAGCTCAACGGGAGTTACAAGGGTTGAGTTAGCGGGTCTAGCATACAATTTTCCAAAATATACTTGCAAATTGGGCCATGGGAGTGGTCTCTGTTGCACATTAGAGTATTCCAGGCTGGACTGAGCAATAAGAGACCAAAGCTGGCTAGAGTTCTTTGCTATAGTTGCAAGTTGCAGCTGCTGCCAGAGAGATCTTTGAAAATTCAATCTCTTGAAGGCAATCAATTGCCTATAGGACCTTCTGAGCTGTCACCTTTGCCCTATTACCTGCAGAGGGAAAGTTGTACATCCTCCTAACCTCTTTTCTAAGTATAGTCCTAGCCCCCAAACACTCTCTGTCAAACTAGCCTGCCTTTGGAGGAGTTTGTAAGCCAGATCTTTTTACGGCTAACAAGGGGATAAATGCCTCTGTCAGATTCTCGTATGCCTTAATAGATTCAAGATTCATAGTATTAATTTTGTCACATAGATATAGAATGGGTTGCTGTTGGATGAATGTCAAGAATGATTCCCTCAACTCAGGAGACCATTTTACTCGGGCTAAATAAGAATAGGACCACCTAAATCAAGTATCCGTGGTCACCCCCAAATTTGCATTCTTATTATGGGAGGAACACAATGATAGAACAAGGGGGAAATGTTCGGTCTCCATCACTGAGGACACTTTAAGGTTCACTACATTAAGTAGTAAACTAGGAGAGACAAAAAAATAGTCTATCACACTTGAGCCCAAACAAGAATGATGCGTAAAGTGTCACTGAGAATCTCCTGGGGATAACCCATTTAGGACCGTTAGATCTAATTCTGCCAGAAGTTGAAGCAGTTGAGGGGCACGGGAATCCCTCATCAGATCCATAGAGGCACAAGCATTATTAAATGGGGGCGGTATTAGCTCATTGACATCATCATCAACAGAGACTTCAATAGGAGTCCCTATCCGAGTGTTCAGATCACCACTCACTAAAAGTCCCACACCTGGGAACCTAGAGCATGCTTCCTGGAGCATTTTGGTAACCGAAGACCGTATATCCTCTGAGTAATACAGAGATCCAGAGGGTGGAATATACAAAACTGAAATCAATAACTCCCAGTCCCGATTTATGGGACAATATCATAATGCAAAATATTATTTTATTGAACTCAGAAGAGAAGGCTGGAAGTGCAAAGAACATCGTATTACAAGTGCTAAACCCTCACTAGGTCTGCCCCTCTCATAAAGCGCACGAGCATCCAAACAATAAACATCAAACCCTGAATAAGAAAACTCAGCCTTCGCCCAAGTTTCTTGCAGTAACATGATGTCACTATCAGCGGCTATTGTCGTGAAATCTGGATTGGACACTCGCTGCTTCTAGTCTGAAATATTCCAACTAGTGATCTTTAAACAATTTGACCGAGGCTGTCTCGGTCAGTAAGAGCTGGATGTGTTCAGATTACTACTAGAGATGGGAATATCCAAGGGGTCCTCCCAATCCCTTCTTTTCCTTGCCAAGGGCTGAGTTACTGCTGGGGGGTATTGACTTTGGTTTTCTGAAGTTAAACTTTGAGACTTTGGCACCGATCTATGAGGAGTCCGTGTCTGAGTGGTATAACTGTTTCTCCCGATATCTCAGAGAGGATCGGACTGCAGTGTACCAGAGCCGTACACCTCCCTGCTTTTACTGAAGCAGTAGGAGATAATAATGCGGGGGTAGATAGATACTTAGATCCCTCTCCCTCCAATTGGTCCAAGATCTGAGCAATACGGGCTCTCAATGAGGAGCCCGACACCACTGCTTCTGGCTTAAGGAGGCCTGGGGCAAATACATGGTTTAAATCAGAATAAGCCCCTGGTCTGGGGGAACTATAATTAAGATGGGAGCTGGTTGCACACAATTGTTGCTGTAAAGTAATCATCTGAGATAAAAGGGCATTCTGAGTAGAAACCTTGGGTTTTTGAGTTTTAATGAGAGGGATTTTATTAGTAAAAGAAGGAGACAATCCAGGTGGTCCTTGCAGCTGATCAGTTTCCATGTCTATACTTGTCAATTCCCTAAAATTACCGGGGACAGGACGAGGTTTTTCCCTTTGCTCCTTGGAATTTTCTAAAGGACCCAGTGCCAAAGGTAGCCTGTGGAGAAGTATCTCCTCAGTCGAGTGCGTACGGGGATCCTTCCTTAACTGCACATTCTCCAAATCAGAGGGCAACTGGCCTCCTTGGTGGGCTTTAGCAACAAAAACATTTTTAAAATGTAAATTGTCAGCCTATTGGAATATAGCAGACACTACTGGCTGCTCATTGAATAAGACATTAATTACCCATCTGTTTTTACATATGAGGAGATGTTCCATAGAAATAAATAATGTCCCTTCTTGTTACCACTATCCCCAATAATAAACCTAAATCCTCTGCAACATCAAGATCTGTATTCCAGAAAGGTAAACACCCCGAAGGCAAAGGCAGAATAGTAAACACCACATTCAACGGGAGTGGTTTAAAGGACCTAAGATTAACCAATCCACCTCTGAGAGAGGAAATCCTTCTGTCTGGGCAAAATTGAGGATCCTGTGGTGGAGGGAGTCCCTCACCCAAAGGTTTGCAGACTACAACAGGGGATTTTATAGTAGTCACCTGGTCTCCACATGGAAGTGTCGATTGAACCAAGGACTTTAGCATCATAATTTCAGATTGCACAGTGTTAAATTGCTGAAACAAATAATAAACTGTCTTAGCAGTTAAAGAAACATGCTGTGCCAAATAATCAGAAGGTGTCGAGCCACTTTCCTGTGGGGTCGGACAATGAATGGATGCCTGGGATACACCCTCAGAAGGGAGTTCAAAATTAAAACGTGTCTGAAGGGGCAAATTATCAGAATCCCCAGAAGGAAAATCAGCCAGAGTAGTAAACGAACCCGTTACTGGGCCATTATATATTTCAGTCGAACAAAGCAAAGTAATTTTGTGGGCCTCAAAAAAACTATTTTCCTCTGTTTGGGATCTAGGGCGGGGGGGCAGAGGGGGGGAAAGAGATCACTACTACCTCAGCTCGGGGACGTTTTAGAGCTGACATGGTTCACCTCCAACTTGAAACACCAAAGGCAATCTAGGCGTACCGATACTGCTTTACAGGCAGAGGCAGATTATACACAACCAAGCGGCAATCCCCCAACCCCTGACCCACCCCAGGCCTGCGCCTAAGGTTGCTTGCACAAGAGTGCGCCCTTGCATGAGCTGCCCTTAGGCACGCTGCCTAACGGTGCGTGCCCACGGTGCAGTCACAGGCTGCCAAGCTTAAATAGCGACCCAATCCGGTGGCTTGTTCCTTGCTGCACCAATCAGCTGTCAGTGGAGGCAGATAGAAACAAACCACACAGGCGGGTTATAGATGTAATGGGAGCAGCACCACATCAAGGGTAAACAGAGTTCAATCTCTGTAATAGTTCCAACAAGGGCAAGTCACTCTCAAGTCCTCTGCTTAACCCCGTCCCTGCTCTCCCGGTAATGAGAGTGTCACATGCCGCAATTGCTTCATGTAATTAAAATGTGGTCTCCAAGAACTTGCCGCTGTGATGTAAACTCCCAGGTATTTAAACTCAGCCACCTGCTCAATCATCGTCTCACCTATTTTCCACTTATGTATGTTACTAGCGCACCTTCTACCAGACTAATAATTTAGTTTTATCATAATTAACTGTTAGGCACTCTCGCCTGCAGTATGCCTCAAATTTTTGAAGAGACCTTCTCAGTCCTATCTGCGTCTGAGAGATCAGGACCGCAACGTCTGCATAAAGCGGGATCGCAACACTCCTGGAACCCAGCTTCAGCGGATGTAAATGGTCATCTCTCAAGAACTCAACAACATCATTAAGATAGATATTAAATAAGGCCGGGGCCAATATACATCCCTGCCTGACCCCCTTGGCAACTGGGATAGTTTGTGTCAAAGGCAAGGAATGTGCTACCCTTATTTGAATAGTATTATCAGTATAAAGTTTGATTATTAAATAAAGAAGACGTGCATTTATGGAAGTCCTTCTTAACTTATTCCATAACCTGTCAAAGGTTGCTCGAAGGTCAACGAAACATAAGTAAAGATTTGATTTTTTGCTCTGTCCTGGTCGTTTCAAGCCAGTGTATTTAGTTATCATGCAAGTAAGAACATGGATCTGACTGGTAGTGGACATAGCTTTCCTAAAGCCCGCCTGCTCTGGTTCAAGGAGGGCTTCCTGATCCATCCACTCCTGGAGTCTGTCCAATAGGTACCTGGCATACAGTTTCCCAACCACACTCAATAGACTAATTGGCCTATAATTTCCTGGAAGCTGTGGATCCCCTTTCTTATAGATTGGGATCATGATACTTGATAGTCATTTCTCCGGGATACGTCCCAAGTTATTAATGGTAGTAAATACTACCGCAAGAATCATCGACCACCATTCTAATTGAGACTTCAAAAGTTTCACAGGTATGAAATCCCACCCCGGGGATTTCCCAGATTTTGACTTAAGTATCAACTCCTTTACTATATCAGGGGTAACAGGACCCCAATGGGGTAATTGCTCTATACCCTGGATTTTTATAGACCTAATTTTGAATTCATTTTGAAACAAAGTTGTGAAATGAGTTTCCCAGGCTTTATAGGAAACCTGGGCTGGGCCCCAGACCTGAGCATTAGTCCTAGTGTTTCGCACCATAGCCCAAAGCCTTTTAGGATCCCCTTCCTGCACTGCCAACTCCAAGGTTTTCCACTGCCTCTTATAGAAATCCCTTTTTAAATAGGCCAACAAAGATCTATACTGTGCCCTGGCACCCAAAAACAAAGCTTTATTGGATTGGGATGGATGTGAGTGAAATCTCCTAAACTACCTCCTCAAAAGCCTACGGGCAGACCAACATTCTTTATTATTATTATTATTAAACATTTATAAAGCGCCAGTTGCAACCTGGCGCTGTACAGAACATACAATCAGATGCGGTCCCTGCCTGTGGCTTACAATCTAAAAGACAAGGAGGGGGAGACA
>QEPC01008218.1:148142-165480 GCA_003113815.1 Sphenodon punctatus
GGGGGGGGGAGGGAAATTGCCTCTATAATGGAGAACAATGGTGGCCCCTGAGGAACTTCAGCCCCTGACTCACCTGCACCTGAAGCTGCAGATGAGACAGCCGCAGTCTCCTGCACTGCAGGCATTCCAGTGCCCTGGGTGGCAATGGAGGACGCTGCCAGGAGGAGACAACTAACCACCCCCCTAGTGCACCTCGCAAGGCTGTTGCCCAAAATCAGGCCTGCAAAGCTTGGGGCGTGGTGATGGGCTTGGGCTGCTGCTTATGCTTGCTGCCACTCCACTGGTATGGCCCCTAACCCTGCCACCTCTGCCATGTGCCCCATTGCCTGCCTTACAGACAGCAGACCGGCCTCTCCGGCTTCCCTTCTCCATTTTTCCTCATAAAATGTTTATATATATATACACACATATACACTAACTCTAATTGCTTATTAACTATTCTAAAACCTATGCAACTAAATGTAATACTATCTAATATGAATATCTATACAAAGGCCTAGTCCTACAAACACGCTAAATATTAAAACTAAATCACTAAACACTATCTCTATCTCTATCTCTAAACTAACTCCTACAACTATCTACTATTTACCAAACAAAAAACGTTACAGTTTAAAATGTTAAATGCACAACTGTTTTTAAAAACAAAAAAACTTTCTTCTTCAAAAACAATCACAAAATCAGTTTGACTCTAGCTTAAACTCCAAAAAACATACAAATTCATTACAATTAAAAAAACCCATTAAACTCCATATATTACTCTGTTTCTACGTTCTGTATAACGAATTCTACATTGTTCTCTACACTGACATTGTTAACAGTTTATTGAATGAAGTGTATACAAGCTGTATACATGTAAAGGACAGAGTTAATGCACTGAAAAAATTGTTTATTGTCAAATTATGATAATAAATTAAAGTTTAATAATGAAAAAATGTGAAATTTAGTTATTGATAAAAATGAATACAAGTATGTATGGTAAGGAATTAAGTACATATATTATATTTATGTTGATGAGGATAAAATATTAAAAATTCATCAAATTATGAAATAATTTCTATGTTTTTTGGTATTTGTCTTTTTGTAATGCATGGAGTTGAATGTTTTTTTAATTTTAATTGTAATGTGTATGTTTTTTGGAATTTAAGCTAGAGTCAAAATGATTTTGTGACGTTTTTGAAGAGGAAAGTTTTTTGTTTTAAACACTGTTGTGCATTTAATGTTTTTTTTAAACTGTAAAGTTTTTTGTTTTGGTAAATTTCCAGGTTTTGTGGAATATGATATATCAGCAGATTAATACATCAGTTGTTGCACAACTTTTAAGTTATATATTTTACAGAATGTTTAACTTTAAAAGTTGTGTAACTTTTAAGTTGTGCATATATGAAGTTGTTTGTTTATATTAGGGTCAATGGGAATTATTATCCCCATCTAACCCTACTGTAAAGTAGAAGTAACTCTACAAGAATGAAAGGAGTTCAATGAGGAAGTTGGTGTGTGACTTTAAAAAAAACAACCATAGCCTGCAAATCAAAACAGGAGGTGTTTGGGGAAAGATTCTCCGAACTTCTTGTCCCCTCCCCCAACTCAATCTCTCTCTCTCTCTCCCCCCCCACACACGCATGCACACAGATGCTCCCCCCCTCTCTTTCTGACACACACAGACACGCATGCACTCTTCTCCCCCCAGCTTAGTCTCTCTATCTTCAGAAACACACACGCAGACTGTTCTGCCCCAACTCTCTCAGAAACACACTCATCCACTTTTTTCTTCCCCACTCACACTCTCACAAACCCACACACGCAGACACTTCTCCCCTCCACTCTCTCTCTCTCTCACAAACACACATGCACCCGCTACTTTTCTCCCTCTCAGTCTTACTCACTCTCACAATCACGCACGCACGCACGCACTGTTTCCCCCCACTCTTTCACAAACACACAGACACATACTCTTCTCCCCTCCCATTCTGTCAAACACACATGCACTGTTCTCCCTCACACGTGCATTCGTACATGCACATACGCGCACAGGGCCGGCCTTAGAAATCACGGGGTCCAGGGCAGACACAAAATGCAGGCCCCCCTCAGGTCCATGCACTTTCCACAGCCCACCCACTTTCGCATGGCTGTTTCCACTTTCATGTGACCCCTCCCATTTTCCAAGGCCCCACCCACTTCCCTTTGACAATTAGGGAATTGTCATAAGTTACTTTTAATTGGTCAGTACAATGTGCTCCAAAGAACATTTAAATCTGGTCTAGATGAAAGTGAGCTGAGGACACAGATATGGTTAAAGGCAAAGACTCATTTAAAACACAGGAGGGTATGCACACAACTGATAGGGATAGATTATCCATGGCCTGAACCCCCCTTCTCTTGAGCATATTTCTATTACACTCCCATCACAGGAGTTCAAACATAGATCCAGCTGATCAAACAACCCCGACACAGTCACAGCATGAAATCAGGGATGAGGAACTGAACCTCAGACCCATAGCAGTCAAACACAGCTCTCAGCAAAACTTTGTCAGTGTGACCCCTTTTCAGTTATTGGATTTAAGAATCTCAAGCACCAAAGCACTAAAAATNCCCCTGACTCACCTGCACCTGAAGCTGCAGATGAGACAGCCGCAGTCTCCTGCACTGCAGGCATTCCAGTGCCCTGGGTGGCAATGGAGGACGCTGCCAGGAGGAGACAACTAACCACCCCCCTAGTGCACCTCGCAAGGCTGTTGCCCAAAATCAGGCCTGCAAAGCTTGGGGCGTGGTGATGGGCTTGGGCTGCTGCTTATGCTTGCTGCCACTCCACTGGTATGGCCCCTAACCCTGCCACCTCTGCCATGTGCCCCATTGCCTGCCTTACAGACAGCAGACCGGCCTCTCCGGCTTCCCTTCTCCATTTTTCCTCATAAAATGTTTATATATATATACACACATATACACTAACTCTAATTGCTTATTAACTATTCTAAAACCTATGCAACTAAATGTAATACTATCTAATATGAATATCTATACAAAGGCCTAGTCCTACAAACACGCTAAATATTAAAACTAAATCACTAAACACTATCTCTATCTCTATCTCTAAACTAACTCCTACAACTATCTACTATTTACCAAACAAAAAACGTTACAGTTTAAAATGTTAAATGCACAACTGTTTTTAAAAACAAAAAAACTTTCTTCTTCAAAAACAATCACAAAATCAGTTTGACTCTAGCTTAAACTCCAAAAAACATACAAATTCATTACAATTAAAAAAACCCATTAAACTCCATATATTACTCTGTTTCTACGTTCTGTATAACGAATTCTACATTGTTCTCTACACTGACATTGTTAACAGTTTATTGAATGAAGTGTATACAAGCTGTATACATGTAAAGGACAGAGTTAATGCACTGAAAAAATTGTTTATTGTCAAATTATGATAATAAATTAAAGTTTAATAATGAAAAAATGTGAAATTTAGTTATTGATAAAAATGAATACAAGTATGTATGGTAAGGAATTAAGTACATATATTATATTTATGTTGATGAGGATAAAATATTAAAAATTCATCAAATTATGAAATAATTTCTATGTTTTTTGGTATTTGTCTTTTTGTAATGCATGGAGTTGAATGTTTTTTTAATTTTAATTGTAATGTGTATGTTTTTTGGAATTTAAGCTAGAGTCAAAATGATTTTGTGACGTTTTTGAAGAGGAAAGTTTTTTGTTTTAAACACTGTTGTGCATTTAATGTTTTTTTTAAACTGTAAAGTTTTTTGTTTTGGTAAATTTCCAGGTTTTGTGGAATATGATATATCAGCAGATTAATACATCAGTTGTTGCACAACTTTTAAGTTATATATTTTACAGAATGTTTAACTTTAAAAGTTGTGTAACTTTTAAGTTGTGCATATATGAAGTTGTTTGTTTATATTAGGGTCAATGGGAATTATTATCCCCATCTAACCCTACTGTAAAGTAGGAGTAACTCTACAAGAATGAAAGGAGTTCAATGAGGAAGTTGGTGTGTGACTTTAAAAAAAACAACCATAGCCTGCAAATCAAAACAGGAGGTGTTTGGGGAAAGATTCTCCGAACTTCTTGTCCCCTCCCCCAACTCAATCTCTCTCTCTCTCTCCCCCCCCACACACGCATGCACACAGATGCTCCCCCCCTCTCTTTCTGACACACACAGACACGCATGCACTCTTCTCCCCCCAGCTTAGTCTCTCTATCTTCAGAAACACACACGCAGACTGTTCTGCCCCAACTCTCTCAGAAACACACTCATCCACTTTTTTCTTCCCCACTCACACTCTCACAAACCCACACACGCAGACACTTCTCCCCTCCACTCTCTCTCTCTCTCACAAACACACATGCACCCGCTACTTTTCTCCCTCTCAGTCTTACTCACTCTCACAATCACGCACGCACGCACGCACTGTTTCCCCCCACTCTTTCACAAACACACAGACACATACTCTTCTCCCCTCCCATTCTGTCAAACACACATGCACTGTTCTCCCTCACACGTGCATTCGTACATGCACATACGCGCACAGGGCCGGCCTTAGAAATCACGGGGTCCAGGGCAGACACAAAATGCAGGCCCCCCTCAGGTCCATGCACTTTCCACAGCCCACCCACTTTCGCATGGCTGTTTCCACTTTCATGTGACCCCTCCCATTTTCCAAGGCCCCACCCACTTCCCTTTGACAATTAGGGAATTGTCATAAGTTACTTTTAATTGGTCAGTACAATGTGCTCCAAAGAACATTTAAATCTGGTCTAGATGAAAGTGAGCTGAGGACACAGATATGGTTAAAGGCAAAGACTCATTTAAAACACAGGAGGGTATGCACACAACTGATAGGGATAGATTATCCATGGCCTGAACCCCCCTTCTCTTGAGCATATTTCTATTACACTCCCATCACAGGAGTTCAAACATAGATCCAGCTGATCAAACAACCCCGACACAGTCACAGCATGAAATCAGGGATGAGGAACTGAACCTCAGACCCATAGCAGTCAAACACAGCTCTCAGCAAAACTTTGTCAGTGTGACCCCTTTTCAGTTATTGGATTTAAGAATCTCAAGCACCAAAGCACTAAAAATCCAGTTAAACATAACAAACAACTCCCCCATGATCACAGCACCCCCCAACCCCTTCCCAAACCATCCCCCAGATGGCCCCACTCTACTCCTGTTATGTATGTTTTCCCATGTTAGAACTCGCTAGAGGGCTCCACTCTGTTTCTGTGTTCTAAGTTAGTTCCAGCCCAGCCAGCAAGCAAGCAACATGTTTGCCTAATAAAGTATTACTTACTTCAGGGCTGTAGCTACTTCTTGAGTCCTTAGCTGGACCCACAGACATCACAGTGGTGACGAGGGTGGGATTGATTCACTGTTGCTGTGCTGAATTTGCTAAGAGCTCCAGCAGGCGAAGCTAGTAAGTGAAACTGAAAGGTTGAGCTGGGTGGTGCGCTGCAGGCCCAGATAGGAACTGTTAAAACTAGACCCTAGAACACAGTGCAGTGTTCAGATTCAGTACAGTGGGTGTGTGGGGTGACCACATAACAACCTCACGAAGATTGAAAGATGTCCCAGAGGGAGTTTATGGACTCATTTGATAATACTGTAGAAGATTGGTCCACATATATTGAACATCTGGAGCAATACTTTGCACTCCATGATACCTCGATAATAAGAAGGTACCTGCATTACTGAACTATGTGGGAGGTAAATCCAACAACAACTGTACACCAAGACAAATAAACACCACAGAAAAAAGTCACAACCAAAAAGCGGATACAGGCAAGCACAGTGGCAAGTACAAATTGCCAACACTTTATATAAATAAACAACAAGTTTACAGATGTCCAAAACCAAGCATAGCAAATGCTGCAAACATAACAAATGTATCAAATTAGGTATAAACCTAATGCAGATATACAGAGAAACCACCAGGGACTGAAAAGGAAACTACCCCTACAACTTCACTGGAATGTAAGATCTAAGGGGTGGAGCCTAAAAGGTCTCTGGTTTGCCCCAAAATGTGAAGCAGGAAAGAAAAGTCAAAAACTGCATTGAAGGGATCTATTCTGACGTTTCGCTGATGCCAGCTTCATCAGAGATGGAAATCCTGCTCGTTCCAGGTGATGTAGAAAACTTCAAGGAATGTTTGCCAAGGTCTTGCAATACTTAGAAGTGGGGCTGGGTCACCCTGTGGATAAAAGCAATATAGGCAGCCTCTATTGAATTTAAAATTGAGATCTATAAAGCCATACTGTTTTGCAGGTTTAAACTCCACCCAATACAGTTCCACGATTACAATACATCTGTGGTTTTAAACCACTTACCCTTTACTCAAGTGCATAGCAATCAATTGATGCCACTATCCATTATATATCTCCTAAAAGGAGGAAGTAAAAATGTGCTGAGAGTCAATAGCAATGCTACACATGCCTTCTGTATCTGTTAACAAAGAAACTTTATACATAACTAGTTATGCATTCACTGACCTCTTTTTCTTGTGGCAGTTTGCTTACGCCTCTTGCTTCCTAATTTTTGGGACTGCCTCTAAGTGACTGCTTGGGGCTTGCTGCTTGAAACTAAAAAGCTCTCCACACTGGGCTTTATCTGAAATGGCTAACTCACCTCAGGTGGGTGGCAAAACCGCCCCGACTATGGATAACTAAATCAGATCTGGTATGTTATTGTTTAAATGCCTGTCAGTTAAAGGACATCACTAACACCCATTTTTGTGTAGACTGCATAGGCAATCCCTATGTATGAGTAAACTGGCTAAACATGACCTAATGCAAAAAAATATACTAAATGTAATAAATAAAGCATAAACAAAAAAAACTCCAGGTAGAAAGCTTGTGACAGCCCCCAGTTAGTAAAAGTATAAGCAACTGTCTACACTACCTGCAGTAAAAATTAAACTAAATACTCTGTACATACGATGAGCTGTACACCTCAAATTTAAAAATCTGTGAGCTCATTCAAACCACGTGGTTGAACAGTGTCAAGCGTAAAAATCCAAAAGTTTTCTCTTGTCATAAGGAATAGGACTGGCGGTGCAGGCTAAGGGGGGGTCCCCAGGGCTGGGCTTGCAATCAAAGGGAGGAGGATCCTACCATAGGCCAGACTTTATGGTAGGACCAGAATCTCATCCGGAGGGGGGGCCATTAGGGCTCGTACCACAAGCGCAAGCACTTCAACCTAACTCTGGTCCAATTGGTAAAAGATCTTTTCACTTGCTTACCACGACTTTTAATGGAATACAGCCTCAGGGACTGGCACAAGGTCAAAGCACAACCCTGGGGAACTCTGATTCCTTTTCACTTTCTATGTCCGGTATGGTTAGAGACCAGCGATCTTTTACCGCTGCTAAATCAGCTCATGACCAGATGTCATGGACTCCGATTCCTCCTAACTCTTCTTTCCCCAAGCGCCACAGAGTGTGGCAACTCGGGAGACGTGCTTGCAGGGGCAATCACCTGAGGCCTGCATGATGAACAGGGGCCACGAAGTAGGACCTGATCATGGCATGACAGAATTCGGTCCCATCCTGCAATGGGCTAACAATTTGCTCTTGGAACGTCACAGGTTGGGCCAGGCAAGAACACGACTTGGACTTTACTACTTATCTCAAGTCCTTTTTAGCATCCTTGTCCAGGAAACTTGGGCTAGGACGCCGCCGTCCTTGGAAGGTTACATAGCCTTTGACTTGCCAGCTGTTAAGTACCATCAGAGAAGCCACCCCTGTGGGGGGTTGGCCTGCTTTATTGCCCATAGAGTCCCACTCAGGGTTATCGAATATGATACTATTCCTCCTTTGGCCCAGAGTTTGGTGCTCCAAGTGGGCTCTACTCTATTCCTGTTAGTGAACATATATATGCCCCCTTCTAGCGCAGGCTCATATGGGAAGGGCATGTGGGTTGCTTTACAGCAGTTCTTGGAGGCTCTTGACATTAAATATCCAGCGGGCCTTCTTATAGTCACGGGCAATTTTAATGCTCTTATAGGACCTGATGATTCATCACTCAACCCGCACTGTGATCCCCTCCCTCCTGACTCCTTGGGAATATTGAAGATGAGAACCTCAAAGGACGGCAGGCTTAATCCGGCTGGCATTAGGCTGGCTAACTTGGCCGCTGACCTCAATCTTCATATACTCAATGGGGCTGGGTTTGGGGACTTGGAGGGTGAATTCATGTATCTGGGGCCGGGTGGCTCCAGCTTGGTTGATTACATCCTAGTCTCTCCTCCTGTGCTACCTCTTATCCGGGCTTTCGAGGTGGGAACCAACTTGGCCTCAGACCATCTACCCTTGATATGTACACTGGCACTTTCTTCTGCTGCCCCCATCCAGATCATCCAGGACCCGGTTGAGCCTTCCCTGGACATCTATAAGGCACCACGATGGAGTAACTCACTGTCTAAACATCTTTATGAGTTTACCATTAAAACCACATGTAGTAACACACGAGATCAGCTGCTTGCCTCTTGTCAGGCCTCTGAGGTAATATGTCTATTCAATCTACTTATTGAGCAACTGACACATCATATTTTGCCCGGTGAGAGGGCCTCCTCAGTAGGCTATTTGGGGAGGTACAAGCCGTGGTTTGATAAGGAATGTCGGGCAGCTAAGGCTCAACTACAGTCCATTTACAGATATTACAGGAAAGGTTCTACTGCACATCTACCGGTCACCTATTTTGGCCTGCGGGCTAAGTACAGGCGCCTTATCAAGGAAAAGAAGAATCTTTTTCATGAGCTACAGTGGGCTAATCTCCTCCAGGCAGCAAACCGGAATGACACAAAATCGTTCTGGTGCCTGGTCAATGGGCCAATTAACCATGAGCTTACCAATCCTATATTCCCTATTTCCCCTCAAGTTTGGATAGACCACTTCTATTCCCTGTACAACCCGGCCAGCGGTTCTTCACCACAGGCCGAGGTGCCTGGATCTATAGAGGATCTTCCCCCCTGGCCTCCTGTTCATGAGGATGAAATAGAAGCCCTGGTGGATTATTTGAGGAACTGTAAAGCGCCTGGGCCAGACCTCATCCAAGCAGAGTTCATTAAGTTCAGAGTTCAGAGTTCAGAGTTCCTAACGCATAGGGACTGGTGGCTTCCCATCTTGGCAGCTTTATTCACGGCCATCAAAAGTTCAGGAATGATCCCAAAGGACTGGCAGGAGGCTATAATTGTTCCTATATACAAAAAAGGCCCTGCCAACGAGCCCGGGAATTATAGACCTATTAGCCTTCTCAGTGTGCTTGGGAAGCTCTATGCAAAACTGCTACTGACCAAGCTTATCGGGTGGTTCGAGGAATCTAAAGCAATAGCTCTGGAGAAAGCCACCTTTCAGGAGGGGTGCTCTACTATTGATCATTGTGCCATCTTATTCCATCTTACCGCCAAATATAGGGAACGGAACAGAGCCCTCTATGTCGCCTTTTTAGACCTAAAGGCGGCATTCGATTCAATTGATAGGTCCATTCTTTGGGCCAAACTGGCCAAATCATCAATTGATAAAAGGCTCCGGATCCTTATCCATTCCCTTTATTCAAACTCTGTGCTTGTGGTCAGGGTTGACCGCCAGGGTCATATTACTCCTCCGGTAGTTACGAGCGCTGGTGTTAAGCAGGGCTGTGTGTTGGTTCCTGCTTTATTCAATTATTACATCAATGATGTTATTGCCCTTGTGTCAGACCAGAAGTTCTACCCTCCCAAGCTGGCTACTAGATCAATCGGAGCCCTCTTCTATGCCGATGATGTGGCCCTATTATCACAGACTTGGGTGGGTTTACTTAGGAAGCTTGCAGTGTTTGCGACCTTCTGTGATTCCCACCGACTGACAGTCAATGCCCCAAAATCCGAAGTAGTAGTCTTTTCTAGGAGAAGGAAAGTATTTAACTGGGCCATAGCAGGGTAGCCTCTCCAGCAGGTCTCTAGCTTTAGATACCTGGGGATGCTATTCCAGAAAGCAGGGAGCTGGAGGGACCATATTTGGAGGGCTACCTCCGTAGCCAAAGGCTCCTCTCGCTCCATCTTTCACTTCTTCACCTGCTTGGGAAGGAGTGCTGTTGATCTCACTATCCAGGTACATAACTCTAAGGTTAGGGCCCAGGCCCTATATTGAGCCGAGCTATGGGCACCCTTCCTTTCCAATTCCTTTAATTCCCTGCAGGCTAGATTTCTCATGGGGCTATTACGCATCCCCAAGGGCATGCCATATGCCGCTATTAGGCAGGAAGTGGGACAACCTAGCTGGCAACAGATGGCAATTGAGCGCGCCCTGAAATTCTGGGCAAAAATTGAAATCTCCAGTACCCCTGGACTTCTGCTGGACCTTAGAGAAGACCCTTTTGTTAGCTCATGGGTGGAGAAGTTGGGATCCATTCTGAGATACATGGGCTTCTCAGTCTAAGGAGTACTTAAGGCATAAGCCCCTGACTGCACTTATTAAAGAAATTGTTGTTAGGTGGCGAGATATAGGAAGGCAGGGAGAACTGGCTAGCATCAGGGAATTGGCCTATATGAGGGACTATCTATTATGGGTGCCCAAAATAGATTAGATGGCCCAGTACCTCCAGGAGCCTATTCCTCTGAGAGGGAAGTCCCTCATTGCACGAGCCAGAATAAATGCCCTCCCTACCACCGTATTAGAAGGATGTATAAGGGGGGTTCCATTCTCCAGGAGACTTTGCCCGTTTGATCATTTGGCAGTCGAGACCACGGATCACTTCATTTTGCACTGCCACTTGTATGACAAGCCCAGGAACACTTTTCTGGCTGTCCATATCAGGAACCTCCTGGGAAGAACAAATCAGGCGCTTCTCAACCACCTACTGGACAATTCAAACCCAGAGGTCATCAGGAGCTTGTCGAAGTTTCTAATTGCGGCTGTTCATATTAGGGATAGATTTTTATCCTTTATGCCTATAGCACCTACATCACCGGATCATTCTGGGGCGGTATAGCCCCCCTTTTTTTTGAGGGATTGGACTATCTTATCTACCGTTTCTAGTGCCTTCCCCAACTTAGTCAATTTTGTTTGGTATTACCCCTCCTCTAGAACTCACCTGGTTGATGGAAGGGGCCTTCTCCTTATGTCATAGTGCTATGCACCAACCAGAGTTAGCTGTATTTTTGTTTTATTGTATAAATTAATCATGAGTTTGTATTTTAATTTTGACCATAATTTTTGTTCTTTTTGGCTAAGCTTTAAGTTTCACTAATTGGATATCTTGTTTGTCTGTGTGCATTGGGATGAATTTGTCCGTGTTGGACATTTATTTCTCCCAAGGATTTAAGCGATGACATATGGCCACGCTAATAAAGATTTTACTTACTTACTTACTTGTTATAAGGGGTGATTTCAGACGTTACGGGGCCCTTTGGCCCCGTACCGAAATCACCGGCTTCATTCCCCCCCGGGGTCGCCCCGTCACGCCAAATCAGACGTGCCGGGGGGATCCCGGCGGGGAACCCAGGAGGGGGCGGGGCCGCACGGCGCAACGTGCAGCCGTACGGCCCCGCCCCCTCCACGCACCCCTCCGCCTGCCCTTCAAGGAGACGGGCGGGAGGTGGGGCCAGTGTGGCCGCCGCGTCGGGCTGGCAGCGCCATGGTCCGGGATCCCGCCGGGGATCCCGGGCCGTGGCGCGCGGCCAGATGTTACTTTTCATTGGTCCCTGCCCGGGGTCCGTTTGACCTCGCTTTCCAGGACATTCCCCCGGCTAGCCCGGGAAGCGTGGTTCAAACTGACCCCATGTGGGGATTCACCGTGGCGAACATCTGGCGCCCGCCAAACAAACGTTCGAGACACGGTGATCACAGGTGGGTATTCACCATGGTTCACCGTGATCTCGTAACGTCTGAAGACACCCAAGGTCTTTTGGATCAACAGGTGGCTGCAATTTTTCAATACCCCAGAAAACAAATTCATTTGTGTCCTGACGGTATGAGTTATAATGCTCTACTAAGGGAGCCGAAACTCTGTGAGTTTTTAATTTGCTTTTATGCTCAGTAATTCGAGTTTTTAAAGGTTTGGGGTTTTTCCCAATATAGATTTTCTTACATGGGCACTGAATACTATAAATGACTCCAATAGTGCTGCAATTAATGAATTCTCTAATTTCAAAAGTCTTGCTATCAAGAAACTTAAAGGACTTTACTTTTTTACTATAAATACAATTTACACAATGGCCACAAGGAAAATTCCCCACTATTCCATTTTTGTTGATAGTTCTTTGTAATAATGGTGGCAATCTAGCTCTAACTATACGGTCACTAATATTTCCCCCCCTCTTGTATGCAAAAAGCGGTGGATCCATACATCCATCAACATGGTCTAGTGTGCTCCAATATTTCAAAATAATGTCCCTGATATATTTACTGTAATTATTAAAGGTAGTGACACACACCAACCTGTTTTCATCCTTCAAACGTTCCAAATGTGTTCCCTGCAAAATGGTTGTTCTTGATACTGCCATAGTTTTCTCTAGATTATTTCTAATTACCCAGGTTGAGTAGCCCCTGTCTGCAAAATCTCTGCACATTTGTTCTGCTTCTAAAATGAAATCCTGTTCCCTAGAACAATTCCTCCTGATTCTTATAAATTGACTGTTTGGGATGTTTCTGATTAAATGGCGGGGATGATGACTATCATAAAACAAGTATGTATTTTGATCGGTAGATCATATGTCGAAGTGGACAACTCAGATTCTTTCACATGCACCCAAAGGTCAAAAAAATTGATCTTAGATTCACTTGATTGCATAGTGAACTTAATTGTAGCGTGTTACCTGTTTATCCATTATTGAAATTCCAAAAGTGTTGCTGAACTAGCTTGACAGATGACAAAAATGTCATCGATATACCTACACCAGAGAAAAATATAGTCAAAATAAGGATTCAACTCTTGGTTATAAATATATTTGGTTTCCCAGTCATGTATGTAATGATGGCAAGTTCTGCAGACAGGTTGCTACCCATGCTCACACCTTTAATTTGTAAAAAAAAATTCATTACAAATCTCAAAATAGTTATCAGTGAGCACCACCTTGCCAAACTCCAAAAGAAAGGGAGTTGATGGGATTTGGACAGCCTGCTTATAAAAATATTTTTCCATCACCTCCAAAGCCTCCATATGTGGTATGTTCGTATATAATGCTTTTATGTCTATAGTGACCAATAAAGGTCGTATACTAGAAAGATCAACATCTTCTAAAATGGAAATAAAATGTGTGGAACCCTTAATATAAGATGAGACCTCTGAAATAAATGATTTCAAATAATAAACCCCAGCCCCGCCCATGTATGGTACCTCTGCTCGGGTATGTCCAATAGGGGCAAATATTTGTTTAGGTGTGCACGATTAAATGTGCTCCCCTCTATGGTGTTGGAGGGGCGGTTTAGTGCTACCATCTTCTCTGATAGACTTTGCCCTTTTGATGGACAGCATGTGGAGGCGGTGGATCATATTCTGTTCAGTTGTCATTTACATGACACATTGAGCTCTCATTTTTTGTCCACCTTCCTCCTGCAATTTCCAGGAAGACCTGAGAAAAATCTGCTATTGGTGGCCTTGGCCAACACAGATCCTATAATTAATAATTTGGTTGCCCGCTATTTGGTGGCTGCAGTCAACCTTTGAAAATTGTTTCTCCAGTTTAAACAGCCGCGTAGAAATTTGACAATGGGAAAAGGGGAATCCCGCATCCCTAGTAGTATTATTTTTATTGCCTCTGTGGAGTTTTTTGAAAAACTTTGATTTTTTGTGCTTGAAGTGAGTTGTATGGGATTATTAGTATTATTGTTGCGTTTGGGAGATTTGCCGTGTCTCTTTTGTGTTTTTGTCTTGTTTTGTCTTTTTGGCTAACGGCCGCAAATAAATAAATAAATAAATAAATAATAAACCACACATTTTGATAGTGGTTCTAATAAAGATTTATTGCCAGATACAATGGGGCAAAACTCCAGAGGGAACAAACCCTTGTGGATTTTAGGTAATCCATAAAAAACAGGTGTGCGTGATGTAGTCTCATAAAGGAATTTAAATTCTTTATCTGTAATGGATTTTTCCTGGAGGCCCTCCTGCAGGATAATCTGTATTTTGCTTTGTAAAGTTTTCTTTGAGTCTCCTGGAAGCAATTTATAATCTGCATCAATTCTCAATAAAGAATGACATCCTGCAATATAATCTTGTCTATCAAGGATCACTATCCCTCCTCCTTTATCTGCCTTCTTTATAACCACTGATTTGTCTTTCTTAATGTTGGCCAAAGCCAACCATTCTTCCTTCTTTAAATTGAAATAACAATTTTTTTGAAAAGAGGCCTCCAGTTTGCGAATCTCTCCTAGGATCTTCTCTTCGAAAATAGGAATGGCTCAATCTATTCCAGTTTTTGAAAAAAAAGTTGATTTGGTGAAACATGGCCCTACTTCACCCAACATTGGGGAACCACGAAAAAAACGTTTAAGTCAGATTTTGTGAAATAATTCATACATTTCCTGCCTACTGACAAATTTATTATACAAATTAGTGGGAACAAAAGAAAGACCTTTAGAAAGCAAATTTAATCCAGTCTTTGTGAATGGTCTTTTAGACAAATAAACAGTTTTTAATTTCTGTTTTTTCACCAAACATTCTTTCTGCTGTGATCCTTCTTGGGTCTGGGAGGGAAAGCTGGTCTGGGTTCCCTTAAAAAATACTCCTGGGGTGTTCGAGAACTAGCTTCAGCCCCATCCGATATTGCAGCATCTGACCCACTATAAGAAGAGGTATCGCTATGCTGTGGGGTTCTACGTGGGAAACTCCGGTTAAAAACTCGATTATGCGCATAATCCATCCTATCTCTTTCAAATTTCTGCAGCTTGAATTTCTTAATATCCTGTTCTAAAGCATTAATTTTTTGTTCTAGGGATTGCAAAAACTCACTGTACTTGGTTGCATCCAGGTCTTGCTGTGCATTAGCCCTTTCTTTAGTTATATCCTTATCCAATTTTTCAACTTCTGTTTTACTGTCTGTAATGAGTACCATAAGATCAGTGGAGCATTTGCTGCAAATCTGAATCCACTTATGTATGAATTCTTCATTCTGCTTAAATAATGTGGGTCTTTTGTCTATTCTAAGGCCCCTGGGGATACATTTAACCCTAATATAGTCCGCTAAGGTAGTGGCATGTAACTTCATTCTAAGTTGTTTAGCACATAGTTTATATGTCATCCATAGGATTGACTACATTAACCAACTCTTTTTCAAGCAGAAACGTATCGTTTCCTATAATTCTAGCTATCTCTGCGTCATTGTAACCATGGAACTCCATAATACCAGAAACAGCATAACCACAAAAGGTATGATGGTACAGATAAATAAATAATAGGTAAATCCAACAACAACTGTACACCAAGACAAATAAACTCCATAGAAAAAAGTCACAACCAAAAAATGGATACAGGCAAGCACAGTGGCAAGTACAAATTGCCAGCACTTTATATAAATAATAGGGGTGGAACATGAGGGCAAATACTGGGTACCGGTTTTACTGGTTCCCGGATTTTGAAAAACCGGCTTACCGGATTAATACCGGTTTACTGGTACCGGTTTACTGGAACTGTCCCCATTGAAATCAATGGAAAAAATTAAAAAACAAAAACCTCCCCCTTCCCAGACTGTGCGGGTGGAAGGGGGGACACCCCCACCCACCCTGCCCATCCCTGGATTTAAACAACAACAAAAAATTCCCCTAAGTCCCCTAGTGTGGATAACCACAAAAGGTGACCCGGTGACCCAGAGCCAGCATCAGCACTGCAGCAGCAGGTAAGTGTACTTAACTGATCCCTGGGGTGGGGGGTGGCTTAACACCCCCCCACTCCAGGGATCACCCTACCTCCCCAATGCCATTGCCTACCTTGAGCTCTGGGTGGCGTCGTCGGTGCTCCGGCAGCTTCAGCGCTGGCTGTGGCTGCCACCAGCTTCAGCATGCTACTAGGCCTTCTGGGGAACCCGGGGAACCTGGAAGTTCCCCGGAAGGCCTAGTAGCGTGCTGAAGCAGGCAGCCCGCACTAGGGGACTCAGGGGAAATTTTTGTTGTTGTTTAAATCCAGGCTGGGCAGGGTGGGTCCCCCCTTCCCCTTTTTTCTGTGGAGTTTATTTGTCTTGGTGTACAGTTGTTGTTGTATTTACCTATTATTTATTTATCTGTACCATCATATCTTTTGTGATTACGCTATATGGGAGGTAAAAAATACCACCTTCTTCGCAGTTTGACATACCCAAATAAGCCATGCACCAAAACTTTTGCAGAAATAGTGACTCTGCTGCAGGAGCACTTTTCACCCAAACCCCTCAAATTGCAGAGTGATTTAGATTCCACAAACGTAACCAGCAGGAAGGAGAAACAGTCATGGCTTATGGAGTTGCACATAGCCCCCCCCCCCGCACTGTCCATGTTGTCGTGTGCATACCGATCCTCCCCACACCCGTGGCCTGTTTTAAAAGGGCCCTAGGTAAGCACAGAGGGAACCCTCAATTCAAGTCCTACATAGGGATGTGTGAACACGGTTCAGAAGTTTGGAGTTTGAACCGAACTCGGTCTGTTCGGATGACCGAACCCGAATCCAAACACGAACTGACTGAACTAGATTCCGAACGACAAAATGACAGAACACTTCGGTCAGTTCGGATCACGTTCGGGTGAGTTCGGGTGGCAAAAACGTGTCACTGGAAGGCAAAAGGTGACAGGGAGGGGGAGTCAGCTGAGGAGCAGACTTCCAGACACCAGGTCTGGAAAGGCTTGAATTAGTAGCCAGCCTGCCCAATCACCATCCCTTTTCGCCTCAGACTACTGGCTTCGTAGTCTGCGATTGGCCATGGGCTAGGCTGCATGGAGCCAATGGGGCTTGCGGTGAGGCGGGTGCAGCAAGAAACAAAACTGATTGCCTCCCCCCTTCCCAAAACCTTCTGAGCTAGTCACTATTCCTGAACAGCAGGCATTTCAAAAAGTTTCCTCTCCCAGTAGTTTTTTTCTCCTCAATCCTTTGCCATCCTCCTCCTATTTCACCCATCCAACCCATTTACCTTCATATTATCATTTATTGAGATTATATTAGATAGATTAAGCTGTTATTTTTATTTTTTACCCATCCCTGTGTTCTCTCTCTCCCTACCCTCCATTGAATCCATTCCTTTCCCTTTCCCTCTCCCTCCATATTCCATCCCTCATTCCCTTCCCCTGTTTTTTTTTTTATTAGAGTAGGATTAGATTGATTTACGTTTTATTTCAGTTTTTGTACCCCTCCGTGTGTTGTT
>QEPC01008218.1:185807-196828 GCA_003113815.1 Sphenodon punctatus
CTTTCCCTCTCCCTCTTATTCCATCCCTGATTATTCCCTTCCCCTGTTTTAAGTTTTGGATTTATTTAGAGTAGAATTATTATTAGATTGATTTTCATTTCAGTTTTGTACCCCTCCCTGTGTTCTTTGTGTTTCACCCTGTGTAATATTGTATATAGAAATGAATGAATGAATATTTATTAATGTTCAACAATGTCATAACATAGTCAAGACCATACACCATTAAAACAGTAAACAGTATAGATACATGAAACAAACAAACAAATAAATGTAAGTACAAACAAAACAGAAAAGACAAAATAAATTCCCGAAATCAGGGAGTCCAAGTTGCAGTGAGGAACCAAGTTATCTAATTATCTAAGGGTGATTTCAGATGTTACATTTTTGACATTCACCACAGTCAACATCAGACAAATGCGGGCGGTGGTGAAAGAGCCGTGCACGTCTGTCGGCCCGCATCCAGATGTTCACCAAAGTCAAACATGGGCCGGGGTGAACCTAACCACGCTTCCTGAGGTCGGGGCAGGAGGAGGTCCAGAAGTGTGGCGAATGCTCACCACGGCAGGGGTGAAAGAAAAGTAACGTCTGAAGGGAAAAGCCTTGCCGTGGTGGAAGGAAATGATCATGGCCCATGGTGATGGCACACAGCACTGCTGCCAGGCAACCAACAACAAGCGGCACACGGAGGGAGATTTAAAGGGCAGGCAGCAGTAGGGGAACGTGGTGGAGCAGGTGATGGAGAGGAGGATGGAGGAAACAGAGCAGAGGATGGAGCGAGAGGGCGAGGAGGAGGAGGAGCAGCAGCAGGAAGGGGAACCCGGCCCAGTGGGGGACACCCAGCAGCACACAGGGCCATCCCGGAATAAGGTAGGGGGCGCATCCGGGAGTGGGTGGGTCAGAGATGGGGAGAGGAGGGGCACGGGAGGGAGGAAGGGATCACAGCTGCTAGGAGCCTAACCAGCAGCCCCCAATGTACCCCCAAACAAACAGACCAGCAAGAGGGCACGCACCCCGGAGGAAGCCAAAGCCGGAGGAAGCCAGGGCCAGGTGGTGGCTGCGGAGGAGGAAGAGGCAGCGGAGGAGCTGGCACCCAGGCACTGGTACCACAGGGGGGGGTCAGTGGGGCCTCCAGGAGACCCACGACCTCATAGCTATGTGGGCGACACCTGAGATGCAGGGCGAGCTGTCAGTCAATGCCAGGAATGAGCAGGTGTTCACCCAGATAGCCATGGAGATGGGGGAGGCTGGATATGACCGAACGCCTACACAGTGCCAGATNGGCTGGATATGACCGAACGCCTACACAGTGCCAGATTAAAATAAAGGAGCTGAAAATGGGGTACAAGGGCAACACAGACAACAACTGGCGCTCTGGGCGGGCGACACATGCCTCCCCTACCTGGACGTGCGGCGCCAGGTGCTGCACCGCAAGGGCTCCATAGTGGCCCGGCACCCGGTAGGAGGGGGCGCCTGGGAGGAGTGACCCACAGATGATGACCCCCCCCCTTGCAGCTGGAGAGCACCGAGCAAGCCGGGCATGGAAACCACGGAGGAGATGCCAGGGACCTCAGGCACATGCGCCCAACACACCCCCAGCCCTACCTCCGGTGAGGCCACACATGCCCCAGTGGACTTCAAGAAGGTAGAGGGGGAGGAGGAGACCATCACCCTGAACCTCATGGCCTGCCGACCCAGAGAGCAGGCAGACACCAGTCCCAGCAACTGCCCAGTCTCTGAGGGAACGGACACTGAGGGAGCAGGTAAGGGCAAGGCAGGGCACATGCACGGACCCCAAGAGAAGGGGGGGCTAAGGCCGTGGAAGGGGATGGAAGTCGTCCATCCCCCACAGCCCCAAAGGCAGGGATGGGGCACGGGCAGGGGGAGCAGCACAGGAGGCGGATGGTGCCCATGCCAGGGGGAAGGAGTGCCCAGAGCATGGAGACAGGAGGGGGGCTGGGGAACAGCACCCCACATGAGGAACCGACCCCTATATTGCTCCACAGAGCCACACCGAGCACGGGAGGGCCATGACCGGGAGTTGCCAGTACCGCCGGCCCAGAGAATGCAGGAGCATCGAGCACGGGCGTGCAGGCACAAGGAGGACCTCGCGCAGGAGCTGTGGCCACCAGCACACAGCAGATGGAGGAAATGCTAGCGGTGGTAAACCAGCTGGAGGAGAGGACAACAAGGGCACTGCAACAAGTGGAGGGGAGGGACCGGGCGCTAGTGGCAGAGATGAGGAAGGAGTGGTGGCTGCTGAGGTGGCACATGAACTGCCAACTGGAGGCACTTCAGGCCCACTTGGACCAGCAGGACCGCCGGGCTGCGGACCTCAGACAGAAGCTAGACAGCTCCCTGGAGCAGGGCACATCCCTCCTCCTGCAGGCTGGGGTCCTGAGTGCTTTAATCATAGCAGCAGCCCTGCCAGGTGCCATGCCAGCACCTGGACACGTGCCCCCACCAGCCACACCACAGGCCCTGCCAGTGCCGCAACCCCCGCCTCCCCACCAGCATCAGAGACCACAGATCCGGGGACCCATTCCCCGACAGCAGAGACGCTAGCAGCTGGGCCGCCAGGCCCTGATATGGCTGCAGGCGGCACAGGGGGGGAGGGGCAGGGGCCCCCCAGGGGCAGCAGCCAGGGGGCAGGTTCCCCAGCCCAGCCAACTGACAGCACCTCCTCCTCCACCTTGGACGAGGGGGGGTCGGTAGCCTCGGCCATCCCTGTTGGCAGGGGGAGGGGCCGGCCAAGGAGCACCAGGGGGAGGGGCAGGGGCAGGGCAGCATAGGGGATGGGTAAGGGAGGGGGCACCCGGCAACACCTACCTGGGAGAGGGGATGGGTACGAGGGCACACGGGTGTACCAGGGTATGGGGCGGGTCTGGGGTAGCACCATAAATGGTCGTAGACAGACCTAAACCTGTCCGAGGGCCTTATTTCATAGGTGCATACCCCCTCTACAGCCTCACAGAAGTCCCGCACCAGGCACAGCACGTTTATGAGCCCCACCCAAAAGTACTGGCTATGGTCCAACAGTGGGGGTACCCTGTGCGGCCCCCCCTGGGGCTTGGGCTTGGCCCCCAGCTCGCTGCTTCTCCCTGCGCGTGCGCATGCTGTTGTTCATATCTCCACTAGCAGGTGTGTAGCAGGTGGGGCTGTCCATCTTTGCATGCTGGGAGCTGTGTGCTGCCCACTCTCTTTGCATCCCTCCACAGCGGCCCCATTGGTCCCGTACTACCGTTATCTGTCGGCCTTGGCAGCTCCTGTCTGCCTGTCCAGCCCACCAGCCCCGCATCCCATGCTGCCCCCACGGCCGCTGCTGCTCAGACCCTCCAGGAGCTGTACCATGGCAGCTACATCTCCGCCCGAGGTCCCGCTCAGAGGCTCCGGGGGCTCTGTCTGAGCCTGGAGCACCCGCGAGAGCATGGCCCTTTGCAACCTGTGGTGTTCGCCCATCGTTCAGCGCAGCCTGCACTCTGTGCCCACCCGGTCAGATGCCTATCGGTGCCTGAGCTTTGGTATGCTGCGCTTTGGCTATGTCGCGACCTCTGGACACTGCCGCGTGCACTGTGAGGAGCTGGGACTCGCCCCCTTCCTTGAGGGGTGCTTACCAGACATGCTGGAGGGCCTTGTGGTATGGAGTCCTGCTGAGATGGCCTCTGCTCTGGGTGTGTGCCTTCCTGGGATATGCGACCTGCCTGTGTGAGGGTGGCCCTGCCCTGTCTGTGTCCTACTTCTTCAGCGTACAAGGTGCCCATGGGTATCCGCGCTCCCATGCGGCTGCCTACTACTGTCTGTTGTAGCTGTTCCACCTGCCCTGGCCCCCTGCGGCCGATTATGGCTTCCCCCCACCCCTCTGGGTCAGAGCTGGCAGCCCTGTCGGAGGTGTGCAGCGCTCTGATGTGCACCTCAGGATGAGCTGTGCGGATCCCTTCGAGGCCTTCTACCTGATCTGCTTCCACATGACCGGGTGCGGCTTCTTCCCGGGACTGTGACAATGGCCCCGCTATGTGCACCTCCTGTCGTTACTTCCCCCTCCACCTGATGGGCGTCCCTGCAGCTGGGTGTAGGGTGCTCCGGGCCCATCTGACATCCGGCTGCCTCCTCAGCACTTTACTTCCGCCTGTGGCCTGGGTGCTTGCGCCAATGCCTGCTGCCTCTTTGGGATGACTGGACCCTCTGTGACCCGCCTCTGCCTGCCTATCTGTTGCCCTCTCACCTGGGACCTGCTGCCACCACCTCGGAACCCTCCGTGTGGCCTCCTGTGGATGTGTCTCTGACAGTCCTCTGTCTCCGTGAGCTGCCACCCCCACCCCTGCGCCCGCTTTCCTGCCCCTGGCCTGGGGGCCCCTGTTCCGTGGGGAAGGGCCTGCTCCCCCACCTTGGTGGCCCTTGACCATGGCTCCACCTTCCACTGCCTGCCTGCCTGTCTCCTTCTCACCTGGGACCTGCGACCGCCGCCTGAGAACCCTCCGCATTGCCTCCTGTGGATGTGTCGCTGACAGTTCTCTGTCTCCGTGAGCTACCACCCCCACCCCTGCACCCCACTCTCCTGCACCTGGCCTGGGGGCCCCTGTTCCACGGGGCTGGGGCTGCTCCCCCACATTGGTGGCCCTCGCCCATGGCCCAGTCTTCAAATGGCCCCCTGGCTGCCTTGGAGAGTGTCTGGGGGGCCCCCATGCCCTTCCTCCCCTGTGTGTGTGGGGCTTTTGATGTCTTCGTCAGGTGCCTCCCCTCGCACACTGGGTGTGCTTCTACATCAGACCCTGGATCCATGGCGGGCCGCTGTGCATGTTCCCCCCCTCCCGGAATGGGCCCCGTGCCCCCCTTGCTGCTGCCTCTTCTCCCGCGCCCTGTCTCCGCTCGCTCCCGTGCTGTATGCCTCTGCGCCTGGCCGGTGCCGCTTCTGTCCTCAATAAACACCTCTTGTGTTTCACTGTGCTTTGTGCTGCCTCCTGTCTCCTTGGGCTGCTGGTTCCCCCTTCCCCTTGCCCGCTGGACTCCTGCCCCCTCCCCCTCCNGCTGGAGGAGAGGACAACAAGGGCACTGCAACAAGTGGAGGGGAGGGACCGGGCGCTAGTGGCAGAGATGAGGAAGGAGTGGTGGCTGCTGAGGTGGCACATGAACTGCCAACTGGAGGCACTTCAGGCCCACTTGGACCAGCAGGACCGCCGGGCTGCGGACCTCAGACAGAAGCTAGACAGCTCCCTGGAGCAGGGCACATCCCTCCTCCTGCAGGCTGGGGTCCTGAGTGCTTTAATCATAGCAGCAGCCCTGCCAGGTGCCATGCCAGCACCTGGACACGTGCCCCCACCAGCCACACCACAGGCCCTGCCAGTGCCGCAACCCCCGCCTCCCCACCAGCATCAGAGACCACAGATCCGGGGACCCATTCCCCGACAGCAGAGACGCTAGCAGCTGGGCCGCCAGGCCCTGATATGGCTGCAGGCGGCACAGGGGGGGAGGGGCAGGGGCCCCCCAGGGGCAGCAGCCAGGGGGCAGGTTCCCCAGCCCAGCCAACTGACAGCACCTCCTCCTCCACCTTGGACGAGGGGGGGTCGGTAGCCTCGGCCATCCCTGTTGGCAGGGGGAGGGGCCGGCCAAGGAGCACCAGGGGGAGGGGCAGGGGCAGGGCAGCATAGGGGATGGGTAAGGGAGGGGGCACCCGGCAACACCTACCTGGGAGAGGGGATGGGTACGAGGGCACACGGGTGTACCAGGGTATGGGGCGGGACTGGGGTAGCACCATAAATGGTCGTAGACAGACCTAAACCTGTCCGAGGGCCTTATTTCATAGGTGCATACCCCCTCTACAGCCTCACAGAAGTCCCGCACCAGGCACAGCACGTTTATGAGCCCCACCCAAAAGTACTGGCTATGGTCCAACAGTGGGGGTACCCTGTGCGGCCCCCCCTGGGGCTTGGGCTTGGCCCCCAGCTCGCTGCTTCTCCCTGCGCGTGCGCATGCTGTTGTTCATATCTCCACTAGCAGGTGTGTAGCAGGTGGGGCTGTCCATCTTTGCATGCTGGGAGCTGTGTGCTGCCCACTCTCTTTGCATCCCTCCACAGCGGCCCCATTGGTCCCGTACTACCGTTATCTGTCGGCCTTGGCAGCTCCTGTCTGCCTGTCCAGCCCACCAGCCCCGCATCCCATGCTGCCCCCACGGCCGCTGCTGCTCAGACCCTCCAGGAGCTGTACCATGGCAGCTACATCTCCGCCCGAGGTCCCGCTCAGAGGCTCCGGGGGCTCTGTCTGAGCCTGGAGCACCCGCGAGAGCATGGCCCTTTGCAACCTGTGGTGTTCGCCCATCGTTCAGCGCAGCCTGCACTCTGTGCCCACCCGGTCAGATGCCTATCGGTGCCTGAGCTTTGGTATGCTGCGCTTTGGCTATGTCGCGACCTCTGGACACTGCCGCGTGCACTGTGAGGAGCTGGGACTCGCCCCCTTCCTTGAGGGGTGCTTACCAGACATGCTGGAGGGCCTTGTGGTATGGAGTCCTGCTGAGATGGCCTCTGCTCTGGGTGTGTGCCTTCCTGGGATATGCGACCTGCCTGTGTGAGGGTGGCCCTGCCCTGTCTGTGTCCTACTTCTTCAGCGTACAAGGTGCCCATGGGTATCCGCGCTCCCATGCGGCTGCCTACTACTGTCTGTTGTAGCTGTTCCACCTGCCCTGGCCCCCTGCGGCCGATTATGGCTTCCCCCCACCCCTCTGGGTCAGAGCTGGCAGCCCTGTCGGAGGTGTGCAGCGCTCTGATGTGCACCTCAGGATGAGCTGTGCGGATCCCTTCGAGGCCTTCTACCTGATCTGCTTCCACATGACCGGGTGCGGCTTCTTCCCGGGACTGTGACAATGGCCCCGCTATGTGCACCTCCTGTCGTTACTTCCCCCTCCACCTGATGGGCTTCCCTGCAGCTGGGTGTAGGGTGCTCCGGGCCCATCTGACATCCGGCTGCCTCCTCAGCACTTTACTTCCGCCTGTGGCCTGGGTGCTTGCGCCAATGCCTGCTGCCTCTTTGGGATGACTGGACCCTCTGTGACCCGCCTCTGCCTGCCTATCTGTTGCCCTCTCACCTGGGACCTGCTGCCACCACCTCGGAACCCTCCGTGTGGCCTCCTGTGGATGTGTCTCTGACAGTCCTCTGTCTCCGTGAGCTGCCACCCCCACCCCTGCGCCCGCTTTCCTGCCCCTGGCCTGGGGGCCCCTGTTCTGTGGGGAAGGGCCTGCTCCCCCACCTTGGTGGCCCTTGACCATGGCTCCACCTTCCACTGGCCCCCTGGCTGCCTTGGGGAGTGTGCCCTTCCTTCCCCGTGCGGGTGTGGGGGGGATTTCCATGCCTTCGTCCGGTGCCTCCCCTTGCGCACTGGGTGTGCTTCCCCATTGGACCCTGGCTCCATGGTGGGCCATTGTGCTGGTTCCACCGCTCCCGGACTGGGCCCCGTGCCCCCCTTGCTGCTGCCCTGTCTCCTGCATCCTGGCCCCATGCGCTCCCGTGCTGTCTGTCTCTTCACCGAGCCGGTGCTGCTTGTGTCCTCAATAAACAGCTGTTGTGCTTCACTGTGCCTTGTGTTGCCTCCTGTCTCTGTGGGCTGCTGAGTGCCCCTTCCCCTTGCCCGCTGAACTCCTGTCCCCTCCCCCTCCTGGTGGGCTGGCCATGCCGGCCCCTCACTGCCCCCCTCCTCCCGTGTGCCCAACTGGCCGGTGGGGTTCCCTGTCCCCCCCTGGTGTGTGCCTCCCTCTGCCCCCCTGCTCAGTTCCCCTTTGTTGTGGGGGTGTGCTGCTTCGTTTGTGTGTGCGCTTCTCGTTTTGAAGTGCGTGCGTCTTCTGTGCGGCCACTGTTTGTGAGCGCTGCTCGTGCTGCAGCTCCCTCCACCCCCTTCATCTTTCCCTTCCCTGGGCGGGGCCCTCCACCGTCTTTGGATTCGTTTGCCCTCCGGTGACCATGTTTGCGTCCGCGTAACCCCGGTGCCTTGTGGGGCTCCCACCATGGTTCTCGCCACCACGTCACATCTGTTGGGTTCCCCCAGTCCGTGTTCTCTCCAGTTGGCCCCGAGCGGTGGTGCTGCCCCTGTCACATCTGTTGGGGCCACGCGTCTCACCACGGCCCGCGGTGAAGCCATTCACACCGGGGTGGGATTCACTGTGGTGAATTTCACCGCATCACATCTGAAATCACCCTAAGTCTCCTGTCCATAAGAATGTCAAAAGAAAAGAGGCCATATTCCTAGTAAGAAATTCATTGTAACCTTCCAGACAAACTAATCATAAAGGCACAGCAGATCTTGTTCCCCCACTATCGAACTGCGCTGCTAGCCATTTATAGATAGATAGTTATTAGATAGATAGTTACTAGATAGATATACATAGTAGTTAACTTAGTTACAGAGATAGATAGAGATACAGTGTGTTTGTAGGACAAGGCCTTTGTAGTTAATTATTAGGATATTCCATTTAGTTCAATAGGTTTTAGAATAGTTAATAGCAGTTAAATTTAGTGTAGAGATAGATAGATATAAAAAAAGAAACAGCCACTCCAGCCCCAGGACCCACCGTCAGGGTTCTGGGGCCTACATTACTGGCAGGAAGGGCTGTGGCTGGCCAATATCTAGAAGCTGCCACTCTAGCCCCAGAACCCAACATCATGGGTCTGGGGCCATCATTCCTCGCACAGAGGCGAGTTCATTCCACCACATCAAGAAACAGCCACTCCAGCCCAAGGACCTGCCATCAGGGTTATGGGGCCTACATTACTGGCATGGAGGGCTGTGACTGGCCAATATCTAGAAGCTACCACTCTAGCCCCAGGACCCACCATCATGGGTCTGAGGCCATCATTCCTCACACAGAGGCAATGTCATTCCACCACACCAAGAAACAGCCACTCTAGCCCCAGAACCTGCCATCAGGGTTCTGAGGCCAGGTTACAGGCAGGGAGGGCTGTGGTCAATACCTAGAAGTTGCCACTCTAGCCCCAGGACCCACCGTCATGGGTCTGGGGCCATCATTCCGCGCGCAGAGGCGACGTCATTCCACCGCACCAAGAAACAGCCGCTCCAGCCACAGGACTTGCCGTCAGGGTTCTGGGGCTAAGTTACAGACAGGGAAGGCTGTGTGCAATATCTAGAAGCTGCCACTCTAGCCCCAGGACCCAACGTCATGGGTCTGGGGCCATCATTCCTTGCACAGAGACGATGTCATTCCACTGCACCAAGAAACAGCAACTCCAGCTGCAAGATTCGCCGTCAGGGTTCTGGGGCCAAGTTATTGGCAAGGAGGACTGTGGCCAATATCTAGAAGCTGCCACTCCAACCCCAGGACCCAACATCATGGGCCTGGGGCCATCATTCCTCGCACAGAGGCACTGTCGTTCCTCCGTATCAATAAAAAGTCACTCCAACCCCAGAACCCGTCGTCAGGGTTCTGGGACCAAGCTACATGCAGGGAGGGCTGTCCCAATATCCAGAAGTTTCCACTCTAGCCCCTTGACCCACCATCATGGGTCTGGGGCAATCATTCCTCGCACAGAGAGCCTTTTTCCGAATGCCCAAACCGAACCGAACACGACCGAATGGCCAAACTCGAACCGTGATCTGTTCACTCATCCCCACAAAAAATTAACTCCCGCCCCCGCTATTTTGGTGTCCGAGGATCCCCTCAAATCACCCACAACCACATATAGGCAATGCCAACAGTTCCAATGCCAACACAATGAACACAACACAGTGTTAAGCAATCCCAAATTTAGTTAGACCCACAAATAAACCCTCTCTCCACCCATTTGACCATAGCCCCATGGGGACATGCAGTGGATGTGACCCCCAGCAAGTGTAGTTCACAGAGGGTTAATGTCCCTCCCTCCAAAGTTAACTTAACTGATTACTCCTTGCAGCTGTCTACTGGGGGGCTAGGGAGTGTTCAGTGGTCCCATGCACTGTCTTTCCCCCAACCAGATCCCCAAAATAGATCACGTTGCCATTGCCTACCTTTATCCTGAACCTCCGAATCCTCAATTTTCATGCCCTCCTTGGCCACTTGTAGTCTTCTGAAGGTGTAGGCTTCAGGACACAAGCCTTCCTTTAGGTTTGGAGAACTGGGAGGACTGAGTTAGCTCCCAGTCCTGCGACAAGCTGAATCATAAGAAATGAAAGGGAAGAGAAGGACAGGACAGGGGAGAAATAGGAGGGGAAAGGGTTTTGTTTGGGTGCACAAGAGGAGGAAGGGGAAGATGGGTTTCAGTGGGGAACAGGGGGAAAGGGGACTCTGTTGTTGTCATAGACTGCAGCTCTCTCTTCTGCCCAGCTTTTTCTACTTTCTGTAATGTCAACAGGGAGAGCGATATGAAGTGTGGAATCTGATGTCCAAAGTTTTGCACATGTGTTTGTCATGTGTGCATGTGTGTGGGAGGGGGGCTGGGGTGTCTTGTGGGGGGGTGTACCCCCACCCCCAAGAAGAGATTCTGCCCTCCCAATGCCCTCAGCACCTCTTCATGGGGCTGGGGCGGGCAAGGTTTTGCACATGTGTTTGTCGTTTGTGCGTGCATGCATGTGGGAGGGGGGCTGGGGTGTCTCGTGCCCTTTGAACCTATTCCTGGGGGTGGGGGTGGGCAAAGTTTTGTGGGAGGGGGGTTGAAGGGGTGGGAAAGGCCCTGCTGGGGCTCTCCATTCCACTGAGGTGTGGCAATGGAAAGGACCTTGCTTGGGTTTTCCACTCCAGTGTGTGCTTGTGGGATGGGGGGCTGATGGGGTGGAAAAGACCCTGCTGGGGCACTCCACTCCAGTGTGTGTATATGGGATGGGGGGCTGATGGGGTGGAAAAGGCCCAGCTGGGGCAATCCACTCCAGTGTGTGCTTCTGGAATGGGGGGCTGATGGGGTGTCTCATGGTGGGGGGCTTCCCCCACCCCCAAGAAGAGGTTCTGCTCTCCCAATGCCTTCTGCACCTCTGAGCCTCCCGATCCCCACCCTCCTCCTCACACACCATCCAAGTCTCTTGGGATGGGGGCTCTGGGTGGGGATCGGGAGGC
>QEPC01008219.1:11447-32310 GCA_003113815.1 Sphenodon punctatus
TTATCTGCTGGGTTTATAATAATGGTAGGATCCTTGCTCAGATTATCTAAAGACATCCTTTCAGACCTAGTTACATTTTGCCTTGTCACTGGTTTTCTTTCTATAGCTGTAACTTCCTTTTGTATCCCTCAAAAATCTGAATTCTAGGGTTCCTACTTGTTGGAAGGAAAGTGGATTTAGGTCTAAATTTCACTTCCACATCTGAAATCTCATTACTTTCGGTTCCAAACCAATCACACAAGCGTATTTTTCTACAAAACCGAAACAATTCTAGCCTAGTAGCAAAATCATTGTATTTAAGTGTAGGAACAAAAGATAATCCTCTCTCCAAAATCTTCCTCTCTACCTCTGATAATTGTCTACTGGATAAGTTGATTACCAGTGAATTCTTCTGGGTTTTCTCTGATGAAAGGATGATTGTACTTTCTGAACTGTCCTCTTTCGAAGGCCTTTCTTTTGGATTGGAGGTGACAATAAAAAAGACTCCCTTTCAATGTTATCTTCCTTCTCATCCTCAACAGTTGTGCTGTCGTCTTGGAAATTGTGCCTATTCCCACCCTCATCTTCACCCAGAGTTAATTCAAAATTAACTGATTTGTTGACTTTGTTTTTGAATTCATTCTTCCTCCAACTATAAACCTTGCCCTGCTCATAATCCCTCAAGTCCCTTTGAAATTTATTCCATTTTCTATCTTTGATAAATTTGTATTCCTTCTCTAAATCCAATGAAAAATTATCCAACTTATCTAAGAACTTATTTTCTCCCATATTCATTTTTATATCCTGTTCTACTTTTTGTATCTCTAACTGTAACTTCTTGATCTCTTTATTGGCTGTTTCAATTATTACCACCATGAGATTATATCCACACTTATTCAAAATCTGATACCATTTGTTCCTGAATTCTTCATTATTTGGAAACACTCCAGGTTCCTTTAACATTCTAAGTCCTCTGGGTATTCTGTTATTTTTCACATAATCCCCCAGAGCACGAGAATGCAACTGAATTCTAAGGGATTTCATCCTTAAATCAGTGTAATGATTCCTGATGAAAAGAGGAATTATTCTCATCAAAAAAGGAGGTGGGATCTAAGATTTTATCAATATCTGATTACACATTTAATGATTGATTGACTTTGAAAGTGCTCATGTGATTTACAGCTGGATCAGTCACATTGGGAAATCTACTTAAGGGTTGTAAGGCAGGTGAAGGGCTGTGTAAGGCAGGTAAGGGCTGTGTAAGTCACAGTTAAGTCTTCAGGTGAAGTAGTAGATCATTGTATGTGTATTTGGTACTGATCTAATACTATGTGTGGAGATAAAATAGAGTTTGACAATTCATTGAATTGTATGGAGTAGAGGGATTATCAGCATTTTTGTTTTAATGAATTTGTTTGTATGCAGCGGATGACTCAACAAGAGCTCCAATGAGAAAATCACAAATCTTCTCATTTACCGCCTTCATGTTTGGAGAGGCGATAAATGGAAGCTTAAGGTATGAGGGTGATACTGGTAAATTAGAAATGGGAATGCCTTATCTCAATCATCTACCTTCTCCCACTCTCAATGATTCATATGTCTTTGAATTTTCTTCTCTTACAGTGTCCTGTATGTGATTTATATAGCACTGAAGAAAGGGGGTCACCCCGAAACGCGTTTGCTTTGTGCTTCTATTTTGAGCAAAAAATGTTTCTTGTACACAGTGGGATTTTCCACCATTATTGTATTTGGATTTTTAAATCAAATTAACCTTGTAGCTTGATTGACATGATGTCATTTTTATTAATTACAGTTTGGATTGATGAGATTTACATTGTTAATTACATTTTTAGTAGATGGTTTTTTACAGTGGAATATGTGATTAATTTTCTTTTACAGCAGAGTGGTTATCCTTGGGCTGATTAACAGTCCTTCATTATAGAGATATATAAATTATTCCTCTTATTCTTTTTTTGCTTTCTTTTTGTCCTTGGTTAAATTTTTAGATGTCATAAATGACGGTTACTTGTAGCAGCTGGTCCTGGAACCTGCAAGAGGAGGAGCTACTTTGGATCTACTCCCAAGTGGAGTGCAGGACCTGGTGCAAGGGGTAATGGTGGTGGAGCTGTTCGGCAGTAGTAATCATAATATCAAATTCAGCATACTTACAGGAGGGAGAATGACAAAACTACCTCAGTAACGTTTACCTTTGAAAAGGGGAACTGCAAAAATGAGGAAACTAGTTAGAGAGAAATTAAAAGGCATAGTTGTGAGGAAATCCAGAATAAATGTGTATTACAATTTAAAAAGGGTAAAAAAGGTAGCAACAGGACCAGATGTCTGCCTGCATGGCTAAATGGTGAGGTTAAGGAGGCTATTAGAGCCAAGAAGGTGTCCTTTTAAAAATAATTAAATGGAAAGCTAGTCCTAATGAAGAAAATAGGAAAGAGCACATTGCCAAATCGGAAGAGTGCCTTGCAAAAGATGAAGAAAATAATAACGTTTTCAAGTACATCAGAAGCAAGAAGCCTGCTAGAGAGTCATTTGGGCCATTAGATGATATGGGAGTGAAAGACTCAGGGAGGATAAGGACATTGCTGAGAAGCTAAATGATACTTTGCTTCTGTCTTCGCTACAGAGGATATTGGGAAGATACCCACACCAGAACTATTCTTTGTAGGTGATGAATCAGAAGAACTGTCACAAATCGACATGATTATGGAAGAGGTTATAGAGCAAACTGACAAGCTAAACAGTAACAGATCACCAGGACCAGAGGGTATTCACCCCAGAGTTCTGAAGGAACTTAAGTATGAAATTACAGACCTTCTTTTGGTAATTTGTAACCGATCACTAAAATCTGCCACTGTACCCGAGGATTTATTTATTTATTTTCATTATTTATACTCCGCCTCTCCTGCCAACACAGCTCAAGGCGGCTTACAAAAGTTAAAACATCATTTAAAAAATACATATAAAATACACATAAAAGGGGAAGCATAAAAGTAAGAAAATAAAAACCCCATCCTCCTCACCCACCTGCCTGATCAAAGGCCTGGTAGAATAGCCAGGTCTTGCGCTGTCATCGAAATGAAGCAAGGTCTGGGGCCACCTGGGCCTCCACTGGAAGGGAGTTCCACAGCCTACGTGCTGCCACAGAGAACACCCTCTCCATTGTAGCCCCCCTCCCCCCCCGTGAGACATCAAGAAGGGCGCTCCTCGTGGACCACAGGGGAATCGATTCAGGACACTGAGAGCGAGGCGGTCTTGCAGATAGGAGGGGTCCAGACTGTATAGGGCTTCATAGGCAAGTACCAACATTTTGAATCGGGCCCGGAAGACTATCGGCAGCCAGTGCAGAGCTTGGACCATTGGTGTAATGTGCTCACGGCACCCTGTCCCGGTGAGGAGATGGGCCACCGCATTCTGCACCAGCTGCAGTCTCCGGACCATCACCAAAGGTAGTCCACGTAGAGCATGTTACAATAGTCCAGTCTTGAGGTGATGAAGGCATGGATGACAGTGGCCAGGTTGGAGTCTGAGACATATGGTTGAAGCTGTTGCACCAGATGCAATTGATGAAAAGCAGTCCTTGCCACAGCCTCAACCTGAAGATCCAGGCGAATCGAGGAGTACCCCCAGACTCTGAATCTGAGAGACCAGCGGGGGACGAACCCCATCAATGATGTGGGACGTCCCAACCATCACCTCCGTCTTGTCAGGATTCAGTTTCAGATGGCTCTCCCTCATCCAATCCCCCACAGCCGCCAGACATCGGGTAAGAACCAAGATCTCCAGGTCTGGGTTGGAGAAAAAGAGAGGTAGAGCTGGGTGTCATCAGCACGCCATACTGTCTCATGACGTCGCCAAGCAGCTGCATGTACACGTTGAACAAGAGAGGGGACAGAATAGAATCCTGTGGTACTCCATACGTGAGGTCCCGGGGAGAAGATGAACAATCCCCAAGCACCACCCGCTGAGTTCTCCCGACGAGGAAGGAGTAGAACTATTCAAGAATGGTTCCACCNGATACTGGTAAATTAGAAATGGGAATGCCTTATCTCAATCATCTACCTTCTCCCACTCTCAATGATTCATATGTCTTTGAATTTTCTTCTCTTACAGTGTCCTGTATGTGATTTATATAGCACTGAAGAAAGGGGGTCACCCCGAAACGCGTTTGCTTTGTGCTTCTATTTTGAGCAAAAAATGTTCCTTGTACACAGTGGGATTTTCCACCATTATTGTATTTGGATTTTTAAATCAAATTAACCTTGTAGCTTGATTGACATGATGTCATTTTATTAATTACAGTTTGGATTGATGAGATTTACATTGTTAATTACATTTTTAGTAGATGGTTTTTTACAGTGGAATATGTGATTAATTTTCTTTTACAGCAGAGTGGTTATCCTTGGGCTGATTAACAGTCCTTCATTATAGAGATATATAAATTATTCCTCTTATTCTTTTTTTGCTTTCTTTTTGTCCTTGGTTAAATTTTTAGATGTCATAAATGACGGTTACTTGTAGCAGCTGGTCCTGGAACCTGCAAGAGGAGGAGCTACTTTGGATCTACTCCCAAGTGGAGTGCAGGACCTGGTGCAAGGGGTAATGGTGGTGGAGCTGTTCGGCAGTAGTAATCATATCAAATTCAGCATACTTACAGGAGGGAGAATGACAAAACTACCTCAGTAACGTTTACCTTTGAAAAGGGGAACTGCAAAAATGAGGAAACTAGTTAGAGAGAAATTAAAAGGCATAGTTGTGAGGAAATCCAGAATAAATGTGTATTACAATTTAAAAAGGGGAAAAAAGGTAGCAACAGGACCAGATGTCTGCCTGCATGGCTAAATGGTGAGGTTAAGGAGGCTATTAGAGCCAAGAAGGTGTCCTTTAAAAAAAAATAAAATGGAAAGCTAGTCCTAATGAAGAAAATAGGAAAGAGCACATTGCCAAATCGGAAGAGTGCCTTGCAAAAGATGAAGAAAATAATAACGTTTTCAAGTACATCAGAAGCAAGAAGCCTGCTAGAGAGTCATTTGGGCCATTAGATGATATGGGAGTGAAAGACTCAGGGAGGATAAGGACATTGCTGAGAAGCTAAATGATACTTTGCTTCTGTCTTCGCTACAGAGGATATTGGGAAGATACCCACACCAGAACTATTCTTTGTAGGTGATGAATCAGAAGAACTGTCACAAATCAACATGATTATGGAAGAGGTTATAGAGCAAACTGACAAGCTAAACAGTAACAGATCACCAGGACCAGAGGGTATTCACCCCAGAGTTCTGAAGGAACTTAAGTATGAAATTACAGACCTTCTTTTGGTAATTTGTAACCGATCACTAAAATCTGCCACTGTACCCGAGGATTTATTTATTTATTTTCATTATTTATACTCCGCCTCTCCTGCCAACGCAGCTCAAGGCGGCTTACAAAAGTTAAAACATCATTTAAAAAATACATATAAAATACACATAAAAGGGGAAGCATAAAAGTAAGAAAATAAAAACCCCATCCTCCTCACCCACCTGCCTGATCAAAGGCCTGGCAAAATAGCCAGGTCTTGCGCTGTCATCGAAATGAAGCAAGGTCTGGGGCCACCTGGGCCTCCACTGGAAGGGAGTTCCACAGCCTACGTGCTGCCACAGAGAACACCCTCTCCATTGTAGCCCCCCATCCCCCCCGTGAGACATCAAGAAGGGCGCTCCTGGTGGACCACAGGGGAATCGATTCAGGACACTGAGAGCGAGGCGGTCTTGCAGATAGGAGGGGTCCAGACTGTATAGGGCTTCATAGGCAAGTACCAACATTTTGAATCGGGCCTGGAAGACTATTGGCAGCCAGTGCAGAGCTTGGACCATTGGTGTAATGTGCTCACGGCACCCTGTCCCGGTGAGGAGATGGGCCACTGCATTCTGCACCAGCTGCAGTCTCCGGACCATCACCAAAGGTAGTCCACGTAGAGCATGTTACAATAGTCCAGTCTTGAGGTGATGAAGGCATGGATGACAGTGGCCAGGTTGGAGTCTGAGACATATGGTTGAAGCTGTTGCACCAGATGCAATTGATGAAAAGCAGTCCTTGCCACAGCCTCAACCTGAAGATCCAGGCGAATCGAGGAGTACCCCCAGACTCTGAATCTGAGAGACCAGCGGGGGACGAACCCCATCAATGATGTGGGACGTCCCAACCATCACCTCCGTCTTGTCAGGATTCAGTTTCAGATGGCTCTCCCTCATCCAATCCCCCACAGCCGCCAGACATCGGGTAAGAACCAAGATCTCCAGGTCTGGGTTGGAGAAAAAGAGAGGTAGAGCTGGGTGTCATCAGCACGCCATACTGTCTCATGACGTCGCCAAGCAGCTGCATGTACACGTTGAACAAGAGAGGGGACAGAATAGAATCCTGTGGTACTCCATATGTGAGGTCTCGGGGAGAAGATGAACAATCCCCAAGCACCACCCGCTGAGTTCTCCCGACGAGGAAGGAGTAGAACTATTCAAGAATGGTTCCACCCACCCTAGCATAGTCCTGTAGGCGAGTCACCAACATCTCATGATCAATGGTATCAAATGCAGCTGACAGATCTAATAGGATTAACAGGGTTGAACAACTCTGATCTAGTTCCTGGCGAAGGTTGTTGACTAAAGCCACTAATGCAGTCTCAGTGCCATAACCTGAACAAAAGCCGTACTGCAAGGGATCAAGAAAACTGGTGCAGTTCCAGATGCTTCCCTAAAATGGGAAGGTTAAAGATTGGCTGATAACTGGCGGGGGAGTCAACGCCAAGCGATGTTTTTTTGAGCAGGGGCTGCACCACCGCCTTTTTGAGGCAATTCCGCACCCTGCCCGCCCAAAGGGAGGTGTTGACAACACCTGCCAGCAATGGCCCCAACGTTTCCCAGCTGGCCTTGACCAGCCAGGACGGGCATGGGTCTAGTTCACAAAATGTGGCTCTAACAGCCTCCAGAATATCCGCTGCAGTGGCGGGCATCACCCGCGAAACAGATCCCACAAAACCAGACAAGGTGGAGCCTCCATAACCTCTCGTTCCCCTGTTGTCACAAACGCAGAGTTGAAGTCATGGTGAATCTGAGCGACTTTATTTGCGAAGTACTCCACAAGCATGTGGCGGTGGGCACTGGAAGACTCCAGTTCCAGGCGGAAGGTGGCCAGACTGACCAACCCCCTCGCCACCCGGAAAAGCTCTGCCGGACGAGACTTCGCAGACGCTATTAAGATACCAAAAAACTTTTTTTGCTGCCCTGACAGCCACAGCATAGGCCTGTAAACGGGCTCTATGCTGTAATCAATCAGCTTCAGCAAGAGATCGGTGCCGTCATCGATCCAAACACCGCCCTTCCTGCTTCAGCTTTTGTAGTCCCTCCACAAACCATGGCGGCCTGCGGTGCTGATGCTGAGGGAGTAGACGCCTGAGCTGGCCAGTCGATAGCCTCGGTCAACAGAGTGTTCTACAAAACCACGAGGTCATTGAGTGGACAGCCATCAAGATCAGAGGGTAACTCCCCCAGAGCGTTCTGGAACATCTCCGCTAGCCTTTGAGGTCAGCGAATGTAACACCAATATTTAAAAAGGACTCGAGTGGTGAGGTGATCCTGGAAACTAGATTGGTGAGGCCGACGTCACTACCGGGCAAACTGATGGAAACAGTTGTGAAAAACAGAATTACTAGTCCTATTGATGATGACATAATGGGGAAGTGTCAGCATGGATTTAGCAAATGGAAGTTGTGCCTCAGTAATCTGTTGGAATTTCTGAGGCTGTAAATCATGGATAAGGGTGAGCCGGTAATACAGCATATCTGAATGTTCAGAAGGTGTTTGATAAGGTCCCTCACAAGACACACTTGATGAAATTAAATATTTTATTTATTTAAATTTTTATCCTGCCCTTACCTAAGGCTCAGAGTGGCTAACACATATGAAAAACAGAATACAAAACCCCCTGCTATCCCATATCCACCCCCCACAAAGCTGCCAAATACCACCTCCCCATGTCCTACTTCAGCCCCCCTCACAATCCTACCCCAACCCACCCAGCAAATCCCCTGCCCGCCAAATGCCTTAACAAAGAGAAGGGTCTTGCGCTGCTTCCGGAGAAGATGCTTGGGGTTTAACTGAGCCTCTGGGGGAAGGGAGTTCCATAGCATCTGGGCAGCAACCAAGAATGCCCCCCCCTCCCCCGTGAGCCCTCATTGTATGAACAAGATGAACCGTTGGTATCCAGATGGATGCACCCCCGGCTGATCACATGGGATGTGGATCAGTAACTGATTAAAGAATAGGAAGCAAAGAATAGGACTAAATGGTCTGATCTCACAATGGAGAGAAGTAAATAGTGGAGTGCCCCAGGGATCTGTACTAGGACTGGTGTTTAATATATTGATCTGGAAAAGGGAGTAGAAACTGAGGTGATCAAATTTGATCACCTGACACAAAGTTATTCAAGGTAGTTAATACATGAACAGACTGTTAGGAATTGTGGGAGGATCGAGACTGGGTGTGTGACTGGACATCTAAATGGCAGATGAAATTTAATGTTGGTAAGTGCAAAGTGATTCATATAGGGAAGATAATCCAAACTATAAGTGCACAATGTTGGGTTCTAAAATTAGGGGTTACCACTCAGGAAAAGAATCTTGGAGTTATTGTGGACCATGCATTGAAATCCTCAGCTCAATGTTTGTTGGTGGCCAAAAAAGCAAAGAGGATGTTAAGAATTATTTGGGAGGTGATAGAGAATAAAACTGAAAATATCATAAACTGAACTGAACTGAATATTGTATGAAGTTTTGGTTGCCTCATCTCAAAAAAGGTATAGTAGAACTAGAAAAGGTACAGAGAAGGGCAGCCATGAAGGGTATGGAACAGCTGTACGAAGAGAGGCTTGATAGGTTAGGACTCTTCAGCTTGGAAAAGAGATGACCGACGGGGGATGTGATAGAAACTTATAAAATCATGAATGGTGTGGAATGAGTAAGTTATTTACCCTCTCAAATGGTACTAGAACTATGGGATGCCCCATGAAACTAATGGGTAGCAGATTTAAAACAAAGTATTTTTTTCACTCAACACACAATCAACTTGTGTAATGTGTTGCCAGAGGATGTGATCAAGGCCAGTAGTATAGTTGGGTTTAATAAAATAATAATTGGATAAGTTCTTGGAGGGTAGGCCCATTAACGGCTATTAGCCAAGTAGGTTTAGTGGCTATAACTTCCTACTGTTAAGAGCTGAGAGTGGACAATGGAAAATGGATAGCCCATTGTGACCTAATTGGGTGGTACTTCCAAGTGATTGAGATTGGCCACTGTCGGAGATGGGATGCTGGGCTCAGTGGACCATTGGTCTGACCCTGTATGGTACTACTTATGTTCTTGTATGATATGGTGAGGGGCACAGTACACCGTGAGCACAGTGCAGGAGCACTGTTTGGTTCATCCTTGAAGTGCTGATGTGGGTAGGGTGCTGTGCTGAAGACTTTGTCCTGAAGTGACTCTCCAGCATGTGCTTTAGGGGAATGTATGTGTCTGGCTGTTTTGTTTTTTTCTTTCAGAAGTGTTGTGATGGATCCAACAAGACCCCCTTTCTGGGGTACTGCTCCCTGGGGTGCTGCTTCTCTAGGTATGCCATTTGGTGGCCGCATACCGTGTCCTCAGATGCCTAATGCTGAAGAGCTGACGCGTGGCAGGGCAGGATCTGTTCTCTCTGTAGGCAGGATGCAGGGGATGCTGCAGACACTGCGGTCGCCGCCAGGGCGTATGCATCAGGTAAGCATTCCAGTAGAGAATCTTTCTTGCAAAAGTAACCCAACTCAATGGAAGTTACTTGCAGTTATCAATATTATGGTAGGGCCTGCATGCTCCCATCGAGGGTGAAGCCACCTTTGAAACTTCAGTCCTTAATATAAGGTCATTTGTATTGATCTGCTATGGCTGCTGGAGACAGCAAGCTCTCATGGGCAAAGGTCTGTTAAAATGCTGAAACACATTATTCTTGAGCTTAATGGGAAAACTGCTGTCATAACTCTCATTATGTAGTGGTTACATTTTAATTTCCCAAAGTTTCTTGCTTGATAAGTTTCAGCAAAGTTCTGTTAACCGTCGAGTTTGTTGCTTCTTCTGGTTCTCACTACAGTTGTTTAAACCCCTCAGTAAAGGTCTGTCCTCTGACTTTTTGCAGGAGCCTCTCACATCCCTACCTTCCATGTTCCGAGGACTTGGTTTTGAGACGTCCCCGAGACCTGCTTTGGGACAAGCCGTTCGGCCTTTGGGTAAGCTTTATAGGAGTCCCTCTTAGGCTGCTTTCTCGTGTTACCTGGGAGGAGGAAACTCTTGTGAGGGCAATTGCAGCTCTATTCTCATGAGAATTACTGCATGTAGGAATTTGCTATTCTTCTTTTCCCCTGCGAGAACACTTGCACGTGACCAGGGTCTCTGATGTAGCTCTTACAATGACGGCTTTTCTCGTGGGAGAAAAGCAGAAGAGCGCATTCCTACGCATGCTAATTCCTCTGAGAATAGAGCTGTGATTGTCCTTGTGAAAGCTTCCCCCACGCCCCCTTCCAGGTAATGTGAGAAAGCAATCCTTCTCCCGGGGGATCCTACTGGCCGTCCAGTCAGGACAGTAGGGTAGATCCTGCCAACTACCAGTAGGAGGCAGACAATCCACTCTGAGGAGTCTACTAGGAGGGATCTATCCTCAGTTCCACAGTTGTTTGTCTGCCTCTGAGCAGTTAGGAAGCAGGCAATCTGCATTCGATATCTAGACAGCAGAACCGTGAGGAATTGATGCTCCTGGTGCCAGGGGGAGAGTAATTCTCCTCCCTGTTCACCTCCCCCTATCTCAGGGGGATTCGGAGCACTACCCGGGCACCCCCTTCTCCACTGGCGCGGGGGTACCCGAGGAGCAGGCGTAGCAGCCAACCCCCCTCGGGAGCTGTCTACCGGACGCAGGTCCCTACCCCACTGGAGTGAGGAGGCGGCCCCTTAAGACAGACAGGGTGACCGAGCAGCCCCACAGTGGGTGGCAAGCTCCGCCAGACGGATACTTCCCTGCCTTCTCTCGAAGGGCCTGGACGTCCTACCTCCTTGCGCTGACAGGCAGGCAGCTGCATCCGCTCTCTTTCCCCCCCCCCCCAACCGCCGCCCATGGCCTCAACCCGGCACATGGCACAAGAAACTTCCGGCCGAGCGGGTCCGCCCTGAGAGCTGACCCAGCTCGCGTCCAGAGACTGGACTGCAAACCAGCCCTCCCCATCATCCGCGGCTCAAGTTCGGCACGGGACTAACCAGACTGGAGCGAAGGCGCTCCTTCCCCTGCAGCCCTGTTTCGGCCAGCAGGCAGTGAGACGAGCGGAAAAGCAGCCCCCTCCCCCCGCCTCCTGTGCGTGCTGGAGGGACAGTGAAGTGGACGGAGCAGGGATGCCCCCCACCCCCATGCTCCCTTTTGGGCCTGTGGGACCGCAAGACAGGCGGAGAAAGTCGCTCCTCCCCCCACGACTCTACAGCGCATCCCTGGGAAGGAAGGAGAACATGGCCATAAGATGCAGAGCCGCGGCAGCAGCAAGCGCAGAGGCCATGGAAGAAGCGACCACAGTGAGTCCCCTTCCCTCCCTTCCCCCCCCCCCCTCCGGCTCAGGACCTCCACATGGAGGTCCTTCGGGAGATCCTTTCCAAACTGAAATGGAAGAGGGCCCCGTCTCGATTGAGGGAGCCTAGAGCTTATAAGGGCCGCTCCAAAGGGGCAGGAAAGGGCAAACAACCCCTGCCCAAGAGACCCCACAAACCCGCCAGACCACTCGACTCTCCAGCTTCCTCAGACTCTGAGCAAGAGGAAGTGAGGTCCATTCACTNTGCTGATGTGGGTAGGGTGCTGTGCTGAAGACTTTGTCCTGAAGTGACTCTCCAGCATGTGCTTTAGGGGAATGTATGTGTCTGGCTGTTTTGTTTTTTTCTTTCAGAAGTGTTGTGATGGATCCAACAAGACCCCCTTTCTGGGGTACTGCTCCCTGGGGTGCTGCTTCTCTAGGTATGCCATTTGGTGGCCGCATACCGTGTCCTCAGATGCCTAATGCTGAAGAGCTGACGCGTGGCAGGGCAGGATCTGTTCTCTCTGTAGGCAGGATGCAGGGGATGCTGCAGACACTGCGGTCGCCGCCAGGGCGTATGCATCAGGTAAGCATTCCAGTAGAGAATCTTTCTTGCAAAAGTAACCCAACTCAATGGAAGTTACTTGCAGTTATCAATATTATGGTAGGGCCTGCATGCTCCCATCGAGGGTGAAGCCACCTTTTGAAACTTCAGTCCTTAATATAAGGTCATTTGTATTGATCTGCTATGGCTGCTGGAGACAGCAAGCTCTCATGGGCAAAGGTCTGTTAAAATGCTGAAACACATTATTCTTGAGCTTAATGGAAAAACTGCTGTCATAACTCTCATTATGTAGTGGTTACATTTTAATTTCCCAAAGTTTCTTGCTTGATAAGTTTCAGCAAAGTTCTGTTAACCGTCAAGTTTGTTGCTTCTTCTGGTTCTCACTACAGTTGTTTAAACCCCTCAGTAAAGGTCTGTCCTCTGACTTTTTGCAGGAGCCTCTCACATCCCTACCTTCCATGTTCCGAGGACTTGGTTTTGAGACGTCCCCGAGACCTGCTTTGGGACAAGCCGTTCGGCCTTTGGGTAAGCTTTATAGGAGTCCCTCTTAGGCTGCTTTCTCGTGTTACCTGGGAGGAGGAAACTCTTGTGAGGGCAATTGCAGCTCTATTCTCATGAGAATTACTGCATGTAGGAATTTGCTATTCTTCTTTTCCCCTGCGAGAACACTTGCACGTGACCAGGGTCTCTGATGTAGCTCTTACAATGACGGCTTTTCTCGTGGGAGAAAAGCAGAAGAGCGCATTCCTACGCATGCTAATTCCTCTGAGAATAGAGCTGTGATTGTCCTTGTGAAAGCTTCCCCCACGCCCCCTTCCAGGTAATGTGAGAAAGCAATCCTTCTCCCGGGGGATCCTACTGGCCGTCCAGTCAGGACAGTAGGGTAGATCCTGCCAACTACCAGTAGGAGGCAGACAATCCACTCTGAGGAGTCTACTAGGAGGGATCTATCCTCAGTTCCACAGTTGTTTGTCTGCCTCTGAGCAGTTAGGAAGCAGGCAATCTGCATTCGATATCTAGACAGCAGAACCGTGAGGAATTGATGCTCCTGGTGCCAGGGGGAGAGTAATTCTCCTCCCTGTTCACCTCCCCCTATCTCAGGGGGATTCGGAGCACTACCCGGGCACCCCCTTCTCCACTGGCGCGGGGGTACCCGAGGAGCAGGCGTAGCAGCCAACCCCCCTCGGGAGCTGTCTACCGGACGCAGGTCCCTACCCCACTGGAGTGAGGAGGCGGCCCCTTAAGACAGACAGGGTGACCGAGCAGCCCCACAGTGGGTGGCAAGCTCCGCCAGACGGATACTTCCCTGCCTTCTCTCGAAGGGCCTGGACGTCCTACCTCCTTGCGCTGACAGGCAGGCAGCTGCATCCGCTCTCTTTCCCCCCCCCCCCAACCGCCGCCCATGGCCTCAACCCGGCACATGGCACAAGAAACTTCCGGCCGAGCGGGTCCGCCCTGAGAGCTGACCCAGCTCGCGTCCAGAGACTGGACTGCAAACCAGCCCTCCCCATCATCCGCGGCTCAAGTTCGGCACGGGACTAACCAGACTGGAGCGAAGGCGCTCCTTCCCCTGCAGCCCTGTTTCGGCCAGCAGGCAGTGAGACGAGCGGAAAAGCAGCCCCCTCCCCCCGCCTCCTGTGCGTGCTGGAGGGACAGTGAAGTGGACGGAGCAGGGATGCCCCCCACCCCCATGCTCCCTTTTGGGCCTGTGGGACCGCAAGACAGGCGGAGAAAGTCGCTCCTCCCCCCACGACTCTACAGCGCATCCCTGGGAAGGAAGGAGAACATGGCCATAAGATGCAGAGCCGCGGCAGCAGCAAGCGCAGAGGCCATGGAAGAAGCGACCACAGTGAGTCCCCTTCCCTCCCTTCCCCCCCCCCCCTCCGGCTCAGGACCTCCACATGGAGGTCCTTCGGGAGATCCTTTCCAAACTGAAATGGAAGAGGGCCCCGTCTCGATTGAGGGAGCCTAGAGCTTATAAGGGCCGCTCCAAAGGGGCAGGAAAGGGCAAACAACCCCTGCCCAAGAGACCCCACAAACCCGCCAGACCACTCGACTCTCCAGCTTCCTCAGACTCTGAGCAAGAGGAAGTGAGGTCCATTCACTCCTCAGAGGAGGCGAGAGTAACACGGCCCAAGAAAGTCCCCCTCCCCAGCAGAGACCAGCGAAGAGGAAGGGGAGGTCTCGGAACAGGTCTCAGGAGGGGAAAGTGAGGGAGTCCGGTCAGGGATCGGAGAACCAGAAGAAACTGAGTTAGACCCCCTCACCCGACCTGGACAAGCAGTTCCCTCACAAATACAGGGACCAAATATATGATTTGATGGCTAAAGCGCTCCATCTGAAACAAAAGAAAGGGAAGGAGACCTCTGCTACTTCCTCAGAGGAGGAAGAGGGGGTGTACCTTCCCCGAGCAGGGGATAAAGACAGAGGGATGGTCCTAGACAAGGCATATGAAAGGATCATCAGGAAGGAATGGCAGAACCACAATAGAGCCTCCAGGATGACTAAGTCTCAGTAAGAAAAAGAATTCCATCCTGGCCATTGCCAGGAACTCGGTGTTTCCCATGGAAGGGGAGTGCTTTCCCCGGGACCCGCCGGACAAAGGAATAGACTGTAGCTGGAGGAGAAATTTTGAGGATGTGTCCTCGATTATCAAAATGGCCACACTCACATTGTACTTCTCAAGAGCCCTGATGGTTTGGATAAAGAGGGCATCAGACCTGGGAGTCTCCGAAAAGATGACCAGGGTCCTGTCCACAAGAATACAGCTAGCCTACTCCTTTATAGCAGACTCTTCCACCGACATACTCCGCTGGGCCTCAAGGGCAGCCGCTTCTAACGTGGCAGCCCGCCGCCGCTTATGGCTGAGATCATGGAAGGCCGACAACACCTCCAAGAACACGTTGGTCGGCGGCACTTTTCAGGGATGCAAGTTATTTGGAATTTGTCTCGATAAAGTACTAGCGGATGCAGCAGACAAATCCGAAAAGCATACACTGCAGAGTGTAGGAGTGCAGAAGAAGAATTTTCGTCCCTTTTTACCGCATCATACACCCCAGTCGGGAATTCCAGACGACCCTTCTTCCCCCACAGAGGAAATCAGCAGAGGTACAGACCTCGGTGGCAGAAGCAGAAGGGTAACAACAACAGGGCCAAACAACGACAAGGGGCGGGTCGCCCCAAAATGGAAGCATGACTGCGCAAACCCCAACCTCCTCGAGCAGTCAAGGCTGGGGGGAAGACTCCAGTGGTTCGTGGCACAATGGACGAACTCCACCACAGACACCTGGGTGCTGCAGACCATTCAACAGGGATACGCAATAGAATTCCAGCACTCACCCCGCCAGTACTTCTGTGCATTGCCGGTATCCACCAATGGGGACAAACAAGTCGCCATGCAGTCAGAGATCACCCGGCTCCAGTCCATCGGAGCTATAGAGGAGGTTCTGGTCCACGAACGCAGACGGGCTATACTCCATGGTATTTTTGGTAACAAAAAAGTCCGACGAATGGAGAGCGATCCTAGACCTGAAGGTCCTGAACGAGGTGCTCACGGTACAGAAATTCAGGATGGAGACCCTGCAGTCAATATGAACAGCAATTGCGCAAGGGGAATGGCTGACGGCGCTCGACTTAAAGGAGGCCTGTCTCCATGTCCCCGTCCTGCCCTCCCACAGACAATGGCTCCGGTTCAGTTATGCACAGCAGCACTGACAGTACACAGCCCTACCATTCGGACTGGCGACTTCACCAAGGACGTTCACCAAGGTGCTGATTACCCTGGTAGCGAACCTACGAACGGAGGGGATAAAACTACACTTGTACCTCGACATCCTCATCAGATCGCCGACCTGCGAGCAAGCACGAAGAGATGTACAGAGTCATCGAATATCTGCAATAGCACGGCTTTGTAGTCAACCGCAAGAAAAGCCATCTGGTTCCCTCACAAACCCTATAGCACCTGTGGGTTGTGCTGGACACCAAGGAGGACAGACTGTTTCTCTCCGAGCAGAGACAACAGAAACTAAACCTGCCGATCCAGCAAGTCACAACGACACACAAGTCCAAGCTGAAAACTCTTGCAAGCCTACTGGGAGCCATGACATCCTGCTTGGGCATTTTACAATGGGCCAGATTCCATTCCAGGACCCTACAGCGCTTCCTACGGCCATGGCAGGATGCACTGACCCAGGGAGAAAATCCCTGGATCATAGTCCCAGCTGCACTGAAGAGGTCCCTGATGTGGTCACAACCAGGCAGGTTCTCGACCGGAATGCCACTCTCCAATAAGAACGGCGATTACAATAGACGCAAGTTTTCCAAGGTTGGGGAGCACACACGCAGGGCCAAATGGCACAAGGCAAGTGACTGAGAAGAGACACCACATCAATTGTAGATTGTACAATTGTAGATGTCCTGTTATTTTGCGACCTCTTAAGGTTCCTAGCACACTATTCAAGGCTGCCACCTGTCTCTGGAGGATGTTTGGTTTTAACCCTTTCACCAACCCTGCCTGCAGGAAGTCTAATACTACCTTGATGGATGCCCTCTCTGGACTCACTAGTTTAGTCTCACACCACCTCGCAAAGGAGGCCCAGGTACTCTGGTATATGCCATCTCCCTGCCTGCTTCCTCCGCTGGGCGACACTAGACTCCTCGCCTGGATCACGGACAACAGCAGACACCATCTGTGGTCAAGGACAATGGACCGCCAGAGGAGACGTTGTGCCAAGAGTTGACGACGACAACAGCGAGCAAGATCTGCAATAGAAGACCCTCACAGACTCAATATGAACTTTTTCCTGATGGACACTCTCTTCTCCACATGTGGTGTGTTTCCTAAGGGCGGCGAGGCTCATCTCCCCTCCAGTAGTCCATCGGTTTCCTTCGTGGAACCTAAACCCCCTACTCAGGGCTCTTACTAAGGTCCCCTTTGAACCCCTGAATGAGGTTTCCCTGTACTATCTCACCCCAGTGAGAGAGGGGTGGAGAGGGAGGACTAACCCTGGTGGCAGCAGGGGATGGAAGGAAGGATGGTTTGATACTGGTGGAGTGGATATTGGGATGGGTTAATAAGGCATATTGTATTGTTAGATGTTGTTAATGAAATGTTAAATGGGAGGGTAGGGTTTTCTTGTGTATTATGATGTATTTGGTGCTGGGTTTCCCCTGTGTGGGATAAAAACCCTAATATTGTATTTATTATTGATGTGAGCCGCCTCGAGCCGACTTTGGTTGGGAGAGTGCAGGGTATAAATTAAAGATGAAATGAAATGAAATGAAAAATTGGTTAGAACTGAGGGCAATCTACCTGGCCCTGAGACACATGGCACCGATGTTGAGTGGGAAGGATGTAGTAGTATACACATACAACACAGTGGCGAAGGCCTACGTGAACCACCAAGGGGGATCAAGATCTGAGGTGCTCCACCAGATGGCAACCAGCCTCATCAGGTAGGCAGAGAACAACTTAGAATCACTCAGAGCGATTCACATCAATGGCCAAGCCAATACCCAGGCCGATTGACTCAGCTGCGTACAGTGGATCAGGGAGAATGGACTCTTCATCCCTCGGCATTCAAGGCCATAGTCGGACAGTTCGCAACTCCCTCAATAGACCTGTTCGCCTCACCAGACAACACAAAGACGGAACTCTTTGTGTCCCGACATCCGAATCACAAAGCGATCGCCCTCGACGCGCTGAACTGTGTCTGGCCTCAGGGCCTCCTATATGCCTTCCCTCCATTCCCACTTATCCAACGGACAATAGCGAAAGTCAGGAAAGAGCGGGCAACCACCATTCTGGTCACTCCCTACTGGCCATGGAGACAGTGGTTTGTGGACTTACAGGATCCCAGCCCAGAACCTCCACTCAAACTACCAATAAGGCCAGACCTCCTGTCACAGAGTCCTGTCCTTGACGACAAACCAGAATCTCTCAAACTGACAGCCTGGAAATTGAGAGGAGAGCCTTAGAAAAAGTAGGTTATTCCAGTAAGGTCTTGAACACAATGCTCCAGTTCAGGCATCCAGTGACTAGGCGCACATACCAGAGTACCTGGGCCTCCTTCGCGAGGTGGTGTGAGACTAAACTAGTGAGTCCAGAGAGGGCATCCATCAAGGTAGTATTAGACTTCCTGCAGGCAGGGCTGGAGAAAGGGTTAAAACCAAACATTCTCCAGAGACAGGTAGCAGCCTTGAATAGTGTGCTAGGAACCTTAAGAGGTCGCAAAATATCAGGACATCCACATGTGGTATGTTTCCTAAGGGCGGCGAGGCTCATGTCCCCTCATCGGTTCCCTTCGTGGAACCTAAACCTCCTACTCAGGGCTCTTACTAAGGTCCCCTTTGAACTTCTGAACGGGGTTTCCCTGTACTATCTATCCTTGAAGGTAGCGTTCCTCATAGGCATCACTTCAGCTAGGAGGGTCTCAGAACTAGGGGCTCTATCTATGGAACTGACCCTATGCTCATTCAAGGAGTCTTCGGTGACCCTAAGACTGGATCCAGCTTTCAGCCCCAAAGTTAACTCCCATTTTCATAGGGAACAGGAGGTGATTCTATCCTCCTCCTACCCGAATCCAGCTCACCATTTGGAGCGGATGTGGCGCACACTAGATGTTAGGAGAGCCCTGAAAATTTACCTGGTCAGAACAGAGATGTTGAGAGAGACTTCGGCCCTATTTGTCTCTTATAGCCCTCAAAGGAAAGGGCTGAAAACTTCCAAATCCTTAATAGCTAGATGGATGACACTCTGTATCTCTGAGGCCTATAAAGCAGAAGGGAAGCTTCCCCCAGCAGGGGTGTTCGCTCACTCTCTTCGGGGTGCAGCAACTTCGCAAGCTTTTCGCAATATGGCTTCCTATGGGGAAATATTATGCGCCACGGCATGGTCTTCAGCGCATTCCTTTACAAGGCACTATAGGATACCACTGCAAGACTCAGGTGATGCGACCTTCGGGAGACGGGTGCTGCAAGCGGTTCTATAGAGAGTGCTCACGTACTCCGTTGTACCGCAGGCATCTACCGAGATCTCCCTTCTCAGAGGGAGGGAAAAAACTCAAGTAGGACTGGGGTACTGCTCTGGTATGTCCCTACTGTCCTGACTGGATGGCCAGGAGGATCCCCCGGGAGAAAGGAAAATTGGGCACTTAACTCTGAATTTTCCTTCTGCGGGGGATCCTCCTGGACGACTAGTCCCCACCCGGAGTGAGGTCAGCTCTGTGGTGTATTCGGAGGAATGGGGGCCAAGGACCCGGACGTGTCTCTAATTCTCAGAGGACAGGGATAACTGTCTATTTAGCAGGGGTGGAGTTAGGTTAGCCCTGATAGCTCAGTTTCAGTAAGGTTAAACTTATATCTTTAGATGGAGAGTAGAGCTCGACAAGACTGGGGAACTGAGGATAGATCCCTCCTAGTAGGCTCCTCAAAGTTTATTGTCTGCCTCCTACTGGTAGTTGGCGAGATCTACCCTACTGTCCTGACTGGCCATTCAGGAGGATCCCCCACAGAAGAAAAATTCAGAGGTAAGTGCCCGATTTTCCTTGCTCTTGTAATTGTTGTCTTGCTGGGTCATACTTAAGGAAACCTCATTTCCATCAGGAAAGGTTTCTTCATGCAGGTTTTGGTTCTCTTCCCTTTAGGTCGCTGTATCTTGGGTAGGGGAATGGGTGATGTGGAGAGCAAGTCCAAAGTGGATGCACCATTGCAGCCTACTTTTCCACCACCAAAACTAGTGCTAGCTGGAGACAGCAACGTGGAAAGGCCTCTCCTTGCACATGGCAGGTGAGTAAAATAATGTCTGGGATGAATTCTGTTGAAAAAGAAATGTAATTTTTAGCCATGCGAAAAGATCTTACGTGCTGCTGAACTACATGTGTGTCATCTGTAGGCCTGTATGGGGTGGGAAAGCTTTACTGGTCTAAGCATTGGATTTGAGGCACGTTCTTCAGTAGGCTTGAATAACAGCAGGTCAATGTCTATGTTGTTGTAGATCACTGAGGCTGGGTCTCTGGGATAAATAACAAGTCTTGTCTGTTCTGTTGGGTGCTAAAAATGGCATAATGTTTCTTCATCTTACGAACTTTGCTTGCTTCCCTCCACATTAGCAGTGACTGAAATTCAGTAGTGGATGAAGTGATCTGAGGATCCTTAGGCATGAAAGGTGTTCTATAAACAAGACCTCTTAATGAGCACAGCATGAGCATAGCTTTTTCTGTCTCTTGTCTTGGAGGGGAAAATGGTTGACAGTGCACTAATTGCTTTGTGTTTGACACTACTAATCTGCAAGGAGGTTCGTTTGCACTGGTTACGATATCATGGGTGTTTTTTCTTGACCACTGCACTGCTAGAGTATGTGAAAAAGAGGATTGAGGTGAAATATTGCAGGTTGTCAGGGAGATGGGTGAATGAAAGGTTTAGATTCCTCTGGTGGCTGGAAGTCGGGGAACTGGGACATATCAAAGTGGGATTGCCTGGCTGTTGATGGAAGTCAGATCAAGGAGTGGGAAAATCTGATCCTGTTCCAAAGAGCTGCCAAGCATGAATGGTACCCTCTGTTGCTGCCCAGATCTATTCCCCGTCACTGGTCTGTCTCGTCTTGCACCTGTTTTTTTGCCTCGGACATTATTTCTGCAAACAGTATGTGTAACAATGTCCGTATTATAGATCAGGAACTGGTCTAGGAAATTTCAGTAGAAC